>WBNM01028438.1:0-327301 GCA_013399055.1 Ramphastos sulfuratus | reverse complement strand
TCTCCAGGCTGAAGAGCCCCAACTCTCTCAGTCTGTCCTCATAGGGGAGCTGCTCCAGCCCTCTGATCATCTTCATGGCCCTCCTCTGGACCCGCTCCAACACTTCCATGTCCTTCCTGTGCTGGGGGCTCCAGAACTGTACACAGTACTCCAGGTGGGGTCTGACAAGCGCAGAGTAAAGGGGCAGAATCACCTCCCTTGCCCTGTTGGCCACGTTTCTCTTGATGCAGCCCAGGACGCAACCTTGAAGAAGAGTTAAACATAAACTCAAATAGTTTTTAACTTTTTCTTTGGTTGGTTTTCGGTTTTGTTGTGGTGGTGGTTTTGGTTTGGGTTGGTTTGTTTGTTTAATTTGGCTCTGACTTTGTTTTGGTTTTGTTGGGGTCTTTTGTTTGTTTGTTTGTTTTTCAATATCTATCCAACTTTCAGACTCTTTTGCTGGTTAAGGAGACTGGTGAAGAGGGCAGTTCTTCAAATCAAGTCATGCATGTTCCTTCTCAGGCAGTTACAATGTACTGCATCACCTTGTGTTGGTGACAGAAGTCAGGAGCTATCTAAAGACTACCTAGAAGGTATATAACATAAAAAACACACCCAACCCTTCTCATTCCTAACCAAATACTTCCTTTTTTAAAAATTTTACTTAGGAAATGACAGGATGCTACAAATAATTTGCTTCCAGTTCTTGAATTGTCTTGCCCTGAGGCTAATTATATTAATAGACTTCCCTAGGTTTAATTAGTATTTTGTCTAACTCCAGTTGATCACTAAAATTTCATTTAATTTGATCACTAAAGCACATATTTTAAGTCCAGTCCAGATGAAGGAATTGCAAGTGTACAATTACCACTGAGTGGATGAGCCACTAAATTTAACTAAGTCCAGAGCATTTTTCAGTCCTAAATTTAATTTCAGTATCTCGACTCCATTAACCTGGGTTGCAGAATTTTCCTCATTTAACTGACAGCAACAATAAACCACAAACTCCTATTTTGTGTATCAGAAACCCTAATTCTTAGTTTGTGCCACTCAGCAGTTCCAGGTGACTCTTCCCTACACAAAACTCATGTCTGAGTATGCTTGAGCTTCACTAGTAGGTATAAACATAGCTCCGTGACGGCAATGAGTTATTTTGTCACCCCTTTCAGCAAAAGAATAAACTTCTGCCAGAACAAGAATTGTTTTGCTTCAATAGTTGTTTTGGTAATGGGACTTCTACTACCGAAGTTTTTCTAGCAAAACCTCTTAAAATTGAAGTAGATTAACCTCCCCAATGGCTTCTGATGAGCCATGCATTCAGGTGGGTTATTGGGCTGACAGCTATGGAGGCCTGAGGGGGAATTTTTACAAGCCCCAAGCTCTAGGCAAACATAACTCCACAGCTCCTTTTCCATGTCCTCAAGGATGTATTAACTCCTTTCTGGAGGAGTGTTATATGAAAGCATGAGCACATACACTTTGCCATTTATATCAAGTGCAGCTACTTGTGGAGACTCGCTGTGGAGCCATACATCCTGCAATTCCCAGCCAATGGGAATAATAGTATGGGAAGAAGTAATATTGCAGTTGAAAGTCCTGAAAGCACAGCAAACATGGATTAAACCAATTCCTTTGGAGGAAATAGTAACATAAGCACATATACACATTGAGCCTAAATAACAGCAAAAGCAAGGTCTATATTTTTGTATATATTAAAACCAAAATCAAGGGTAAAAGAATCAGCTATATTTGCACTGTTTTATAACACAGTTGTATACGTCACATAGCCTCAAAAATGGGTTCACTACACAGAACTGAGACATTTCTATAACCCAACTGGATAAATCCCACAGATTTGTATACACACCTATATATAATGTAAATTCAGGTGGCAAAGGGTTTTTTGCTTCCATGAGCTCATATGTACAAGGTTACAGAGAAGTATAATTTCAGAGATGCTTTGGGTAGGCTTTTTCCACCAGATGAATTTGGTTATGATGACGTACACTAGACACAACTAATCTTGTCATCAGCTACACCCAGAGAACTGTGGTAGCCTGAAATCCATTGTCGTCTTCAGACAGTCTATTAGATTAAATCCTTGTTCCAACAGGAACCATTCAAAAAGTTAAGGGTGGTGTTCCACCTTGCAGGACCTAGGCTTTGCATACTGCCTGTGTAAGTACAATAACCTCACAGGTGTAAACATGCTCTAGGTTAAACTGAGAACATATAAAATTGAAATAATCAGTTGTACTTCCAAGAGCATGCTTTAACTGTACAGTATTTTAATAATCTGTTTATGGGCTGTCTGGTTTTATTTATCTGGAAGAAAGCAGCTTGCATAAGATAATTTGATTAAAAAAAAAAAATCCTCATAGATACCTCCAATATGTACAATTTTTTGGTCACTGATGTTTTTCTAAAAGGCTGTCCTTCTCTTTCTATACTTAAGCCATGATATTATTCCTTAGGGGAAAAGGTTATTTGACGTATGCATAGCTTTGGGATTTATTCTTTAAAATATTTAGTTGCGGATCTGAACTCCTCTAGCCAGTTTTTCTTTACGTGAATCTTTCCCACCAAGTATTAGTCATGCTCTGATTTCTGTTAAATATTTCTGAAGAGCAGAATTCTTGCAGCTGACACAGGAGCTCAGAAACAAAATGAATTTGTAAGCATTCATGTTATCTAAAGTCTGTAGCTTGGCTGCTTATCCAAACTTCTATTATAAACTTGGGCATGTTTGTAGATCTTTTCATTAAGCCTGCAACTATTAAAATAAAAATTCAGGAAGGAAAAAAACAGTGGTTTGAAATGAAATTATGAAAAAAACCAAAGCTCTTCTTCAATCTATTAGTACTTCAGAACTGGATCTCTGGATACAACTAAAGGCAATTAAACTCAAAAGCTTCAGAACCACACTCCAATGACAAGACTGGCAGAAGAAAATTCAAGGATTAAATCAGAGCTTTGTTGAAACTGCTGATGTTTTGCATGCCTCTTGCTTTTAAAACACGCAAATGGTAACTGAACTGAGAGAAATTATGCAGCCTACTGATTGAACAGTGTGTGTGTGAGGGGGGAATCAAGCAGCTGCACTTTCCTTATTCTTTATCAGCTAATCAAAAGCAGAGGGCTGGTATCATTTCCAAAAGAAACTACTGTTCCATCCTCATTCTCCGTAAATCTTCATGTGTAGTCCTTCAGGCCCCACCCACTTGCTGACAACTTAATCAGGTTTTTAGATTTCAGCAGCAGGCAATTTCTGTCCTTGTCAAGTGAGTAGAACCTTATGTCATGCCCTCTATGCAGTCCACTCTGTTGCTGCTATTTCCTGCTTAATTAGCATTTGGTTGCATATCCTTTCATGATAGGGAGCCTCATTTTAATGAATAGTATCCTCAGTCAAAGGAACCCGGTGATACAAAAAGGAAATGCCTTCATGGACATTTGAAGAGAGGGAAGTGTTTTAGAAGGATCTCTCCCCACGGAATACTTTGCCTGTAACTCTATACCCAGGGCAGGGTATATTCAGCCACTAGCAAGTTTTTCTCACATCTCTTTCTAATTTGTTTCCAGGTACAGTGTCATCATCTTGTTTCAAATACTACAGTTCAGCTCAAATACGTTATTAAAAACACACTGCCGCCTTCTTTGCAAAGACAACATCACCTTGACAGACAAGGAGGGGTGGCATTCACACAAGTACTCCAGCCATGCTGCTTGGAGAAGAAACTTGCTCAACAGCTGTGCAAAGACCTCTACTAAGAAAAGGAGGTTCACGACAGAGGACTGAGCTGAAGGTGGAGAATTGCTAAGTGTCAAACGTGACACTTTGACAGGCTGATGATTTCAGGTTTCCTATTCCGTTAATCACTTAGTTTCTCTCACTCAGCTTCCTTTCTAAATGATGTATATCAGTGCTGTCTTTTGTGCTTAAAGAGCAGCTAAAAAGAAACGCTTCCCAATTAGGAACTAAGTAACAAGCAAAGTGCAGTTTGGAAAGATATGCTACCAAGCCATTTCACATTCTTGATAAAGTGGCATACAAACTTTGCACTAAGTTCATTTCTTCAGTGCAATAGCATGAACCACAGCATCATTTACAGATCTTCAGCTGCTGTAAATCCTCAAAGGCAGAGGATGGAAGTAAAACAGCATCAACTCCAAGGTGTGTCAGGCATTGTCTTGGTAAGCTGCCTTTTTGCTGGTACCCTTTCCGAGGTATCTTCATTTGATGTTAAACAACCAAGAACAGAAAGCCAAGGAGTTGTACAAACCACCAGCTGCATGTCTTGTATGTACGTAGCAGGAGAGATTGTTCAGTCGCAACTATGCCTTCTGCACAGCTTTACAAACCTTTGGCATTCCTTTTTCATATTTCCTAGGCTTTCATAATTATCAACAATCCCTCTTTTTCCATGAAAAAAATATCTGATGATTCAGAGATGAACAATTTGAGTAAAATATTCCAGGTTAGAAATTAAAATAAAATAGCATGTCTATCAAATGTGATGAGGTTGTCAGGATTTTCCCCCGATTTATGGAAACAGATGTGAAATTACATAAATTCTGCACTGATAATTGCAGCTAAGCTCTACTGCAAGTCATCATTTTAGAACATTTTACTGTTCCAGCCTAAAAGACTGCAAGTACTTTATTTCATAATTTATGGTTGTTGGAGGAAAGAATACATTTGAATTTGTTTTTTAAAAATAAGATCAATTTAATTGAAGAAATGTAAACTTGGAATGGACCTCAAAGGTCAGTGAAGTATAATGGAGAAGAAATACTCCAGTAAAACGAATATGCATGCTTTTGTAAACAGCATTTCTATCTCTCGGTGCTTCCTTCTGATTTTACAATACCCACACACTATCTCCACTTCACTGTAAAAAAAAGCAAATAAATCTTGAGGGCACTGTCTGATGTAGTTACTACTGGAAAGCTGCATTAGGTACAGATTCCCAAATGTTAACTATTCTGCTCTTTGGCTTTGAAGCAGAAGATACACATTTGCAAACACTCTCTAGGCCATGCCTGGTAACCTGCAGTCTGTTACAAAGCACAGCAGAATGACTACATTGATAATACCACAGATAACATATCTTGATCTTTCCCTTCAAGTCATCTCTTTCATCACTGAAATAATGTAAATAAACAGTCATACAGCTACAGAAGTGAAATGGTTTAGCCCATAAACACACCAAGTGAAAGATTAAAGTATTTGGAATTAGGTTGTAGTGCTTTGCAGGGAAGGAGCAGACTAGCAGGGGGTTTTCTTTGTATCTATCTTGCTACCTAGCTGGTGCTCTAACTGTGGAACATGTGCTGAAAGAGGTTAATAGATAGTTAGCAGTCATTCCTGCTGAGTAATTTGGATAACAGGATGACATGAGGTTTTTTTATTAATAGAAACATGAGGCCAGCTTTCTAGGATTAGACAAATTGGATTTTAGCTCTCAAACATGAAGTGCACTGTCAAACATAATTTCTTCTTCCAAGAAACATGTCATAGATAAAGGAAGAGAATTGTAGATACATTATAAATTGTATTTAAACTTATTATAGGTTAATGTTTGATCCTATCCAAAGACATGCAGTGGTGCAGGCTGACTATCACTGAATTGAGCTCCTGTTTTAGACTGATTTCAGATCCAATTCTGAAGAAGCAAGACTAAACACAAAGTAACTTTCTAAAAGGGAGAAATACACAAAAAATATATCCACACTAAGTACAAATACTCTGATGGGTTGGGTGCAATAAATAGACTGAAATCGACAGAAATCTGTAATTGAAGGTGCTTCACACAGCACTTCGAACCACTTCAAACTAAAAACTGTTTTGATTCTACCTAGAAATAAGGAAACTACAGTTGTAAAAAGAGTAGAGAAACAAATGCATTACTACTATAAAATCATAACAGCATCATTAATTGCTGCTAAGTGGACGCGTTCCTGGCTTAGCTGTTTCCCAGTAAGAACTAAATTACTTCCTAGGACTCAGAGTATGCTTTGCCGCCTGATCTTCCCCAGGCTTTGCCAGAGCAGGTGTCTCTACCACTTCCCACCCTCTGCTCCCAGCCTCGCAGGCTCTCTAGTGCTCTGTGCCAAGGCACACACTTGTATGGCTGCATGGCAAAAGCATCTGGGGAAGCAATTCAGATGCAACCACCCTTAGGGGGTAAAGCACATCTGCTTTGCAGCTCTGCAAGTTCCTTAGGGCACAGTATTCCTTGGTGCACAAATGCTTCTGATGTTACAAGTGGGTAACACCACCCACATCAATTTACAATGCCCTGAATAGAAATTTAGACCTCTGTCATTGTTCTTGGGTCTTCTAGGGACTGCAGAGCATTTAGACAGGAAGAGTAATGTTCATGAAGTATTCTTCCCAATAGTATGACCTACCTAGGCAACCAGCAAGAGAATGAGGGGACGCAAGTCTCAAATTGTGCCAGGGAAGGTATAGGCTGGATATTAGGAGGAAGTTGTTCACAGAGAGAGTGGTTTGCCATTGTAAGGGGCTGCCTAGGGAGGTGGTGGAGTCACTGTCCCTGGAGATATTCAAGAAAAGACTAGATGGGGCACTTAGTGTCATGGTCTAGTTTATTGGCTAGGGCTGGGTGATAGGTTGGACTGGATGATCTTGGAGGTCTCTTCCAACCTGGTTGATTCTATAATACCTTTCTGTTTTAAAGGAAAAGTGGGCTCCATCTTCCCCAACACAGCATGTGGAGCTCATCCCTGGGGCTCGCTGACACAATGCTTTGCATCAGGCCCTACTACTGCTGTTTTCATGTTTCACCTCCCCCCTGCCCCCAGCTGCTAATCATTAAAATTTCATGTCCTCTCACTGTATTTTGGTTGTCTGTCTAAGATAATTATCATCAGATGATGACAGTTTACTCCTACCAGACAAGATGTGATCACTGCTGTTCCTTTCTCCTGCTCAGGAGCAAGTCACTTAACACAGAGGACTGGCACATTATGAAAAAAATAAACAAAAACATTTATCACATTTCTAAGAGAGTATCTTTTAGATAGTACAATTCATGCTTTATCACAAGACTCCTACCTATAATACAAAAACAAATAAAAAATTGCTAAAATTTGGGGGTGGGAATCTGTTTTAATATAAAAATGGTCTCTAGTTTAGTAAACCGCAGCTGATTCCCAGTGATTATCAGCTATTTCAGTGGAGCAAATAAAAAGAAATATTTGCCACAAATTTAAATAAATTAATTTAAATAGCTATTACTTCTAAAATACAGAACCTTTCCTCCAAGTTTCCCTATTAGGAGGAAGTTGTTCAAAATTTTTAGCAAGAAGTATTTTTTAGCAGAAGAATTTTTTGTTCATTCACTTGTCTCATGCTTTAGAAATAAAACTTACACTGTTTGATAAAAATGCAACTTGCAATTAAGCTCCTAATGCAATCAGAAGAGACCTATCAAATCATAGTTAAAACTAACAAAAGCAGTCGAAATAAAAAGAACTGGCTTGACTCTGTGTGCCCAGCCTAAACTCTGCCCTCCCATCCCACGGTTTGCAAAGAGTCAGCTGCTGCCCACATCACACATCTTTGCAAGTCAAGAAAGCTTTTCAAACACAAGCCATCAAATTTCTTTCTCAGACATAGTTTCAGTATTACATATTTTGTTCTTAATTCATGCATTGTTTTCTCTTAGGCACAAACAAGAGGACAAATCAGCCTGTTTGTCTGCAAGGTGACAACGTTTCTTTTTGTTATATCTGTTAACAGCATCTTGGGAAAACGATCTTGGATGTGCAGAGCCCACTCAAGACAGTTTTGCAAGCTAAGAATTTATTATTTGAAGCAAAATTAAAAGCAAGCCAATCAAATACCTCTGAGTGATGGGAATTTTAAAGAACCCTGCCACATATCTGAAGAATAAATAACACTGAAAAAAAACAGGTTGTTTGTTTTTTTTTTCCCCTCTTTGGTGATTTGCCCACTGATTGCCCATTTGTTTCCTGGAGACATTTCTAAGCTCTCTGCTTCCTAAACCCAAACAAAATTAATCCCTGTGCCAAACTACAATCATACAGTGATGTGAGAGCAAAGAACTGAAGGCAGCCAAGGAAGCCTTGTGCTTGTTGTCTATGCTCACAGTCCCAGCATAAAATGCATTTCATTCCTTATCCAGTCTTGGGGGTGGGCTCATCAAGAAAACTGGAAAACACATGTCACACTGATAAGCATCCTATAATTAGACTTTATCTTTACTCAAGAACTCTGATTTGCAGCAATTGATATAAATAAATTCTAGCTTTAAAGCCTGAGAAACAATACTCTAAACCTACTTGATTGTACAAACTGTCCCCATGCTGCAACAGAGCATGAAATCCACTGTCCTGCTCCCTCTGTCCAAAACCAGGCACATGGATTTCAATGAGAACTCTGGTTTTGTGCCCTCTGGGGTTTTTTGTATATGCTCCTGAAACCACAGAACTTACATCAACCCATATGTGGGGGTCCCTGACCTGTGGCGTTGCAATTCTCAAGCATAATCCCACAGAGAAAGGCACCTAAACATTTCTTTGTTTTCCTATTTCCACTCCCCTTATTTTCAGCAGGTAACGCTACAGTGTTCCAGTTAGGCTGGACCACATATACATGCAATGGAATTCTGCACTCGCAGGAGTAATCAACTATGTACACCCAAAGGGAGGAAGAAAAATATACATCTGTGTCTACAGTATGGGCCACTATTTTCACACAAATAAAAGCATTCTCTCCATCTTTTTCCCTGGTTTATAAGCAGGTTACAATTGTAAGTCTCTCAAATTTAACTGCAATTGAAGTTTGGGGGTTTTGGTTGGGGTTTTTTGTTTGTTTTTTTGTGGGTTTTTGTTTGTTTGTTTGTTTTTCTTATAGCCTAAATAATCCTACAAATTGTTTTTAATTTATCATCAGGATAAACTGCATAACTAACAGGCACAGTTACTACTTGGGGGAAAGCTTCTGACAACACTTTCATGTTCTCATCACTCGTCTCAATTCTGGGCTACTAAATATAGAAATCTCTTTACACAACACTTTGTCTCCCAGTTCTCCAGTTCTGGGATCACACCTTTCCTGGATGTGCAAAACAAATACTTGGTCCTTACAGGTTTCCTTCCAACAAGACTTCTGAAGCACATGCTAAGTGCTTTGATGAATCAGGCTCCATAAGTAGACGGGACAGCGACACACTTCCTATAAACGGGATAGGCGTGGTTCAGGCATCTAAACCCAGCTTTAACAATTTTGTACCTATCCTTGTCACCTCTCATCACAAATTGAGTTCACAGTGGGTATTGTATGTCAGAGAAATCTTAAATAAGGGTGAGCAAACTGCTCTAGGATTACTAGAGGTGCTCATGCTAGTGCTCTCTGACTCTGTGAAGTTGCTCAAACTCTTCAGTTTGCTGAGTGCTGGAACACAGCTGAAGAAATAATTAAGAGTATCTATTCCAAATATTCAGTCTACGAACACAAAATTTCCTAAAGCCAGCATGGAGGCATCCATAGCACCAGCAATAGGCACCTGCTCTGCAGCAGGGGACAGGGAACCTCACAGACCCATCATCTACAAGGAGAAGGTCTCTTTTCAGTCCACACAGAAACAGAAGCCTCAGGATAACTTCTAGCTCCTCCATCAGGATGGCAGAGCCCACAACAAGCGTCACCACCTCCACCACACCTTTGCTTCCCTGAGCAGCACTACCAGCTGTGAGTCTCTTATGAACATCCATTTTCCATAGTGCCAAGAACAGCATCGTTGTAAAGAATGCAAAACTGTCTCAGGGTAATCAGGATTTGCCAGGTGGCAGAAAGCTAACAGAGATTGCATAACATTTGTTTACAGCCTGTAAATTTTACCCTGGCTTTAGGTAATTATCTTATCATTTGTAATCTGTCCAAAGAAGTTTTCAATTAAAGTAGAAAACATGGTGCTCCCTTTACAATACACTGATTAAGATTACAACGCATTGATTAAAAGCATTTAAGTGCTCTTCATCGAGTCAGTATCTGATACCTAAAAAAGAGTAATAAGTCTATTTTAAAGACATAATTTGCAAGTGTCATATGCAAAAAAATCAGTTAGCAGTATTGTGAGTATGTCAGTTAGCAATATCAAGTGAGAATAAATCACTTCTAATATAAGCCTAAAGAGAAAGCCAAACATCATCAAAATATGAGCAGATCAGAGAAGAGCTTTCAAATTCCTTTTCTTATGTAAGTAACAGTTGAATAATCATACTTGTCCTCTCACCATTTGCATCTCCTCTGACTCCAGCAGGATGTAAAAAACAATGTGTAAAAAAAAAAAGTTCCCTCAACTGAAATACTTTCACAAACATATCAGCATCTTAAAAATGAGCTACATCATATTCATTGTTGCCTACAATGACTTGTAGCGGCAATAGCTACTTTGAAACACACAGACGTATCACCACTTCGACTACAGTGGGCAAGATTATACAGCAATTGACACGTCAATTTTGATGACTTGCAAATAAGGACAACTCTCACCCCTTAAACAAAATGAGTGGTCACCATCTGCAAAGGCTTTAAGGTGTCATAGGACCCAGAAGGAATGAAAAACTTTCTAACAAACTACTCTGGTGCATACTAGCAGAACTCTAACACTGTCATGTCTACTGCAAAGTTGTTTGGTGAAAAGAAAAATCTGCATGTAGACCACGAGAAGAGAAGCTGACCTGTAGGCAGCGACCAAATCAGAAGAGTTTTTTCTATGCCATCAGTAGCATCAGCTCCCAAAACATCCCAGTTTGCAGCAGACCACTCTGAAGGACAGTATGAAGGCAATTCCAAAATAAACACTACTTTTCTTTCAGCTAAACCTAAGTAAAAATCAAACCTGTGCAGCAGTTCTGAAAATGCTGTTCCTGCACTGACTTTTCAAACACACACCCTATGACATAAACAGCCTCTCCTCACCATCCTCCTGCTACCAGCAACTGGTACATTTACACTGGTAGCAACAGTCCATGGCTGTGAAAAAAAGACTACCACTGTCAAGAAAAAACAGATATGAATATTTCTGGCAAAAGTGGTGGCATTCTCTGCTATAAACCCACAATGTTTTCTGAAGTGCATGTAAACACACAAAGAAAGGGAGAAAGACAGTTGAGCTGCAGCTCAGGACTTAAATTCTGGGCATGGAGGCAGCAGCCTGGACAGCTCCCCAGATCTGGCTTTGGTAGGAAGGGCAGAGATCCACCTGTGTCCTTATCAAAGCAAGACACAGCAAAACTGTACTAACTAGGTTAGCTAAAATCAGCTCTCTTTCTCCAATTGCCAAATGACCATTTTGTGGTTTAGAATTTTGTATTGAAAATATACTGCAGGGAACGAGTCCATGCTGGGCATGTTATCTGACTTGATGAAGGGAACCTGGCTCTCAAAATAGCCAAAGCAAAACTCCCACTATCCTTGGAGAGCTGGGGTTTCATGGCTCTATCAGCTATCCTGACACACACTAGTTTCTTTTGTTTGCCTCCACAGGCAGGTAACCATTCAACGACTCTCTTTTAGTCTGCCTCAGTTTAATTTTGTTGTTTCCTTTAAACATTTTAATGACACATAAATTGTTGCCGTTATTTCTGAGATGAATGTGACTGCCATTTCCCTTTATATTGTGACCCTGTCTAGCACAGCTGTCCTGCTTCTGCCACTTCATTAGCAATCATCATTTTGAAGTCATTTCTACTAAACATTCTCAACTACATCATGCCGTTTCTCATATAGTTTTTTTCCCCTGTATTTCATTAATCTTGGAGGATGGAGGTTAACTCAGAGCAGCAACAACAAAAAAAAAATCTTTGTATAATTTCAGTTATGGCATTATCAATATTGGATGTGTTTCAAAACAGGATAAAGGCACTTGGGCCTGACACTGGCCACAACCAGAGTTACTGTAGCTTCCCTGAACTACCAGAACCTTCCATCATAGCATTTGTGATAACAATCACTAAGCTGGCAATGATGTTTTTTCCGTATTTGGTGTTTAGACACAGCAGAAAGGTCTCATTTCCGCTGACTTTTTTTTTTTTTAACCCAAATTATTTAGCAGCTGTGATAAGTAATAACATTAAACATTATCCTAGGACTAGGACTGGGTACTTACCTGCAAGAAAAGAAAAAAATTGAAACCCAAACACCCTACATATGATCAAGTCTTGCCAGTATCACAGGCTGTTGGAGAGCAAGCTCACCACCCCAACAGCTCACTGTTCTGTCTGCATATCTGATCTTCAGCAGAGATTCTGACTATTGGAGATGTGGCAGAATTCATGCAGCCCAGATTAGGATGTTAGTATTTGTAAATTATACTGATACTTGATTTAGGATTCCTCCTGGAAATAAGGAAAAGACACATTCTCTTAACAAGCGTTACAGTGATAAGCCATCATTGGAGCTCTAGTATCGGTATCTCTCTTGATGGGAATGAACCTAGACACAGAGACAGTGCATAGTAGGGTGGAAAAATAATATATACCATTTAGACCTCTTCCTAAATGGCCAGTTTGCAATTCCATTTTAATTGCAAAGAAGCCAAAGAAACAAGGCACTGAAAAATACCACAGCCGAGAACTCCTAGCCGAGGACATTTCTTCTCCAAACTAATCGGGGTTTCTATCCAAATTCCCCAAGTTAATGTAACTCAGAAGCTCACAAACCTAAATCACATAGAATCCACCTTTAAAAGAGCAAAACTGCATTTTAACAGATTGCTGTAGTTTACAAATACACACTTGTTTTTGTTTTTGTTTTCTCCTTAATTTGGCAATTTAATTGATTGTTCTAGTAACTAAAAATAGATCTACATTGGATGTTCATGTAAGATCAGCACTGAATCTATCCTTTCTGCACACTCTCTTTCTAGGACAGGGCACGATCCCAGAGCACTGATACACCATGGCTATTTCACTACAGTCCTTAACATTTTAGGCTGGCCAAAAAACTCATCTACACTTCAGGGGTATGAACTCAAGAGCTTATGAGTAACCTCTAGAAATGTGTAATTCAGTTACTTTCCTACGTGTGCCCTAGAATAATTTCTGTTCAACATGGATGACACATAGGTCCATGCACAGGATTTCAGCCTTCTAGAGAGACCTGGTTTTGTCACCTAAAGACAAAATATGAAGGATATCGGACGCCTGCTGTGCTAATAACCATACAAAAGATCCACATTCAGAGAACAGCCCATAATTCTGTATGTACCACTAGCACAGACGAGACATAGCAAGGAGGGGCTATGGCACTTTACTCAACTTCGCAGTGCAAGAAACGCTTCTCCTTGGAGAGGATGTATCCACGATGCACTGGATAGCCAGGAAAACCTTGCTTGGTCAAGTATAGCAGTGCCCAGTAGCATACCTACACTGCAGTTTATTCCAGTGAATCACAAAGAGTTGAAAAATTCATGAATCAAAACTTTGGCCCTCATAAAATATTCTTTTACCACTGATAAACATTTTGCTCCCACACGCGCATGGTTGTGTATCAGCAAGTGTCACCATGCCATTCATTCTGCACAAACATCCCTGTGGATAGCTCACCAACACCCCAGGAGCTGAACAGTGTCTGAGCTCCCCAGCAGCAATAGCTGATAATTTTGTTTATTTAACTAGGATTAGACTGGGAGGTGATGAAGCTGAGAAAACCTGAGAAAAACAACTAGCACTCGATAAAGCTGTGAGGGTTTTTTTGTTATCACCATGCAAATACCGCTCAGGATTTATTTGAAAATGAAGTATTCATAGGATTATGCTACTGAGTAGGCATGTTTATCAGTAAGTAGGAAAACCATTTGGTTTGTTTTCAGGAATAGCCTACTGTATTAAAAAAAAAAAACCAAAACCATCAGATGTTTGAATGCTCTTTCCATACATCCAGAGCAGACTAAAGTGAAACAAAACAGCCTCACTTCTGTGTAACACTTTAGAAAATTAGTAGCATAGATTTAACATGAGTATACTGATATTATTACATCAGAAACAGGCATTTTCCTGCTGCTTTATAGTGCACATTGACTCTTGGCTATTTCCATCTGCCCTAGTAGCTACCTTATCTGTAGCTATTAAGTGGCACTTCCACATTCCCCTGTGATACTGGTAGTGTTTCTTTGCAGGACACTTGGGTCACTCCAAGGCACAGCAGTCCATCTGTCTGCTGTGGGCATTACATTGCTGTTGTGTCCAGCTGGCACAGACAGGCCTTGGGACACAAGCAAACAGACCAAAAAGCCACAGTGATTAAAGAGATTATTTATGGCAGGGGGGTTAATTATTTTCTGATCAAAGTTTTAGCTCAGACAATCAAGTTTCTTCTCATCACTTTTCCTTAGACATTGGTCCTGGACAGCAGACATGTAGTGATTTACACATTTTAGGTCACTATGCAGTTTTACAGCCAAAATGTGCCTAGCTGTGAGAGTGAGAAAGTCCTAATATAATGTAGAAGACAACAAATTTTGAAGCTGGAAGTGTTCTAATGGAGGTTGCGCATGCCTAACTAACTTCAGAATAAAAGGAAATTTATTTATATGACTCTTCCAGATGTCTTGAATTACAAGCTCTGACCATAGCGGGTTTATACTTACTGAAACTCAATCACAAATTGGTCCGTTGCTACCATTAGCCTGATGATTTCCAAGCAGGGTTTGACACCCATCACGGCACACGAGCAGCCCTATCCAACACAGCTGACGATTTACCAAGGCCTCCATCACCCTTCATTTTTCCTTAGCTATTCAGCACCCTGCAGCCCATTGCCAGTGAAATGCTTCTACCTGCAGAGCTGAGTACAGGAGCCACCTTCACTTGCTTCTGAAGAAATTGGCATCTCTGTCAGTCATGGCTACTCAGGATCTACACCTTAAATGGAGCTAATGCAAAAAGTTTGATGTATTTGTTAACCAAATAAAAGGTTGTCACTTCCTCCAACTCGTTATTTACAAGATAGGGGATGCCATGGAAAATCACTGTTGGATTCCAATAAACAGCAAAATTTAAATCATTTGTTCTAAACAACCACAGAAAAAATGTTTCTGCTTTAGCATTTCCACTTGAGCCTGTTGATTCAGCATTTGAAGCTTGAGGGTACTGCAGTGCCATCAGCTCTCTCTCTGGATGCACAGCTCCACACTAGTGCTAAAATACATACTTTAATATTTATGACATATTTCTAGATGGAGATCACCACTCGGAAGGAAAGACAACTATGATTCAGTTATTTAATACCTTTACATCTTCCAAAGAAAAATTTGGAAATTCTCCCTAGAGTGCTCATGAGAGAGGCCAAAAGAGGCATTTCTTATCTTTATGGCAAGTAATGTTTTACTTATTACTTTTTGTATTAATATTGCACTTAGGAACACTACTCAAGATACAAGACTTTGCTATTTTAGATACTGTACCAACACTGGCAAAAAATACTTTCCCAGATCTTTATGGTCTGAGTGCAGTCAAAAGCTAACATGTGTATATGAACACACCAGGGATACAAGATAACTAACAGATAATGTAGGATATTGATAGGCAATATTAACATCTTAGCATCACAAAAAGCACCTCTAGAAAAGCTTTATATTGTCCCAACAATATTTATTTTTTGTGCCAGCCACTGTAAACCTAGAATTTATTGAATTTGAGTGAGCTTGACCAATGTTGACAGTGGGTATGAGGTTTGTGATGGCTGTGGCTGGACACACTGTCCCATCTGCATTCTCTATCTCATTAATGTAATTAGTTGTGAAGGCCAGAATAAGGCATCTATGTCCCATAATACTCATCAGCAACAAGAGTGTTGTCAAAAGGCTGCTGATGCTGGACACGGTCTCGTCACTGAGGTGAGAGAGTGACAGCACAAAATTTTGGTACCTGAGGACACAGGTGACAGTTGCCAACCATGAGGCTCACCAGAAGTGATATCAACCAGCCCAGAGGTGCTACTTTGGAACTTGTCTCTCCTCCTATGCACCCTATCCCACAGCAGAGAAAGGCAAGAAGAGAATTTAAACCTTCAAGCTGAAACACCATGGAAGTGATTAAAGTCAGCTACGCATGACTGGAAATACTGCTGCAGCACTGAACTTTACATCTTCATCAAGAACATGCCCAGTTAAGCGATGAATCCATGCCCTCCTGCTACGTCAATCCTTCACCACTACAGTCTGAAAGCTTACAAGAGTGGCTTATGTATGGATTTAAAATAGTTTTGGAGTATTATACATGTCTGAGAGCACACAAAGCTCTGTCAATTTCTCTTCTAAATCACACAAAAAGTCATACTAAAGGAGCAAAAGGAGAATTAAAAAAAAAGTATGCAGGTTGATTTAGAAGCATCTTCAGCAGCACTTAAAGCACAGCCTTCCTGATACTCCTTGGCATTCTCAGCAACTCAAATGTTGCATCTTTAATTGAGCAATATCTATCTTTTCAAATATAAATGTCAAGTTTTGGAATCAAATTTATAACATGCCTTTGCACTTCTTAAAATACAGAATTTCTTTTTACTTTGTATTATGTACTTCACACAAAAGTATACAAACAAAACAATGTATGTTTTATAAATGTGACAAAGAAAACCATAAAACCAAGGAGCACTGACAGCTAACTGAAACCATCAGAAACAAAATAGTAAGTTTTACTGGCAATGATTCCTAGTGAAAGCCTTGGACAGAACCCTGTGCTTTCTACCATGAACTATCCAGACAGAGATAAGTTATGCATTGTAAGACAGGCTTCTGAAAAGGTCTTGGTTCCCTAAGGATTGCAGGGCTGTAAATAAAAATCACCTTCAGCAATGTGGGGGCATTCCAGTGGTGCACTGAGAGATGCTGATCATCTTGGAGGTGGCCTCAGCCTCAGGCATGAGCAGTCAACTGAACCACAGGCCACAAGGGGTGAGGAATCTTTGCAGGTTTCAGAGCACAGGTGCCACTTATGCTCATCTAGTATGCTAAGCAAGCCACCACGTTTGAAACGTGACTTGTGATGCAATGAAGCAGAAAGAAACAACCATTGTGCCTACTACTTAATGTCCCAGGCTTTGTTTGCACTTTCAGGAAGCTTTGCTTTGCTGCCAGAGTAACACAAATAATGCCTCTGATTGTGACATTTCTTTAGGTGATGGAGAAGTGAAGATCTCTCTTGCCTGCTTCCCTGATAGCAACACCAACAGCTTTATCTTTGGAGATAAGAATCTTACCCAAAACTGTTAACTTCCAATGGGTTTAAAAAAATACACCCAAACTCGGAAGAATCCTAGACATACAGAAACTTGCCTTCATCCCTGAATAAGCAACATGATGTTACTGTGGGCAGCAGAGAAACCTTTTCTGAACACAGATTGCAAGAGCCTGTGCAACCTGGTGAAGAGAGGGGATGCCAAGCTGGAGGGAATTGGGTAGAGAAGGGCAGAGCAAGGCTCACTGGCCCCCAAGGAGAGTCCAACGCCAAACTCACAGTGACAACAGCTCCCATCCTCATTGCAGCATTTCAAGTACTTCCACTTCTCTAGCCTTAAAACTGCGATTGCACAAGCACTGGTCAAATATCCAAATAAGTTAATCTTAACCTTGTTTATTAAAGTAAAACTCAACCTAGAGAAATGGTTATGTAATTTAATCATTATTATGAAAAAAATCAGTCATGTAGAAGAACAAACAAATTGAAGGGGATGTTTCAGAATGTCACTGTTATTCTTACAGTGCATGGGAAGAAGGTAAACTGTGTGTAGATTTCACTTTTATTACTTTTTGGCAGAAACAGAACACTGCTTCGGCATAATTTAACTAAATTTCTAATCTGGCACCAAGGTTGCTGAAGGGAAAGCAACGTGCATATATCAGTAGATAAAAATAACAGCAACAGCAGCATTTGAGACAGGTAGAGCAACAGAAGTCAGTGGTGTGAAGGGCAGGCTTGTTGCTTTCCTGTGTGATCCATATAGGCACTGTTCCAGGGAATTTACTGAGTGGATCAAACCAAAATAAAAATCTATTTGCCATTTCCTACACACAATCTAAACAGGATGGTTATTAAACACAACATAATTGTCCCAGTCCAGATTTTATGATAAAGAAATTAATAACTGCTTGGCTTTCAAGTATTTCAGAAGTGACAGAGGCCTCTTCTGTTCTCCTGATTAAAAAAAACCAAACAACCTGATCACAGAAACCATGGCTTCCCAGCAAAAAACAAGTTCAGCTAACATAAAGAAATCAAGTGACTGAATTATGTTTATTTTGACATACTCTTGTGGCTGGAGTCCTAAATTAGAAGTTAGAGCGAATGAATCAAACATTATTATTTATTTGTGTATGTATGCTTTGAGTGGGTTCAAAAAGAGTTCTTCACCTCCATTTGTAAATTCAGGAAGTAAGTTAGCAAATGAAGAAACAAACTGGATAATATTAATAGCGTAACAGCAGCCTTACTTTCTGCTGCTCTGCATAAATGTTACTCAAATGTCAGTAAAGTCCTTCTGATTCCAAGTCAGCACAACGGAGTACAGAACCAGATGCAGAAGACTGTGGTATTCATAGCTCGGACAACTCCACCTGACATCTGCCTTTCTCCAAAAATACCAGATTTCCAATTAAATACTTATTTAGGCTTTCTTTGTTAGTTTGCCTTTTAGTTTTTGAGCCTGTCTGGTTCATGAAATGGTGATTATTCTCTACGGAGGTGTTAGGAATCAGCAAACTCTCCACAGGGAGCAAGAAGCATAAAGTTTTCAGATTACAGCTGAGATAGTCCTGAAATCATCTCGCTCTGCTTTGAGCCTTAAAAAAACAACCAACCAACCAAAACCCATTAAATACGGAGAGGCTGGGGAAGATATTACTAGTAGTTGAGGTCTTGGCAAATTCCTGACATTAAAAAAAGCTCAATTATTTTTCTCTGTAGAGCTTTGTCATTGAAGTGAGAAAATTTGAGGCAAGGGAGTTGAGAGTGTTTTTAAAATTGGGGACTACACTCTGTAAACATTTTGGCATTAGAGTATTCCATCATTCATAATTTCATCTCCTACAGGTTCCACAGCATATGTCATTTCAAGAAATTCATTTTCTGCTGAATGATTTATGGTATCTTTGAGGGAAAACAGACTGATCAAACTCATCAAAAGTTTTCAGCATGAACACTTGCCATGGGGTTATTTCCCTATTCCTGCCAACTTGTCCTAATTTTTCTTTTTGCTACTAAAAAAACCCCACAGTTGCATTAAGATCTGAGTTTCCATAGAAACTGTTGTTGGCTAACGTAAATACAGGATGGCAAAAAGTGTAACTTCCCCAGTCCTGTGAGCATGCTATCAGCTGCCAAATTTTCACCATCTAACCTTTCACCAGTATTTACTGCTGCATGACATTTTTAGCTACATCTCCCTGTGGACGCTCCTTGAGTGGCACTTCCATGCTTCTCAGAAGGGATGTGAATATTCAGAGCTATTTCTGTGCCTCATTGTACAAAAGCCTAGGATTCTTTTCACTGCACACTGTGTTATTTTATTTGCAGACCTCTTCACTCAACTTTACAAGGGAAAAGACATCTCTTTGTTAGTCTGCACATCAAAACAAAGCTCAACAGAGTGCTACCAGGTAATGCGTGAATAAAACAGATCAATAATTGCTTCACTGCAACTAAGCATTTCAAAATACAAACGACATGAGCCCTGAGCATCCTGACGCTGTAACACCAGACGACAGCTCCGAGTGCCTGAAAGCTGTGAGAAAGGCATGTCAAGCTTCCAAAAGCCTGTGCTGAATTTATGTGCAGTCACACCTTCTGAAGGGAAAAAAAAAATAAACTCCATGTTAACCTCCCATTCTCAAAATTTCTCTTGCTTCCTAAATGATTTTAATTCTTACTAAAGAGACAAAATCCTGATAATAATCTCATAATTCCCCCGCTTCTGTAAAAATTTCATTGTTCTTTGAATCCAGGCACTTTCCCTAACATACACAATTAAAAAGTCTTTTCTTGTTCTCTTCAGAACATTACTTTCATTTTTCTTCTCATTTCAAGCTGTGTTGCAGCACTCCGTACTGCCTGAGACTTGTCCTTATTCTTTGGAAGGTTTTGCATGTATATTACATTGGGGTGGAAAACTCTGTTACCATTTCTGAAAATAGCAGCTGAAGACAGGAGGACTCATACCTGACAATGTGGGAAAACAAGGCGCTGTTAAAGCTTCTCAGTAACACATTCGAATAACTACTTACTGATTTTGGATTAGGGAATGATGTCCTCATCCCCTAAGTATCAAGTGTTTTTGGTACTCACTAAAGGTCTCCCTTCTACACCGTTAGAAACCTAAGCTGTTAGAAACAGGTTTATTTTCAGATGCCTAAGTAATCTGACCTAACCTTTAACCTTTGTGCCCCACTTCCTTTGCTATAAAACTGTTCCACCAAAGACACACAGGGTCTTCTTAATTCCCCAAATCTACAAATTCCCTTTAAGTGCCGTTAGGTACCCAAAGTAGTACCATTAGGTACCTGCAACTTGTGCAAGGCTCAGGAACTTGTTTCACCATCCTAGCCCTAAGTGCCATTCGGAAGAGCTGGTGGACACTGTTATGGATGAAAACAAATTCTGAGTTTCCTAGAAAGATAAACACAAAGCCACTTGTACACTCCGATGAGATGAGGTGAGGCTCTAGGCTTCACATGGTAACAGAACTTCTCAGGGGCAGCCACAAATTCATGTAGCTCTAGAACTGTGGTCTAGTGCTGGGCTATTCTATGCAGTTTCATCCAGGTCTTCTGGGTAACTATTCCTGAGATCTGCACAGGAAGGTCTTTCTTTTGCAGATGTCTTTCTGAGCTACTCCTGTACACCACTGTCATGATTAGGATTAATGTGGTCTGCTCTTGAGTCTCCAGGGAACAAGAAGAACAGGAGAGAGATTGTAAGAGAACTCATCAGTTGTCACAAACCTGAAGCTGAAGAAAGCAAAGTGGTTTTGCACTCAAAGTGCCGAACAGAGCTGACCACCTCCATAGCTGCAACCTAATGCCAACATACTACCTTTGAGTAGATCTCAAAGTTATTCCTTTTGTCATAACTGTAGGATGAGAGCTGCACTCCTGTGCCTCCAAGAGAACTTTTGAGGCTAAACATAACAGGAAATGGAGATAGAAGCCAGACCAACTGTACGAGAAAATCAGAAAGAAAAATCTCTGTGCTTATGAACAATGTAGACATGTGGTAAATGCCTCATCCCTGGAAATATTCAGGGTCTGATTGGACAGGAATCTGAGCAACCTGATGTAGTGAAGATATTCCTGCTCACTGCAGGGGAAATTGGACTAGATGACTCCTAAAGGTTGATTCCAATCCAAACTATTCTATGATTCTATAAATCCACTTATATATCTTGGTTTTGGAGTCAACTGTTACCTTTTTTTTGGTACACATTATGGCTTAGGGAGTAATACCAAGTATCAGCATGCTTAATACTACTTCTCTCCAGAGCACAAACTATGCCAGCTTAGCCAAAGCATTACAGAAGACAACCTATAGCTAGGACTTAAGTACCATTAAGCAAAATGTTAATGCATTTGGCTGTTCACCCTTCATCAATCAAAACTTTGCCAGAATGAAAAAGTGTTGGGTTTTGGTAATTATTGCTGCATATAGTCCTCTAAAATCATTGCTTGCTAATGGCCTTCTGTAACAGCACTCCTGACAGGTCCTGGTAGCTTATTGTGGTGTCATTAACAACTCTGAAATTTAGTTTACTATTAAAATAAAAATCACTTTAATGTAATAGAACAGCCAAGGTTTATTAAAGATGACTCTATACTTTCTGTCAAAAGGAAGCAGTAGAGCAGAAAGATACTAAATGAAGCTTAAAGATTCCCATGAAGTCAAGTTTTTTTTATGACAGGTCACAGATTAAATCCACTCTCAGATTTCTGAAACTAGATTTACAAATTTGCATAAACTGACATTAAGTTCCCTAATGCAGTAAAAAAATTGTCTAAGATTAAGGGCAGGGGGACAAGCGGTGGTGGAATAAAAGAGAAATATCATCTACGTGTCTTGGCTTACAGTGCAGGATGCATCAATGCACAGCAGCATGTTGTTCTTTCCACCTAGCAAGGCTACCATGAGAAGCAAGTTTTCTAGTCAGTGCTGATCCCACCAGATTACACGAGATTAACGTCTGGGATAGCTAATAAACCTCTGCTAAGTGGTATCATGCCATTAAGAAGTGTTTGGTGCTGAGACAGCCAAGTTCTGTTCCATGTCTGCAGCTCAAGCCATAGGCTGTAACACATACAGGGCAAGAGGCTTTGCAGGTATCAGTAAACCACCCAGAGCCCACCTGCTGGATACAGCTCAGACCCATCACAACAATCAACATGGGCATCATGCTTTTAGTCTGCAATGAGCAGAGTGTGAATGAATCCTTTGCACTCTGCATGAAAGAAGCTTGCTTTGCCACACAGGAACTACCCTCACCATAGTTCATTCTTCATGCTCACCTCAGTGCAAAGGTTGCTCCTACCTGGAAACAGCTGTGGAAAAGAGCCTCTAAAAAGCTGGTAACTTTAGTATCATGCCATAGTGCAGGCCAGTATACCAAGGCTTTTACCAGAAACCTTCTTGAAATCACAAGCTGCTACTTCTCAACTTAGAGCCAAGCCTTCCTGCTGCAGTGTCAATTTTAGATCTGCTGTGGATGTGACACAAAGAGGGCTTCTGCAAGGCTCACTCACCTGCAGTAAACACTTCTTTGCTGAGGCCCACAACATGGAGCAAAGCAAAGCTGACATGACTGGCCCCAAAATGAGTGTTTTGTTTCATGTCATTTGCAAGATCCCATGAACAGCCAAGCCAGGTGCTGTTTTCATTCTGCCCACACACAAATCAGTGACAAAAAGCAAACTCATTCACACAGGTGGTGCATTTCACCACCCTAAAAGTCAGGATTTTCTCATACCCTTCATTTAATGCCACTGCTGTCAAATCTGTTACATCTTGTAAAAAAAACAGCCTTTATGTAACCTAATAAATAAAAGTCACCGAGGCAATAGCTATGCATATATTTCAGCTAAAAACATTTTGTTAGAGGAACATGAATGTCCTCTGTAAAGCGGGTAGCATTTTAAAATAATGTTCTAGCCATTGTTAATACTTTATTGCTATTCATCGCAGAACCATTAATCATGGTGAACTCATTTGGTATTAACGCGGATGTCAAAGTACTTCTGTTGCATTTCAATTATAACTTAGCCTTTAAAATGCTGCCAGCACTACATGGAAAGCTTTGAAAACCAAATTTGAATAGTCTGTTCAGAGAGAACTACAATTGCATTCTGGCACAGAGAAACAAATCGCTTCCATCCGTAACCCTCAAGAGGTTGCCTCAACCCCACTGGTTCAACTGCATCTAAGTGGCAGTGAGGCCACACTTTCAGGCCCCTGAGGAGATCTCCTTTTTTCCCCAATCCTGTGATTCCCTGATGCACCAACTTGCTCCCAGAGCCAAATGCTTTGGTGTTTTCTACCTGATGCCTAGTGTCCATCCAAACAAAAAACACAAGAGAACATGTATCTACAACCCATTGTCTTTAGAGACAGCAAAGGACTATGCAATACATCAGAACAGATCTAGGGGAGCTGGTATCCTGATCTCTCCGATGACAGTTCAAGAAAAACACCTCTTTCTGGCCTCAAGAGGCACAGACAGTACAAAAGGCAACGTGGCAACTATCAGCTCCTTGCCATCAGGGAAGACAAGTTTACCTTGGCAAACTAAGATTTCTGTTCCCTCCCTACCAACCAAGCATTTTAAATCCACAGTCAAATGACAAGGGCTCAACAATCAGAGCAGTTCTCATCAGAAATAACGTCAAATGGACAACAGACAAAATACTTCTTACTAGCCAGGGGAACTTATTCATTCTTCTATGTAATTCCCATTCTGTTTTATCTAGGTCATCAATGCAACACGTAAACACACAGCAAAAATTCCTACCTTGGGAGCTCTGGCATGTTTTCCACATCTGGCATCTTTGACAAGGCTGATATCTAGCAGCTCAGTCTCCTAGAAGGAAAAATTGCAACACAGGTAAGTATTGAATTGCTCAAAGAATTATGTTAACAGTGTTCCACTTC
Organism: Ramphastos sulfuratus; assembly: GCA_013399055.1. NCBI lineage: Eukaryota > Metazoa > Chordata > Aves > Piciformes > Ramphastidae > Ramphastos > Ramphastos sulfuratus. Next base: position 303,142 of record WBNM01028438.1, on the reverse strand, counting down.
CCACATCTGCCAGGGACTTGTCTGTCTGCAATGATGCCTGTCCAAATTGAGAACAGTTTCAATTAGAGCTCTGTTGCACTTCAGCTCTTCTAACAGCAATGCTAAGATACATAACTTGGTTTCCTTCAAAATGCGCAGGTCTCTTACGATATACAGAATATATAGAAGCCATGAGTCAAGCTTATTTTCTGAATCACTAAATACCAGCTGCTGTGCTTTATTTTTTCTTTTTAATACAATTTTAGCATTTTGATGCTAGTCACAATATGAAAACGGCAACATTGCCAACAGATAAAAACTACTTTATTATTGCCAGAACATTTTGAAAAGTGCACATAAACCCCAAGAAGGGTTATATCTACAATGACAAGAGGTTCCAACAATTTTAGTGACTACTGCTCAACAAAGAACATGTACTTTTGACAAGCATTTCATAGTTCAGACGTTACTCCTGAGTTGTGGGTTATACAATGCATGCCGTACTTGGAACAAAACTGGCATGTGGAAACAGTTTCTGTTAGGCCAATTCCTGTCCCCCCTTACACACGTGTAACGTCAAGAATTTCCTTCCACTAAGAACCTCCTGGGTCTCCACCCTGCCTACTGGTGCCTATCAGCGTGGGAAGGATTAGGGCTAAAATGAGCCCAAAGTGCCTGGGGTATGTCATTCTGTGGGATGCTCCCACCCTTCCAGTATCAGCAATGAGCAGTTACCTCTCCAAACACCCAAAAAATTATAGCCATTAGCCAACATTGTTTTCCCCAATCTCATTCTGCAACAGGGTATTTTCAGGATGTTATGTTGGTTCTTTCTTGAATGCCTCAAGATTTACAGGCAGGGAGCATTAGGAAAGATAGTGGAGACTGGGGCAGCGCAATTGCCAGCTGCCAGCTCCCTTGTAAGCATGCACATCCCAATGGCATCGTGTGTGCTTTGCCAGGAGCAACATCAACTGCTCTGCAAGACAGGGCAAGAATATCTGACCTGATTTAGCATTGCTTGACATTCTTAGAACACATCGTAATAATGTCCGCCTCATTTACACTAGCGTTTGGACCAACAGCCCATGTAAGCATAGCTCAATTACATACTAAATATAGTCTGAAAGTACTTCAGCAGGAGTGTGATCATACAGCAATTAGAGCTACACCAGTTATATGCATTTCAGCCTTCCAGTAGTAATTGCAAATGCTTTGAAAAGAATTTGAAATCTCTGTGTGGGATAAACTCATTTAATACCTAGAAGAAGATGGAAAAAAAACATTTTTTCATGGTTATTTTCCCATGAGTTGCCTTTCATTTTAAAGAACCCACTCTTGCACAGCTCCTGAAGATCTTTCTTGTCTACTAACATATAAGCTCTGCCATCAAATTTTCACGCAACTGTACATTTATCACATTCCCCTGCCCCCCATATCAGTCCCAAGTCTCTTTGGTTGAACTTGCCTGAGAATTTTTTCTTTCTTTATCTAGCCTGTTTAGAGGAAACTTGCACTTTCGAGGTCATCATTTTTTGCCCTTACTTGCCTGAAGAGGACAAGAATATCAAAACTTGTAGGGATTAGGGGCAGGGTCATAAAAGGTGGTATTTGCAAACCTCCTTAAGAAATAACCCAAACTGTACCAATACACTAGGCGTATGGACAGATGCAATCTTCTCACAGTGCTGCTGCCTCTCACATGGATGGCTGATTGCCCACTAATAAAACCTTGTCTACAGCTGTCCCTGTAGAAGCTCAGGAGCTCAGAGTCAGCAAGGGGAGCCCATGTGTGGTGGTTCTGGTAAAGAATGTGGCCTTTGAGGCGAGAGGCCAGGGATTATATTTACCGCAACAAATAATACTGACACCTGAAGTGGTATCTGGCCCACTGTGAAATGTTCTACAGAAGCTATGGGCACATGCAGAGCATGGCATTAAATAAGATTCGCCAACTGAAAGGACTAACAAGCACTAAAAATAAAGGCTTTGATAGCAAACACGATAGAAATGAAAGATGCTGAAGAAAAGTGGATCTTAAACAAAGACACTGAGCCACACAGAATTTCGGAAGTTCTTTAAGTTAGATTAGTCTGGCATTTTAGCTTTTTTGTAAAAAACAAAGAACAAAACAGGTCTAATTATTTATTTAATTACAGGAATGCAACTAGACTTACTCTAACATAAAAGGACCTTTTTGAATGGATCCAGGGCCCTAAAGACAGTACAAGGAACCTGAAGAATTGCTGTGAAGGTCTGCATCCTTCTTTAACAAGATCAGCAGGCACGGCTGTAGGAAAGTCTGACCCCCTGATGGCTTTGCTGCAGTGTTACCTCTCTGACATGAAATGCAGGTTTTACAATCCTATCCCTATAATCATTTATCTATCTGTTGGTAATTCTGTGCCTCTCTCTTCTGCCCTGTGACTTGGTCCACTACGGAGGACACAAAAATGCTCAGCAAAAAGTAATCAAAGTCTCATGAAGAGTCTAAATGCTTGTATCTCACCTGGGTCTGTTGAACTTGGAAAAGAGAAGACTGAGAGGAATTCTTATTAATGCTTATAAATATCTGAAGGGTGGGCGTCAAGAAGGGGCCAGTCTCTTTTCAATGGTGTCCTGTGATAGGACCAGGACAAATGGGCACAAACTGAGGTAAGTTCCACCTCAACATGAGGAAAAATTTCTTTAATATGAGGTTGCCAGAGCCCTGGAACAGGCTACCAAGAGAGGTTGTAGTCTCCTCTAGAGACTTTCAAGACATGTTCCTATGTGACCTGATCCAGATGATCATGCTTTGGCAGAGGGGGTGGAATCAATCTTTCCAACCCCTACCATACTATGATTCCATGATCCGTATTTGACAAGGCCATTTAATTTGGGGGGAATTTTCTGCTAGGTGGCAATTATGGAAGCCACAGAAAGACAGAGCCCAAAATCTTAGCCACCACCAGCTAACAGAAAGGAAGGGTTATATTCTCTAAATACCTCTCATATGTATGTTCAGGTCTGCGGAAGCCTGATAGGTACTGTAGCCTATGCTCTAAATTAAGTAGACAAGAGCAGGATATTCATTTATCTAAGTGCCTCTGTAGGCACTTACTTCAGTGAGGCTTGGATATATCATAATTCCTAATGTGCCATTTCTTAGAAGTGTTTTGGTTCAAAGATACCAAACCTCCTGGAATTCCTGACCCCTGGGTACTTGCTTTCATCTTTCAAACAACTAATTAAGAGGACAGAGAGCAACTTCCTCCCAAATGAGAGAAAAGACAATTTCCTATACCCCTGTTGCAAAATGAGGGCTAACTTTTGTAAAGGGAAAACACACTTCAGTACTGGACAGAAAAGTGTCCCATTCCCTGTGCAGTGAAGCAGCCCAAGCTCTCCTCTGCTTAAGTCAACAGTAGTTTCTCCATTGAATTCCTCCACGCAGGCTTGGAAACTACACTCTATCCTGCACGAGGCACGAAAGCCAGGGAAACTGGCAAAAGGAGGAAAAAAACCCCAACCAACCAAATGAAAAGCTCTGCAAGTTCAACTTTTCCCTGTTTAGAGACCCTCAGCCACTGCTATTGGGTCTTTATTAATCTTGCAATAGGATAATATCTCTTAACACAAGTGATAGATCCCTCCACTAATTTATAATACGGAAATTCCAGAAAAATAAATTACTAATCCTACCATATTTGTTTTCAATTAGCGGCTGAGACAGACATGCATTCATATAGGGCAAGATTGTGCAATCTCACTTTTATGGGCGAGTACACACTCACAAAAGCAATAGATTGTGCAACCCTCAGAGCACTTATATTTAGGCCCATCTGAATTTAATATAGTAACACCAATTTATACCAATTGAGGATTTGGCTCACTCCTATTTTAAACTGCCCAAAATGATGCCAAGTGAATCACGGTGCCTTGGGATCTCGCTTCTGACGTAACCCCAGCTACAAAGCAGGATTCCTTGTCAATCCTGCTGAAGACCCATCAGCCTGAGAGTGGGATCAAGGGTCCTACAGAATTTTACAAAAACTGTGTCAAGGAGACATAGGAAAAGTGGGTGCCCATTACAACAACTGCACGGCTTAGTCAGTCCAGAGACTTACATGCCTAACAAAAGTAATTCTATACTGCTCTAACTACTTGCTGTGGCTGAGTAAGCATGAGTATTGCTTTGACCTATGTTTGCTCAACCTCCATTTCCACATCCCTTCTAGTCACTTGTTTGTTTGTTTTTTTCCCCCATTTATGAAGTGTTGCTGGATGCTGCCAGCAGCTGTGGAACTTCATTCTCACAGTCATGTTGCTGTAGCCATTACTGTTTTGGGATATGGTCTCACTGATGCACAGCTAATTAAACTCTAAAAACTCATTTTCCACTTAGCTTTGAAATGTGCTGCTTCTGGTTTCAAATCAGAAGAGGAAACTGTGTCCCTGAAAACTTATTTAATTCTTACAGATGTTGCCAGTCAATCTAACAGAAAACACAACACTGCATTGAAAGTTCCTCTGATGCAGTGCTGGCAAAATAGTCTTTGAAAAAGGAAAACAGTTTTGTAAACAGGCACCATTAAGGCTACTGGATGGCAACATCTGGTGAAAGTTTTCAAAGGGAAAAGGTCATTCTGTTGAAACAAACTTCAAATGGAGACTTAAACATCTTCTCTTGGGAGCAGTTAATTATAATGAAATATTTCTTTAACACAAAGACTCCATTTTAATGTTTTTCAAATATTAAAGTGATGAATATTTCTTGAAGCAAAAAATTTATACAGTTCTGGGTTACTTTTATTTTTATCCTGCATTTTAAAAGTGTTACTTAAAACCACAAGTGACTAATTTCCTTACAACACATTAGAAAGTACAATCACCATTTGAATCTGATTATTAACAATCATAAGTTACACTAAAGAATTGTCTGACCCTATATTTAGCTGAACATAAGTACACAACTTGGCATTTACAATTGTTTATAGAAAGCTTCTTGCTCAGGTTTAAGAGCCTTTGAGAGCATACAGGTCAATCAGCCACACAGATTAATCTAAGTTCAGGACCAGGTTTTCTGTAGTAACAGTGAACATTTAGTGCTGATTTAGAAAAGGTGCTTTCACAGCTAGGAGATGTTGCATACACTCCCTCTTTTAAAAAAACATCTATTTTCCCCCATTAACATTAAGAATAAATTAAAATAAACAACAATTTGCCTCCTCATTCCAAAGAAAAACTGTGAAGGGCTGGTATCAAGGCTGTCAGTGACATCAATGGGAGCTGAAATAAGGTAGTGTTGTTTTTCCCTGAAAAGTCCTGTTAGGGAATTCATAAGATGTATCCCACTAGAGAGAGCCAGTCCCTGAATAAACTGTCTCCGTATTTCCTCCTGGCAGCTCATGATTTAATTAACAGACATCAAAATTATTGGTTGTGCCAATAAGTGAGCAGCACAGTAGCACATACATCCTGAAGTCAGCGGTAAAACTCTCCTCAACAACAGCCAAGTCTTCTCCTGCAGAAAGTTGTTCTTCACAAGTTAAAAATATTGTATTACCTTCCCACCCACTCTTTAACAGAATCACAGAATGACAGGATTTGGACCTCTGGAGATCATCTAGTCCAACTCCCCTGCCAAAGCAGGTGTGCCTAGATGAAGTTGCACAGGAACATGTCTAGGTGAGTTTTTAAAGCTTCCTGTATTGGGTTTGGCTGAGCTGGAGTTAATCCTCCCCAGAGCATCTTCCTAGTGCTCTGTTTTGCAGTACTGTAGCTGGGTGTTAATAGCACACCGCTGGTTTGGCTACTGCTGAACCAAGCACCCAGGCTGTACTTTTCCAACATTCCCCAACCCTAAGAGTACACTGAGGGGTGGGCAAGATGTTGGGAGGGGACCCACCTGGACCAGCTGACTCAAGCTGATCAAAGGGGTGTTCCATGCCATATGATGTCAGCTCAGATGTATAAGCCAAGTGAAAGAAAGAAGTGTGGGGACATTCATTGATGGTGTCTGTCCCCCAGACATGTATTAGAGCTCTACATGTATTAGAGCCCTGCTTCCCGTGAGTGACCAAACATCATTTGCTGATGGGAAGCAGAGAATAACATCTTTGTTTGCTTTTGCTTCCATGTGCAGCCTTCACTTTTGCTTTGCATTATTAAAATTGCTTCTATCTTATTAAAAGCCTTTTGTTGTATTTCCCCCTCTCCTCAGTCCATCTACGAAGGGGAGTGATAAAGCAGCTTTGGTGGGCATTTGGCTCCCAGCCACACCAACCCACCACACCTCTAGAGAAGGACACTCCACAGTCTCTCTAGGCAGCCTGTTCCAATTGCTCCATCACCCTCAAAGTAAATAAGATTTTCCTGAAGTGAAACCTCCTGTGTTCTAGTTTGTACCCAGTGCCCCTATCACTGGGCACCACTGAAGAGTCTACCCCTTAGATATTTATACGCTTTTATTAGATTCCCTTCAATAAGCTGTTGAAGATGATTAAATCAATGTTATAGCTTAGCAACCTGCCCAAAGCAACCAGAAATCATCTAGATCCTTGCAGATGCTGCTCTTCTCACAGAGGTTATGCAGAAGCAATTCCAAGGCATTCAAGTAATGGACCAATGGTCAAGCTAAACTGAACACGTATGTCTAGATTAGCCATTGCTTCTCAAAGGTGTATTAAAACACTTTGTTCTAACTTGGTTAAAGTAACTCCTGTATTCTCTGTCTTCTAAATGCCTATTACAAAATCCAAAGCCTACGACATATCCACCACCCTGGCACTCAAAATGAAAAAAAAGCAGCAAGAATCACAGAATCACAGAATTAACCAGGTTGGAAAAGACCTCTAGGATCATCAGGTCCAACCTATCACCTAACCCTTCTAATTAACTAAACCATGGCACTAAGTGCCTCATCCAGCCTCCTTTTAAACACCTCCAGGGATGGTGACTCCACCACCTCCCCAGGCAGCCCATTCCAACAGGCAATCACTCTTTCCATGAAGAATTTCTTCCTAATGTCCAGCCTAAACCTGCCCTGGCGCAGTTTGAGACTGTGTCTTCTTGTTCTGTCACTGGGTGCCTGGGAGAAGAGACCAACCCCCATCTGGCTACAACCTCTTTTTGGGTAGTTGTAGAGAGCAATAAGGTCTCCCCCGGGCCTTCTTTTCTCCAGGCTGAACAACCCCAGCTCCCTCAGCTGCTGCTCGTAGGGCTTGTGCTCCAGCCCCCTCACCAGCCTTGTTGCCCTTCTCAGCTGCTCCTGAGGAGTGAGAGAGGCAGAAAACACTCAGCTACCTTCACACACAGGAGACTAGGTTAAATTTCTGGACCTTTCTCTCTCATGAATTATTTACTGTAAGTGAGGAGTTGTTTGCCATCAGTGCTAGATCTCCCCACGGAGTTGGTGGAGGTGTTCTGCCATTTATTCTGCCATCTACAGTGTTAAAGGGCACTCCCTGAAGCAGGAAGTGATGGAGATATAAGGAAGAACACAGACATGCTCCTCTTACACAGTTCAGCAGCCTGGCCACAAAAAAGAGATGGTTTTAAACACTGCTTTTACCACACAGGATCCTTAAGTCTGGAACAGCATTTGTGATGAAGTAGTACAGGCAGACTCTCGTCATCTTTACAGTTCACAGCATTCAGCCCCAAATCAGACAAGTAAATGGCTAATGTCAGTGCTTTGCCCAATACAGACTATAGCTTTGACACCAATTGTTCCACCTGTCCAGCCAATCCTCTCTGGATTAGCTCTCCCTGGGTTGCTTCCTCAGGCTCTCCTGTTCTGCTTTCTGCAAGGCAGTAAATATGGTTCATTAGACAAGGAGGAGAGCAATGCACTTGGTACCCTGGTTTACCTGGCTCTCCAGGTGGCCCTTCCAGCTGTCTTGGTTAAAAGCCTCTGATGAGGCAACCACAACTAAAATCTCCTGTAATGGGATGGTGGATGATCTTCTTCAAGCAAAAAACTTCAAGGGGTTTGGTAGCAGAGGGAATGGAAATCTGTCAAAAATCAGTTGAATATGATGGGGTTTTACCATCCAACTTGAATTACCTGCGTATCTGAACCTTACCTATGCTTTGAGTGATCATTAACTGTTTTTAACTCAAAAAGAGTTGGAGTGCCTCAGAACCTGCAAGGGTAAATATAGTATTTCTGATTTGACTCAGCTGCTCTGTGAATGAGCTCCAGACACCTTACAAAGTTTGTTTGCAGGTTCTTCTTGAAGTGCCAAGTTAGATGGCATTCTTACTGAAAGGCCTTTATAGCAAGCACTCCTACAGAAGGGTAAGCCACAAATTGAGAAGTTTTTACTACCTTAATAATGCTCAGTCTCTCAACATATCCCTGGAGACGTAAGAACAGCAACATTTCCTAGTACAGGGGAAATAGTCTGCCGTTTATATGAAGCACTGGCCTATTAGGGGAAAAAAAATGAGAAGGAATTTTCATGCTAACTACTCTTTTAATAATGGAAGAAGAATAAGTCTTCTGCATGTTCATGCATATAGTTCTTTGCTGCTTCATTACAGAAAATTTCATTTACTTGGATTTACAGACACTGTGGTGTGACGGTTTGGGAGTTACCCACCCCCCACACTTTGTAAAATGACCCAGACTAGAACTGAGCCGGCTGGAAGTTAAGGAATGAAGCTCTATTTACAGCTTAGCACAATATACAATCAGATATATACACTAGATACAGGAATATTTACAGAAATACACAAGGTAAAGGTAATACAGAAACACAACACCCCTCCCAGAAATCAGAGACCCCAGGAGGGGCTCCCAACCACCCTTCCATCTTCTCCCCACCCCTATATCTTACCCCAAGGTTTGCCTTACGCACAAGGTGAGCTTGGAGGATTGGCCAGGGGGTTAGAAGATAGTGAGGTTACTCAGCAGAGAGGAGAAAAAAACAGAAGCTGCTAGACAGCCCGAGACGCTGTGCCCCAGAGACACTGACTTATCTATGTTTTGAGTACTTAAACATCTCAGCAAGCCTATGAGTGAAGTAGACATCACCATTGTTTCCTTTTCACAGCCTATAGTATAATTTTCTCCATTAAAATATTCCAATTAGCCTCAAACCAGTACATGTGGCTAAACAGTCTAGAAACTGGTGGAGAGATTTCACAATGCAAATCCTAGCACAAACAAGTAGCGGGGAAGCAGGACCAACAGTCATAGGCAAGAATTTGCCACTTGCCTTCATCACAGCAAACTGACCAGCACAAATTGGTTAAGGACACACTCAAAAGTCAGTATGTTATGATCAGCAATCATCTCAGATTTTAAAAGCAAGGCTTTGGGAAAACAAGAAGTTTCCAAAAGAACAGATATGGCTTTAGTCTGCCATCTCTTCAGCTGCATCTGAAGCTACAGTTCTATCTAGTCCAAAGTCACCAGTGCTTGATTAGGTGTAAGCTCAGCAAGGTATATAATATATATATATATATATTATTTCCCCTGTTAGAAAATCAGTTATACACTCCACAAAACCAATCCACAATCCTTAATTTCACAGCCTGAATACACAAGACAATAAGCAGATCAAACGAAAAAACAGGTATGTGGAGTCATCTCCCAGCAGCACATGAGTGGCAAAGCTGAAGAAGTATCTCCCCATTCTAGCCCCACATCACTAAGTGTGCAATCTCCTTACTGTGCTGCTGCCTTTGCATTGGGCTCTACCAACTGGTGCTCTACCTTTCCAAGGAAGGTAATGTGCCCTGGAGTGATAGTGTTGATTACAATCTTTTATACAAGAGAGGTTAAGAGCTTTGTAGTGACAGGAACATGATATTTTTTTAGAGAAATGTGTGCACAGACAAGTCCAGTTATAAGCAATGTGCCATAAATCATGTAAGGAATCGATGCCTGGGAAAGCTAGAAACAGGTCCTTGGTCATGTTGTTTCCCATTAGAGCATGCTATCTACCATGACCAGTCAGCTGTGGACAAGCCTGCATTCTTGTTTTCCACGTTCCAAGGTGCTTATCGGAGAATCCTTCAGAAAATACATCACCCTGCGCTATGCTACAACCCAGCAGGACATCTTGCACCAACAGAAGTCTGTCTCTTGAGTTCTGGGCAACACAAGCATATCCCTTCATCAAAAGTACATCCATAGTAGAACCAATATAACTTGGTTTCTTGCAGCTAGCAGTAGGAGTTACATCGACACAAGCGCCTTCAATGTAGCAGATGGAATTGGTTTGGTTTTGCTCAAGTGGCTCTCATGGACTCTCATCCCACTTGCACAACTGGGTAACAACAGGAGGAAAACGAGAACTGATGAGGTACAGCCACATTCAAAAGAGGAAAGAGCTGGGGGAGGATTTGCTTCAAAAGAAAATACAATGCATACTGTAGGCAGCCTTCCTAATGGTACTTGACTGATTTTTATTCACATAGCTGAGAAAAAACTGGCAATTTTTAGCTTTAGAGTCACAAGAAAGTACAGTGAATTGAGGTTTTAAGCAGTAGGTTTTTAAAATGCAGTATTTTTATATTAAAGAAAAAGAAGTTTCTTAATAAAGTCATAACCACGCATGATTATGATGATTAAATACCTTCCCAGAAAGGGCCCTATCATACTTCGGGCGTGATGTTCTTGTGCCATTATTTCATGCTGACAAGGGATGACAGGCTGCACAACCCAACATTATGGTTTTTCTTTTGAAACAAGTGTATTATTTTCAGTAGTGTGCCCCCTACTAGTGAAATCCTGGAGCAGAGACTTTCATCTCAGGTGGAAAAGCCACTGTTCAACAGCTACTTACTGCTCCACACCACGCCACCACCACACCTGACACTGCAGTTCTTCTGTTGATCAAAAGCAGGTTTTTCCAAGATTGAACAAGATCAAAATCTTTGAACTTCTATAAAATCCTTTTCTAGTGCTGCAGTGTAAATTTGATGCATCTAAAAGAACACTAACAGATTAATGCTTTTGAAAGTATGTTTTCAGAAAAGCACAGAGTTTTTGATTGCTTTATAGCAAAACAATTAAAAAAAAAAAAATATGCATGTAAATTTAACTGGGAGTTTTGGAACTTGGAATTTCACTCTACGCAGCACAAGATCCAGGTTCAACATCACAATAATGTTCTACTTCCACACCTGTGACTTCCATGGAGGGATAAAAGGATAAAAACTAAAAAGTGTACAAAAGCACAATGTATATCCCTGCCAACTCCTCTAGCTGAGGCCCTGGCATGCATTACTTAAGTGGAAAATCCATTGTTCAGGCACACTTCCGACTGGAGATTCCACCTATAACACGACATTAAAGCACTAAAGACAATGACTAAAAATTCACACTCTATCCTTTGCAAATAAAGACAATTTGTGGTTTCAGGGTTCAAGGTTTGGTTTCTGGGATGCATTAATTTCAAGCTGAAACAGCATTAGAAGACATGGTGACAAGATTCCTCCCCAAGACACAAAAGTCTTTTGGGATCAGTGACCCAGATCATCTCTAAGCTGATTTTTTTTTTTCTTGGCACATGAAACTTTGATCATCTTCCCTGTCTGAATTTTGAATAAATATGTGAGCCAGAATTGACACATCATCTAAGATTCTGGTCACCAGGTGTGGACAGGGTTGCAAAAGCAACTGCACAACTGGAAGCATGCTCTTATTACAGAAAAATATTACAGAAGACTAAAGAAGTTGCTTTCCACAGAACAGCAAAAGGAAGGCTAAGAGGGGTATGATTACTGAATATAAATATATGCATTGTACAGTCAGTTTAGAGGAAAAGGAGCTATTCAATCCAGAATGAAATAAGAACAGAGCTATACAAATTCTAATAAACATGGGCAAAATTAGGACTATTGTTCTTTAGATACTGAAAGCAAAAAATCACTTTTAAAATGGAGTTTGACATGGTTTTGAATATGAAAACACATGCACTGAACAATATCTAAACCCATGGAACTAACATTGAAAATATTTTTCTAAAGCAAAGATCTAAGGGGATTTATTTATTTATATATAAGTCCTTGACTTCTCAGCATTCCAACCACATATAGGTTTATGGATAAAATACCACAAGACAGTTAAGAGAATAATTAATTAAATACTAATGTGTAAGTGGCCTATTTTGTAGGTCTTGATACTGCAACAATTTTAGTGGAGGTTTATCTCAAAGATTTCTTCTTCTAGGCTCTTTACATGAACATCAGGAAAAAAGCAAAACATGCACATGCAGACAGAAAAGGTTTTCCCAGCCAAATCTTTGACAGCTTGCTTCTCTCAAGGAGCATGAAGTACATGTACAGCATTAGGTGAAGACATCCACATACAGCATACACATACACAAACATTTAGGTGAGAACACAATACAAGCATAAGAAAGCATCACTCTGTCATAATGCAAATCATATTTTACTTCTTGAGAGTAGCTGTGAAGAAAAGGACTTGGGGGTGCTGGTAGATGAGAAGCTGGACATGGAGTCAACAGTGTGCGCTTACAGCCCAGAAGGCAAATTGCATCCCGGGCTGCATCAAAAGATGAGTTGCCAGCAGATCAAGAGAGGTGATTCCGTCACTTTACTCTGCTGTGGTGAGACCTTACTAGTGTACTGCATCCAGCTCTGGAGCCCTCAACACAGGAAGGACATGGGAGTTGATGGTGCAGGTCCAGAGGAGGGCCACAAAAATGACTGAGGGCTAAAGCAGCTCTCCTATGAGGACAGGCTGAAGAGAGCTGGAGTTGTTCTGCCTAAGGGAGAGAAGGTTCCTAGTAGCTGCCTTCCAGTACCTAAAGGGAGTCTACGAGAAGGCTGGAGAGGGACTGTTTACAAAGGCCTGCGGTGATAGGACATGGCATGATGATCTAAAATTAGAGAAGAGTAGATTTAGATTGGATGTTAGGAACAAGTTCTTTAACACAAGGGTGACCGAACACTGGAACAGGTTGCCCAGAGAGATAGTTGAGGCTCCATCCCTGGAGATATTCAAGATCAAGATAACAAGGCTCAGAGGCAACCTGATCTTGTGCAAGATGTCCTTGCTCACTTGCAGGGAGGTTGGATCAGATGACCTTTGGAGGTCCTTTCCAACCCAAACTATTCTATGATTCTTCGAATGTACATAGTTCCTAGTGCAGTGACTCAGCAGTAACTCTCAGTGGCCATACTGCTCACACTTTGCTGCACTGGTAGACAAGTGATTCACTTTGTCAGAGAACACTCATTCATCCTCCTGCAGCTCATTTAATTTCACCTGCTGCTGCCATATTTTAATTTCCCTCATTACCTCCATTTGTTGCTTACCTTGTAAATGTGAGTGAGTTCAGGACACAGTTATTTGCTTGGCATTTATTAGGGAATTAATTAGAGGGGAGTAAGAATTTCTTGCTGATTGATTTTGCACAAGCCATAATCATCATTATTTTTGCATGCTCCTAGGGTTTATGGATAAGTGCATTTTGAAAATCAAAGCAAAAATAAAAGAGAATCCCCAGATCAGACTCAGTGGGTGAATCTCTAAAGATAAAATTTACATTAATCTTCTATTAGTCTGAATGCATAATATTCTTCATTATTATTTCATAAATCTCTAGATAGATCTGGGTAATTATTTTTATTGAGGTATTTGCATGTGCATCCCTTAAATTCCTCTTGGCTTGGCAGCTGTACTTGAAATCGAAATTTACACTCAGTAAGGAAATACGGGTCATTCTGCAAACACAACAGAGATGAAGTCAACAGCAACTTGTTGGGAGACCTTGAATTCTAGCCAAACCATGTTTCCCAAAATATTTTGCCCCACACAACACTCAAGCCTCAATTATCAGCTACTCCTTCCGGCAGGAGCCAGCTGCTCTGAACACGAAAGGCACACGCACGACACGTAACCAAATCCTAATTCATCACTAAACTTGGTGACATTTGGAATGTACTAGAGCCTCAATTTGAGAGTTTGGGTGTTGTTATGGGGGCTGCTTGTGGGGGTGAGGGGGGTGTCTTGACTCTACTTGTTGGCAGCACTGAAAAAAAAAAAAAAAAAAAAAAAAGACATTTTTCTCTCCTGTCAGGGCACTCTGCTCTTTCCTGTTTATATTTTGTTCTGCTATGTGGAGCTAAATGCAAAGGAGCAAACCCAAGGCTAGCTCTGTTGTCTAATGATGTTTCTTTATTTAGCAGTTAGTTTCTGCAATCTTCTGGTCTCTCCCCCACAAATGTTCTCAGTTCAGTTCTCTGGAGTCTAATTATTCTAAGTACCTTTCTCCCAGAAGCAGCATGCCAATACTTGTTGACTTTTCAAAAGATGGTTTGTCTTCTTGGAGGTGACAGGAACACATCTTGAAGAAAGTATCAAAGGATGCAACCCTGAGAGGGTACTGCAACAGAGGATTAGGACCCAAAGAAACCTCTCGAGGGCGTTTCCATGGGCACAACTAAGCTATAACCTTGAATGGCATTTAACACCCAGGCACACTGGTTTGAATCTGTTTGTATTTCATATTATCAGAATAATTGCATCACTATGTGCACTTGTCCAGTGCTCTCCGTTACACAAACTGGATGTCAGCTCTGCATTTCTTTGCCAAACCTAAACCATTCAGCATGAAATAATCCTGCTGGATGATTGCCTGGGCTGGGGTGGATTCATTGTTTTTCTTCTTAAAATAGCAACCAGGGTGATTTTACCAATTTCCTCAAGTGAAGCTGCAATTTCTGAAATAAGGCACATCTCTCCAAAGGAAATGAACGAGACACAAAATGGTCTGAAAAGTATGTTTTAAGCATGCTTTAAAATATCAACTGCTTCTTGTAGGTGGGAAGACCTGATGCCTTCCTACCAGGAAAAATACCTCTGGATCTTAATAGCCAAACAGGTTGCCTCTTTCTACTAGATCTGTGAAAATACACCTAAGTTTGGACAAAGTAGAACACTAGAAACTCTCAGTTTGCACATAGAATGGTAAGGTTAGAAGGGACCTCAAGGATCATCTAGTTTCAACCCTCTGCCATAGGCAGGGACACCTCCCACTAGTACAGGTCACTCAAGGCCTCCTCCAACCTGGCTTTGAACACCTCCAGGGGGGGAGCAGGCCACAACCTCCCTGGGCAACCTGTGCCAGTGCCTCACCACCCTCACTGTAAAGAACTACCTCCTAACATCTAGTCTAAATCTTCCCTCTGCCAGTTTAAACCCATTGCCCCTAGTCCTGTCATCAGCAATACAAAAAATTTTGGGCAATCTAAGTCTGTATTATTATTCTCAAAATGCATACAGAAACTAAAACGAAGTTTATTTTAGCATTTCATAACTTCTAAGTGGTTAGATTTGCAGCCTAATAATCTCTTCTCAAGTGTCTCATTTAATTTCTAAATAAAATTTCACATGCAATAAAATTATCATTAAAAGTCAAGTGTAAGAATAAGTAGATCTTTCAAAGCAGGCTGGGCCACCTCCAGAAGAATAGCACAAAGTGCTACTAATGGGTAAAAGCCTGCTAGCTAGAAGAAAGAAGGAAACCTCACAGCCTTGGAACATGGATGCTTTTTGCAGTAATTATGTGGATTGGGAAACAGCTATTTTTGTCGATATCTTCAAAGAAACTTTTATAGTTATGGAAAGTAAACAGAGCAAAATTAGCACAACGTGGGTTTTTTCCAAGAAAAATATGGTAGTTTGAAAACCAACAAATGAAAAGAAGGCAAATGTATTTAAGAAAGCAAAGAGACTATAATTGGGATAGAGGCTAGGGTTGGTGAAATCACCTACCATGATTTTTATCCATGCATACATCAAATCAGCCATTTTACTGATTATAATTTAACTGAAGCTTGGTCACTCTTGAAAATCATTGCCATAACATATAGTTAGGCTGGCTGTAAAACAAGGCAGGATAGTCAAAACTAGAAGCTGCCTGACAACTAAGCCAGTTAAAAGATACGTGGTGGGGGAGACAGCAAATAAACAGGAACTCGCTAGAAGGATGTATTTGTATGTTTTGTGGTAAGCTCTTGCAGCTTTATGATGGTAATTGGGAAATTTAGGGTTATATTTGGTGATGTTTAAATGACTGTATTTCTGAATCCATCCTTCTGTATGAGAATTACAGGATTAAACATAGAGCGTGACATGTAGAGAGACACACAAGATTTAGGTATGTGCCTCCTGACTTTCATGTGCATCCAATGACAAATACTTCATTCAGCCAAACCAAAGAGAGTCCCAGATTTTCATGATCTCTTCTCAGGTATTGATGAGCAAGCACTAGTATGTACAGACCATATTTATTCACACTTCCTTATTTTTTTGCACTGTTTTAAATTAAATCACCAGTGGCAAACACACAAAGTTTCTCATAGAAGGGTCAAAGGTGACCACGTTTTACTTAGTCATGAGCAAACACAAAAGGTACAGAAACAGTGACAGGATGATAGGGTAGATGAAACAGTTGCTTTCCAGTAACCCTGGTTTTGGTCTCACAGAACCTGACCTGAGGCTGTCAATATGAAGGGAATCCAAGTCTATGTGGCCACCAAAGAGTGTTTCCATTTTATATGAACTGTTCAGTAATCTTACTCATTCACTCAAGCCAACAACTATTATTTTAAAAGTTTATGCAACTCTGAATTTCACTGCAGAGCTTTCCAAAGCAATTAGCTAGCATAAAGCCAAACCTAAAACCGACAACTCGGCTGTGACACTTTGATTAAAAAAAAAAGACACCGAAAACCAACTTTCTAACATAAGTGTGGCTTTTACTCCCTTCTCATACTGTTCCTGTGTATGAACAGTTTTGCTTTGCTGCAAACTTATCAATTCTCTTAAAAACAAGGAAACAAAAAGCTAGAGGGACTCCTGACCCTCTTTCTTTCGCATCTTCTAAATGTATTTGTTATGAAACCTGCCCTTTCTATAACAAAGGAAATCTCAAACACAGACGTGTGAGAAAGTAAAATTTTATACTTTTTTTTTTTCCAGTCTAGATTACAATCTCCAGGATCTTCCAAACCTGACTCTAAACACTAATCTGTGTATCAACAGCTCTTGGACTGTTGGTGTATAAATATGCACTAGCATGCCAACTTCCTTTCCTAAAGCAAATAGTTTTCCAGTCACAAAAAGACCCTCAGAAACATCTTTAATTTCTCTGAAAACTGGGATTTACACATCTGTCCAAATTAGAATTTATGGGGTTTTTTTGTTGGGTTTTTTTTTTTTTCCACTCACTTCAATACAGGAGGATGTCTGAAATTCTAACATCATATAGCTGTTCCTTAAAATAAGCTTTTATTCAGGCTCGTAGAGGCTTAATCTCCCTTGGTAGTCTCAGTCTTTTCAAAGGGATTATTTACCATCTCAATTAAGGGAGTGCAGACTAACATGGCCTATTAAAAAGATAAGGAGATGGAGGTTTCTATTAAACTTGAAATTGCCCTCAAATTACAATTGCAACTGTTCTTATGGATAAGCAAACCTTACTCAATTATTGCAGCAACAAACCAAATTAAGATACAGTCTCAAATCAGATTGAACTCAAGATTTATTTCTGGAACAAATATGTGCCCAAGATGGCAGAACTCTTCACCAGTCTGTTTTACACAATCCAGTACATCCTTTCCATCCTGAAGGAGGAATACAGATCGTCAGATGCTGTGAAAGCCCAAAATGTTTAAAATCAGAGAGCTGGTTTAGCAACAGTAGGAATGCTATTTTAATTTCTATTTCCCCCCATTTTTAATATTTTTTTAATGCATTTAACAATTTCTACTTCAGAAAGATCCTATCAATATTTGAGTAGCATGTGTAACCTTCACCAAATAAATCAACCAATCTCAACTTTTATTGCCCTGTGTATAGTATCTACATGTGATCGCCTCATAAATTATTGCACATCTCTGAGTCTCAGAAGATTCTGAATGATCCATTAGCAAGCAAAAGCCTAAATAATGTAATACTATTATTCCATTGATGGTATGTAATTTCCCCCTCTCCAAAATTCAGAGTTAAATAAAACTGTAGGTTGGGCATAGCAACTCTAATTTCAGAAATATGGGAGATAGAATCACAGAATATTAGTGGTTGGATGGGACCTCCAGACATCATCAAGCCCAACTGCCCTGGGTAGTCCACACATGAATGTACCCAGGCAGGTTCTGAAAGTCTCTAGAGAAGAGGACTCCACAACTTCTCTGGGTAGCCTGTTCCAATCCTCCATCATTCTCACAGTACAGTGTTTTCTATACATGCCATACAGGGACAGAAATCTGCACATCACCTTTTCCCCCAGCAATAAATCCCAAGGAAAGACAACTGCAATACAGAGAGTATTTCTCAACATCCTCTGCTACCAGATTGATTTTATTTCTGAGGGGGTTTCCTCCTTCATCAGAATCTGAGGCAAACTGTCAGGCAATATGAAGGATCAGGAAAGACTCAATTTCCTGAGTGGATTTAGAAGGGAAACTTTGGAAATAGCCAGAGAATTACCATTTACTTGGGCTACATAAATCGTCCTAGAGTTTCTCTGGAATACAGAAACCCTCTCCAAGACTGTCTTGGCATCTTCCTGCATTTGGCCATTGCTGTTAAAAGGGTTTCACTTCAGGACCAGATGCATCAATTCCTCCTGAGCTATCCCATATAAAACATCAATGTGTGCCCTGTGCAGGAGTGATACATGCTGAGAGGGAAGTGCATCTCAAACTGCTCCTCAGTTCAGTACTGATGGGACTTACTGTGATGCCCCAAACCTTTGGACAGCTTCAGAGGCTGTTAAAAGAAGCACAGCCTGTGCCTTTTCTCTGCTTATGAGTCCATAAACCAACTAGGCACTTGTGCTGGTTTGAGGCTAATTGGAATATTTTAATAGAGAAAATTATATTACAGGTTGTGAAAAGAAAACAATGGTGATGTCTACTTCACTCGTAAGCTTGCTGAGATGTGTAAGAATAAGAACATAAACCTAGATAAGACACTTGGGCTTGCAGACATTCTCGGGCTGTCTTGCAGCTTCTTGCCTTCTCCTCTCTGCCAAGTAACCTAACCACTCTACTTCTAACCCCCCTGGCCAATCCTCCAAACTCATCTTGCGCGAAGACAAATCTTGGGGTAAGGTATAGGGGTGGAAAGAAGGTGGAAGGGTGGTTGGGAGACCCTCCTGGGGATTCTGATTTCTGGGAGGGGTATTGTGTTTCTGTATTACCTTTAACTTGTATATTTCTGTAAATATTCCTGTATATTGTGTATATATTTGCTTGTATATTGTACTAAGCTGTAAACAGAGCTTCATCCCTTAACTTCCAGCCAGCTGAGTCTAGTCTGGGTGATTTTGCAAAGTGTGGGGGGGCAGAGAACTCCCAAACCATCACAGCACTTGATAATAAAATACGCCCTGTGGGTCTGCACAATCTTCACTTCTTCCTTTTTATGTGTACATAGCAAATACCTCTTTTTCTTCTCTCCAACCTCGGAAAATTAAATTTTGTTCAGAATACTAAAGGTTATACAAACAGGGGAAAAAAAACCCAAAACCAACCCTCAAACTCTTGTTTCTGATAGTAGATTTATTTCTAATAATTATGGTAGTAACTGCCATTCATCACAGGCCTTCATATATCTGCATCTACAAGTCCTTGAGCACAAGGAGATGAAAAACAAAAAAACTGATTTTAATTTATTATGTCATTTCTACAGCTTTTAGGGAAGACATTTTATCAGGTTAACATATGTCTTGTACATTATGGAGTCGATATCCTACCCAATGTAAATCTCAAAGTTCATTATACCACAAATTAAAAGCTGTAATGTCTTCTAAAGATGGCAGTACAATCTGTAATGTCAATATCATATTGTAGTCCACGGTTATAATTTGTTAGATCAATAATTCACCAGTCTACTAAACTTAGTATTGGTTTCCTCAAAAGTGCTAAAATAAATGTTTTAAAGGTTGCCAACAGCATATTTATAGTTATCTATGATTAGCTCTGCAGCATCACAGAAGTACCTCAGAGAAACCAGACATATAAATCAGACCATGATCTTCATTTTGTACTTACTCTCCAAGGTCCGGCATAAACAATTGCAAAACCTCCTCCAGATCATGAGAGTCTTACTCCACAGTGTGGCCTATACAGTCAGTGAGACTCCTTCATGTTTTAGTCTCCTCTGACTACACCAAGAGTTTGAGCAGATGCCGAGTGCTGATTCCCATCTAAGAAATAACAGGATTGCTTCTGACTAAAAAGACCCACCAAGCAGCCGAGAGCAGTCACATCTTTGGGCTGCAGCTGTCATGGAAAAAGACTGGTTGTAGGACCACAGCAGGTTGAAGAGATGCAAAGGGGAAAGTGTCCCTACCCCAGTTACCGCAGAATTTGACAGAGTGCTCCTCCTTACTGCAGCTGCTTGCTTTGCTCAAATGCGAACCTGCTAACAACCATCAGTAAAACCAAAGCACTGATTTTCAGGAGAAGGATGAACAGCAAGTGTTGGCTTGGTTACCTGTATTACCTCACACTGTATTATTTAAAACAGCAAGTTAAATGCGAGACTTCCACAGAACATGAAAGTGCTGGCTGTGATCTGTGGTTGAATGCTTTCAAAAGCTTCTCTCTGCCTTTCGGATAGAGTAGCTCTACTCTAAAACAGAGGAGGGAAAAAAAACCCTGCGACCAAACAACAACAGCCGAGCTGGCAAATTACGCACAGCAGCTGAAATTATACCGCACATTGCTGCACGGCTTTTTTTCATCTATATGCCAGGAACGATTGACCTAAGGCAAGACTTTTTTATTGCAACTTTTGGCAGATCCAGCCAATATCCATTACTTACAATTATGCTTTTGTGTGCATGTGTGCTTCTGCTGCAGTATCTCTGTATAATTGTTAAGTCCAGATAGTATTGAATACAATTATTCAAAGTTCATTTAGTAAGTGATGCAGATGCAAGACACAGGAGAAAAATGCTACTCAGTATGAAATTACATTCCTAACCACTTCTGTAATGTATCTCTCTCTCACCAGAAAATACAGACAAGCAAGCACTGAAAAACCTCTGTGTGGGCTCAAAACACTTTTTCCCAATCTTTCCTTCAGTAATTTCACACTGTCGGACTTCCAAATATATAGCAACCAGCAGCTACCTGGACCTGCACTTGGAAAATCCCACTTATACCACCACCCAGCAGACAACTGAAATCACCCATCTTGCTTAGGAAAAAAACACAACATAACTGGAGTCTTCTATGCCCACATTTTAAGCAGAGCTGTTGCAAGTAGCATCTGAGACCTCAAAAAGAGAAGAGAGAACATGGCAACTTTCTTCTGCCTTCTCACTATTTCCTCTGAGTATGTTAGTGATAGGATGGTCCTGTTACACACACTGCACAGCACTACAGAACTGCTTTGCCTTCAAATGAAAAGTCAAAGACAAAGCCTATGAACTTCTGGTTGTCCAAGAGCAATATACTGATGATAAGCAGCAAGGCACCTTGGCCACCTGCTAGAACAAAGACACCCAGAAGAAAAGGTCATGCTCTGCACCAGGGTGACAGGGACAGCAGGGCTAGGGGCTCTGCCATCAGAGGACCTGGTGTAAGCACATACCTGCTTCCTCCAAAAGTTACAGTTCACAAGTTAAATTCAGCTTGACTTCTTCAACTGAGTAGGAGGTTATGAAGTTACAGTTGACACATTTTAGACATGGCATTTCAGCAGGGTGAGAAATTTGTAAGAAGCTGATATGACTTGTCATATGACAATCCCATCTAACGGTCGCAGGTCCTGAACTTTCCCTCTGGTTAGCTGAGGGCAGATTAGGCAGGCAACAATTTATTACCAAACAACATCCACGTTTCTGTCTTTTGCTCCTTGGACAGACAAAATCTTTTCTACATCAAGGTGAAAGGAGGGGTGGAAACCAAAGCAGTTTCAATATGAAACGTGCTATATGAAATATACTCAGTCGGTACATGTTTTCAGGGCTCTCTGCAAGTAACCATGTCTTAATGCATCTCTCTTGTATTCACTCAGGACATGCTCTTTTTTGCAAGCATCTTCTAGTTAGTAATAACAGTAAGCTTCAGGATGGAATTGCAAATGCACTGAGTGTGGGAGTTGCTGAGTTCCCCCTGGAATAAATAGTATAAGTACTAACAGTGCTAATGGAGGAAAGCAGTCAAGAATAATTCCTCTGTGACATGAGCTTGTATGAAGTACCTATCTTGCTAGGACTCCTGGAGGACAATAAAATTAGTGTAAATTAATAATGACAGATCAAAAAAAAGCTTCAGCAATAAAATTCTGTTGTGCACTAAATACAGCACAAATGTCTGCATTCTGCTCTGAAACACATTTCTAACAAAAAGCAAAGGGTAACTTTTAATTCCTGTTTTAACACTTATCTTTGCACATGCCTTCTACAGTTGAAGAGTCAAATACTGCCCAGTTTCTGCAATCATTGAGCAAAACATTGCAGGGTGGCACACTTAAACAAATAACTTTACCACTGCTTACACAAGAGTGGCAGCAGAGTGCAGTACCTGTATGCAGGGTACATGCAGGCATTGTAAGAATAAAAACTGAAGAAAACATTGCCCTGCAGCATGGGAGTCGATTGGCATAGTGCTACAGGTTCCTCAACAAATCCTGTGCAAGTTCTGCTTCTCCTAACTTAAGCAGGTGATAGAAGGAAATGCACTGCTACTTTATTCACGTATGTCTCACTGGTGCAAAGTCTGAGCAGCTCCTCCAGTCATGGAAGAACTAGGTTGATGTTCCTGCTAAATAGGGCTGCAAGACACCTACTTCAGGCAGGCAGGACAGCTATCTCACAGCTTCTCTGGGAAAGAAGCCACCACCCCACAGACTGCAAGCTCACACTTCCAAGCTCAGTTGAGAGCACCCACAAGTCCTTGTCCCTGCTTCCACAGGCCACATAACCTGATGATCCACTCCAAGGGGATGTTCCACTCCAATAGGAGAAATAAATGTCTATGCAATCTAGGTAAATAAGCATTTGAGCAGGGTTTTGTTAGCATTTGAACTGATAGATCCTATCATCTCCATTTCACTTTTGCTGCCCATAATTAAGTATCAGAATTTGCTAGGAAAGGAAAATAAAATTAAAAACAAAACAAAGCAAAACAAACAAACGAGAGAAAAAAAAAATCCAACACCAAAAAAAAACCCACAAAAAACAACCCAAACACCACCACACTCCATGCCACCACCAAACCAAACCAAAAAAAGCTAACCAGGAAAAGGTAAAATAGTTACTTCTAGCTTGTTGCTGAACGTTTGGGAAATGCTGGTCAAAAAGGCTAAAATCCCTACCTAACTTCAGAAGCCCTGCCAGTCTTGCCTCCTTGTTAAAAGCATCCCTTCCTAAAATGATGTCTGTACTTTCACAAGCAGAAAATGTTTGTCTCTCACTGCATCTCTGATTTGACTTACTCCTCGTTATCCCTTTCCTCTTGTCCTTCCAGAAGACTTCTTTCTTGGCTTCCCCTCCTAAGGCATTTCCTAACCCTGCCAATTCTGGTCTATTCCAACTTTTTCATGCATTTACAGAAATGACAGCATGACCTCTTGTGAAAGTCACATCAAATGGACAGCCAGAAGATAAATGTGGACTTCTCTATATATGATGCATGTAGCAACAGCTTGGCTTGCTGGCATGGGAAGCGGGAGGAGGTAGTCCTCTTCCTCCCTCAGCTAATGACTGGTGGCCCTCTTTCTCCCTCACTAGTGTCCCCTGTCCCCACGTGGCACTGGTGGGTGAGTTCAGCTGCTGCCTGTGGGGGTTAAGTGAAGGTTTTGCACAACTTCCTAATGGCTTCTCGCAGGATAGGATTAAGCCAGAGGTAAGGCTTGCATGGAAGTTTGGTCATCTGAGCACAAGCGGAGACACCATTCATGGGCCAGCCTTACAAAGTAAAGGGCATCACTCACATGCCTGACCATCCAGAAGCTTTTTCACTGTGTGAAAATGGCAATGAGAAGAGTGCTAATTCCCAATAGATTCCCTTGAGTTTGAACTTTGAAAGCGGTTCAGCCAACACTTTCAGCCATATTCTTCTTAAGGAGAAAGCCAGAAGTTATTACTGTAGCTAGTTGACTCAGCTAACAGACACCTTTCCCTCAGCACATTGCTAACACAATGCTCTGAGCACGCACAGGGCAAGAAAAAACAAATTTAAAGACCAAATTTTTTTCCTGCTACTTCACATATTTGTTCAAATTTGCTCTGCAACAGAATACAAGTGTTACTTTCATGGCCATTCTCCTCTTAACAAACACTAAAACTCTTTTAAGTTAGCACTAACCATAAGCATAATATAAGCACATATTTACAAAGTTCAATACCAGATGCTATGCCTGTCCATATATGGATAGGGTCTAAAAACCCTCCAAATGTTACACAGGAATTTTAGGAACAAGCATTTGTTAAAATTAACCGCCTGGTGCTCCACAGAGCTTGATAGCTGTGCTCAGAGCATGTGGGATCACACAGCGTTACAGCTTGCAATCTGGAGTTCCTGCTTCCATTTATCTGCTGCTCCCTTTCTGTAGTTTCCTTCTAACAATCCCATTGCTGGGAATAGCTGTGCTCAAAAGGTCAAAAAGATTCCTATCCAAGGAGAGTGCTAAGATCCCCAAGAAGGCTGAGCTTTGAGCAGAGCACAGCACATCTGCTCCACAGGTTCAGTAGCCGGAAACCACTTTCACCCCTTACCCTGTCTAGGTTACTCATGGACTGACCCTACTTCAGGAGCAATCCTTTACAATGTCTACATGGGAGCAAGAGATCTTTTGTCCTCAGTAAAGAGAGCTATCAGCATCTGCTCCACCTCTGCTGACTTTGGAAAGCTTTGCAGCAGTAACACTATTGCAGTGGGGTCATTTGGGTTGTTTGTGTTTTTTCAAAAGGGGACCCTTAATCAGCTGTAGAATTTCCATTTGGGTAGTGATGCTCTGAGGTTCAGTTTCACTTTTAAGTAGCTACAACAGCCAAACAGATTTGCTGGTAACCATTCATGTCACTTGATAAACCACAATAGCGTTCCCTGCCAGCAATTTTGGCCGCACAGAGCTTGTGCTGGATTCATGTCCGCAAGGCAGGATTTCACAAGTGATCTTTCAATGCAAAAGAAAAAAAAAAAAAAACATCTTCCTCCCTCATGTAAACTCAAACCTACAGTTATTTCAGGCTCAGGATGTTCACTCTGAACATAATCAAGTACCTCAGGTTTATCTAGTATGTTATTACACATTAAGATGAGACAAGACAAGTAAATCTTCTGACTGCCCAGCAGGAAACAGAAAAACAAAGTTGTTGAGAAGCCACCTCCCATACCTGCCCTCTCTTGCCATTTCTATATAATTTTGGGAAACTTTGAGCAAGAAGAAATAACCTTAATTTCAGAACATTCACTTGGAAAAAAGGAAGGGCAAGGACAAAAGCTGATTTCTATCTTAAATTAAGGTCTTAGGAAGGCACTATCTTTTAACGTGGACCAAACACTTTGTGAGGAAATAATTAACCCTGTTTTCTCTTTTCCACTTCTCTAAAGCAGCTCATTTCCTTCCAGTTGCTGTTTTGCAGAATTAGCATGCATCTCCTAACAGATCTGTTGCTATCAGCCTCTGAACATGGCCTCAGTAATGTGCAGCAAATGACAGTATGTGGCTGTACTTGAATTCTTCTTTTGTCCTTCCATGACCAGGCAAACCAAAATCTTTCCAGGTTAATTTTAAATCACGCATGTGTTTAAAACATGTATGAAAAAATACTTTTGGTTTGTCTGAACCAATGATCCATGCCATGGAGTATCAGCTTCAACTTCTACTAGCCTTTGATAGTTTGTTATTTATCAAGGGAGAAGAGGAAGTTATTTCTTTTTGTACTACAAAAGAAAAATAAACAATCCCCTTCCACCTCTCCAAACCTACTCCTCCTTACACACACAAACACTCCAGAGGACCCCAAACCAAACAAACAAAAGCACCAGAGGAAATCAACATTTAAAAAACTCAAACAAGCACGAAATTCCTTAAAATATATCACCTTTGAAGAGAACATTTGGCAACAACTTCAAAATAATAAATGGGGACGTGTAACCCACATTGCATCTCCTCCCTTGCAAAAATAAATTAAGAAACCCTGTGACACTTAAGAGAACTATCAGCAAAGGTAAAAAAACAACAGTCAGAACAGTGGGGTTTTTGAGTGTGCCTGCAAAACCTGAGGCCAGCAGACCTGTGGTGTTGGTTGATTCTGTCATCTTCAAAGAGATTTAATCTTGTTTGAATTGCAACTCGGTAGTTAAAAGTTGCCAAGCCACATCTCCTAAACATTCCGGGATGTCATTTAAATTAGCTGCAAAAAAAGTTTTGGATAGTCTCCCCCATCACCAGAAAAACACACCACTAGGGTTTCATCTACACTACACTGTATTTTGTAGTAGTGTCCGGTGGTTCAAGAAAATCTTTAAGCAATCTTATGTATGATAGAAGTTTGAGAATGCTGCATTTAAGCTTCTCTGTTATTTCTTCCTGAGTTTTGGGTTTGGGTTTTTTTAAATACTTATAGGTTTCCTTTTCATCTACAATGCAAGAAAATTTCTTGCTCCTAACTGGAAAAATCCTTACATAATTATAGGATTGCAGAAATCAGGATTTTAACAAAATACCAAATATGATGAGGTTTAGGCTGTAACTTCACAGAATCTATGAATGTCTAAATGGACAGGTGAAATCAAAGGTAAAAAGAGCAGCATCTTTGATATGAAGAGAATTGCACCACTGATTTGCATAGGACTATCAACTCTTCACATCGCCTGCCCAAATTTCATTTCTTTTGTGTTAGTCAATTATGCCTTGGCATCTTGCCCTCCTGTTGAGAGTCACAATTTGCAAATGAGTTTTCAAGGTTAAAAAAAAAGTGTAAAGGAAAAGAGGCTTCCTACTGCTAAACAAAAATCACAATGGAGTATATTACAGCCACTTTCCCAAAAGTGTGCATCGGTCACTCTTCTGATAAGAAGCTGTTAAAAATCAGTTACAACAAGTAACTCATTTGCCTTTTACCACAACCCACAGCAGCACAGCATTTTGGCAGGAAGATGCTCTGATCCCCTAAACAATATATGCATTAACACTTCACCATCCATACCTTCATGTGGGTGCTCTACAGCAGTTGCCCCAAAGATGTCTTTGCTGCATGAAACAAGCCTAAGCAGAAATCAGGTATAATGGGGGATAAATAAATGGCAAAATGCAGGCATCAAATGATCCTCTTCCAAACACAAGATATATTTGTCTGTTCTACAGGGCAATCATTATCATCATCATTATCATAGTATGTCTCAGAAGAAATCTGGAGTCATATCTTGCTGTCTGTTTTGCAAACAGAGTTAATAAGAGTCATGTGGATAATGTTTTTCATTAAATTGAGGATATGAGCCTGATTCAACTCTACTGAAATCAATGAGAGTCTTTCCATTCATCTTAATGAGGCTGAATCAACTTGAAACCCTTTCACTCATTCTCCCTCACAGAAGGTATCTGTTATTATCAGAAGAGACTAAGGGCAACTTTACCACACCAAAAATTAGTTGTATCAGGTCAGAAGAAATGAACACACAGCTANCCCAGGATGTGATTTGCCTCCTAGGCTGCAAGCACACACTTTACTTTTTCTTCAAGGTTATCTTCATAACAAATGAATCACATATTCTTAAACATGACCTGAAAACCTCAGGAGATAATGATAGAGAAGTAATGTGCAGTGTTGATACTCTGAACTTAAGGAAAATAAAATACAGTATTTTTTAAAAGTTAAAGAACATTGTCTCATGTTTTCCAAACAGAAACAACATGATCAGTTACAAGCACTCATTCGCTCACTTTACCCTGTTTAGTTTTGCAATTGATGTAATAACAACTACATAAACTATTTTCAGGGAAGGAAAAAAATGGATCATGGATTCTGACTCCAACAAAGGACTCTTGAGTTCTCATGCTCCCCTTGTTTTAAGGGCAGCAAGTGCAGCATCTCCGCAGGTGAATTTTTTCAAGTTTCTTTTATAGTTTTCGTTTGTTTATTTTTATACAAAATAATGTCAAGGTGATAGGCAGGAAGGGAGGGCTGTTTCAGACCAAAAGTATGTCAGGAAAAGCTGGGTAGGATGGATAGGATTATTTTTATTCATAGCACAGCAGTGCCTGGTCAGTGCTGTCTTTGGCTAGGTCCAACGCAAACACACTGCAAGACAGACTCACAAGAATGCAAACTACAGTGATGCTAATTTAATAGCTGTCAACTGGATATAGATTTTGAATGAAAATAGTTTTTTACCTAACTGTTGACCTTTTAGCTACTTCAATGGCAGCTGTACCACTCCAGGCAAATAAATTGTCACCAGCTTAGAGCAAGTTCTCCTCTCTCTAGCTTTCCTCGTTGTTCACAAAGGCATTTGCTGTTATTTTTACTCCTTCTTGTTTTCCTTGTAAGCTACATGCATTATAACCAACCTTCCTCCCAGCTTTCTGGAAGCCTTGCACTTCAAACAGACAAAACCTCTTCCTGTGGCATACGTACAACTCCTGTAATGAAGGTTATATGACAATTCATTCATGGACACTGCTCTAGTTCCTTACTCATCTTCCTGTAGCATTTGGGGATGCAATTCATCTTGGTCTAGTGCTCTGTCAACTTTTCACAGCTCTAATTACCATATTATCTGCTTCAATACTTCAGTTGAGCCTTTTTGTTTTCTGCATCACCTTTCAGGGTCCTATTGCTGACCCTAGGGAATACCTTTTTCACCCTTCCCCACTGTGTGCAAGAAGCAGTGCAGAGATACCAAGTGAACTTGCTCAGTGAACTTCCCAGCTCTTGCCCGGGTGCATGCCTAAAGGCACATGCTAATTAAGCACGTGCCAGACAGATCACACCTGATGCCTCATGCTTCCTTCTCTCTCCACCTGATTGCCTTTTATCAGCACCTTCAGTCGTCCTAAACTTGCTTTCTTTTTCAGGTCTTCATGTGCCTGTCACTTCACAAAGAATTATTTTAATAAGAAGTATTTGGTGACAGACAGGATGGAAACAGATCTGAAAAAGTAGGAAACCAAATACACAAAGTACACAGAGATGGTGACATCAGACTCACAATTCTGGGTTTCCATGGCTAAGAATAAGCTGTACATGCTATCAGATGTATCAAAAGGCTCTCTGGAAGGTAGAACATCAAGGATCCACCAGAAAGACAACCAATTTCTGATCGCAGTTCACCCTATTTCTTCCCTTTCATCTACATGCTTATATCTAACAAGGTGTTCAGCTCTTCTCCACCTTGGACTAAAAGACAGTGAAGATGAGTTTGTAACTTAAGAATGTGGATTCTGGCCACCAGCTCCAGCAGTAAGCCTTTCTGCTACTGTCTTCCCCTTACAAGCCTCACTTGTAGGCCAGAAAGTAATTTTTTCCTTTTTAGCCCCAATCCTTTTCTCCCACCACTTCCTACATTCTCTGCAAATGTGGACTATCAGCAGGAAGACCAGGCTTTTGGCTCTGCTCTCACATAAGCCTTCCCTCCTGTGTGATACTGCTATACTTGAGGCATTCAGCATATCTCCAGTTTATTTACTCAGCTTTTGGTGTATAAGGCATATGTAAAAAAGGCATCTTGGCAAGAAAGTAGTGCTACAACTATTCTATCAAGGGTAATTAAACTCACAAGTACAAGTCAACAATTTCCTCTCCTTGAATAAAACAGAAGAAAAAGTCTGAATCCAGAAGACTGAAGCCAGCATTTGACTCAAAACTTTGAAGAAAGAATAACCCAGTTTCACGGCCGTGTGCCCCTCTGAATTTACACTGCTAACTTCCATTCTATTTCTGTTGACCAGGAGGCACCAAACCAAGAACACAATGAAGATGGGTCTCCACAGAGTTAGTGGCACAGAAGCACTTCAAAGTATTTTCAACAAGCTATAGAGAAAAGCCTAGTAAACAAACACAAGGCTCAGAAAATGGAGTATGTAACTAATGCCAGTTTCCATAAACATTACTCAGTATCTTCACTGTAACAAGATTTCCATGAGCCTATGACCTGCCCAGACCAGTCTTCAAGTACACAAATTCAACAAGATCCTGACCAGCTACTATCCAAACAGCACAGGTCTCACAAAGATTATTTTCAAAAGATCCACCCCTTAGCAGAGTGAGGTCTTCTAAAAATATTTTCATGCTTGTTTGGCCTACTAACAGGTGTGGCTTGTAAATCCCAGCTTCTCTTGCCTAATCTGACACAAATAGAAGCCTAATGCTGCTGTAGATGAGGAGAGCTCTTGGTCTGAAGTTCTTTCACATCCTGTTACTGTTGGTAGGCTGACCAGGGAAGTTGTCATGGAGGCAAACCTGCAATGCAGGGAAGAGTAGTGCTGGAAATTCAGACTTATTTTTGGGTGCCAAAAACCTTTCAGGTTTTCTGAAAGGAGGCTGACAGACTGGATGGTACATCAAACTGGAGGGAAGGAAGAGTTACCTTCCCATCTCATTCTGTGTTTGCTTCCAGCAAGCAGTTCTAGCCTTCTGTTCCAATTATTTGTTTCTTTTACACATTAATTGCACCTATCCTTTATTTCTTCTATCTTTTTATCTGCCCCCCCGCCCCCCCCTTTTTTTTTTGGTAGCTGATTTCTTGCATTAAACAAACAAACAAACAAAAAAATCCTTCCTTTGTCCACACAGTTCCAAAACATAAGTCTCTGTAAAGCAGTAAGGTTTGAAGCCAGAGGATTTGTTCTTACTCTCTTTGGTTTATTTGGATTTTGTCTTCCAATTGCCTTTCTCCTGCTCTAGAAGCAGAAATTGCTGTATCTTTCTTGTCAATGAGAGTATGTGGGGAAAAGCCAGGCAAAAATAGGTCTTAATCTTTGGATCACAGAATCATAGAATGTCAGAGGCTAGAAGGGACCATGAAAAGTCATCCATTCCAACTCCCCTGCCACAGGAGGATTGCCTATACCAGATCACACAGGAATTCGTCCAGGCAGGTTTTGTATACCTCCANAGGTCAGTCCCCAACCTATACTGATGCCTGAGTTGTTCTTTCCCAGGTGCAAGACTCTACACTTGTCCTTGTTGAATTTCATTACATTTCTTCCTGCCCAACCCTCCAGCCTGTCCAAGTCTCGCTGAATGGCAGCACAGCCTTCTGGCGTGGCAGCCACTCCACCCAGTTTGGTGTCATCAGCAAACTTGCTGACAGTGCACTCTGTGCCCTCACCCAGGTCGTTGATAAATGTATTGAACAGAACTGGTCCCAGTACTGACCTCTGTGGGACTGCACTAGTCACAGGTCTCCAATCAGACTCCATCCCGTTGACCACAACTCTCCGATTTCTTTCCTTCAACCAGTTCCAAATCCACCTCACTACCTGATCATTCAGACCACACTGCCTCAGTTTAGCTGCAAGGATGCTGTGGGAGACAGTCTCAAATGCTTTACTGAAATCAAGATAAACCACATCTACTGCTCTACCCTCATCTATCCACCCGGTTATGTCCTCATAAAAGGTTATCAGGTTGGCCAGACATGACTTCCCTTTGGTAAAACCACAGTGACTGCTCCTAATGACCCCCTTGTCCTTGATAGGCCTTAGGACAGTGCCAAGAATAAACTTATTTTAGACACACATATAGATCATCACCTTTCTGGGGACGGCGGTGAGGCTGACCAGTCTATAGTTACCTGGGTCCTCCTTCTTAACCTTTTTGAAGATTGGAGTGATGTTTGTGTTCCTCCAGTCCCCAGGCACCAATCCTGTCCACCATGACTTACTGAAGATGGTACACAGTAGTCTGGCAATGACCTCTGCCAGCTCCCAAAGCACCCACAGATGCATGCTATTAGGACCCATGAACTTATGGATCCCCAGATTATTCAACTGTTCCTTAACCCAGTCCTCATCAACCAGAGAAGACTCTTTTGTCATGCTTTCCCCTGATGCCTCAGATGTCAGGAGCTTCTGAGGACAGTCTCCAGCAGTATAGACAGAGGCAAAGAATGTGTTTAGTAACTCTGTTTTGTGTCCTCTGTCACCAGAGCACCCTCCTCGTTCAGCAGAGGGCCTACACTGCCTCTAACGTTAGCTTTTCCTGCAATGTATTTGAAGAAGCCCTTTTTGTTATCCTTGACCTCCCTTGCAAGGCTGAGTTCCAATGAGGCCTTAGCCTTCCTAGTTGTTTCCCTACCCCCTCTGACAACAGCCCTATACTCCTCCCAGGTGGCCAGCCCCTACTTCCATGATCTGTAGACTCTCTTCTTCTACTTAAGTTTGCTTAACAGTTCCTTACATAACCACGCAGGTCTTCTGTCTCCCTTTCTCAGTTTCCCAGAGTGATGGTTTGGGAGTTACCCGTCCCCCCAACCCTCCCCAATAAAATCACCCAGACTAGACTCAGCCAGCTGGAAGTTAAGGAATGAAGCTCTATTTATAGCTTAGCAAAATTTACAACCAGATATATACACAACATACAGGAATATTTACAGAAATATACAAGGTAAAGGTAATACAGAAACACAACACCCCTCCCAGAAATNTGGGGTTGTTCAGCATGGAAAAAGGAGGCCTCAGTGAGACCTAACAGCAGCCTTCCAACATCTGAAGGGGGCCTACAAGAAAGATGGAGAGAGACTGTTTATGAAGGCCCATGGTGACTAGGTGAACTTCAGAGGTCCCTTCCAACCCAGACTATTCCGTGATTCTATAATATTGCATACTGATCAGATGGAAATGCCCTCAACTGTGTGTTCATTTTTTCTGATCTGACAACTAATTTTTGGTGTGGTAAAGTTGCCCTTAGTCTGTTCTAGCCTCTTTCTTCTCACAGCTAGGGATTTAATTTCTCTCAGTAAAAAATATTCCAATTACCCTCAAACCAGCACACCCACTTGCTGGGAAATTGAGCTTGGAAGAAAAGGTCCTTAAATGTTAACCAACTGTCATGGGCCCTTCTGCCTTCTAGTACCCTGTCCCACAAGATTTCACCAAACAGTTGCTTGAAAAGGCCACATTTGCCCCTCCTGAAATCCAGGGTTGTAGTCCTCCTTGATATCCTGTGCCTACCAGACAAGATCTTCAACTCTACCATCTCATGATCACTAAGGCCAAGGCTGCCCTCAACCTTCACTACTTTAACCAGACCCTCCCTGTTGGTGAGGATAAGAGCTAGCAGTGCTCCCCTCTTCGTTGGCTCCTCCACCATTTGCATCAAGAAGTTATTCATCAATGGACTGGAGGAACCTCCTGGACTGGATTAACTGAAAAGCATCAGTCCTTTAGGATGGGAACCAACAAACAGTCTAATAAAGCCCATAAAACAAGTTACAAAGGAAGACAGCTATTAATACAGAAAGGCAGACACACAAGCATGATTGGAAGGAATACAGCAAGCCAGCTACGCCCCAAAGGATGGCTGCTGCCATGGACAGAATTCAGACTTGGAATAAACTAAAAGATTTTGATCCCATTCATGGGCAGCACTTCCAAAACATCCAACACTCGCCACTAGGACCAGAGTTTTGAAAACTCAGTTAGTTCTCATTTGGGAAAAAGAAATAAGGCAATTTTTCAAAGAAGAATCTGGTGTTAATATTTATTTCTCTCACTACTCTGCATCTCTCTTGAGTTTGCAAATTTGACCTCAGCTCTCAGGTATACTCAAAATCCACTTGGTTAAACTTTTCTGCTAGCTCCTTAGCGGCTTTACTACTCGTCTCACATACTCAGTCGTTATTCCCCAGATGACTAGCACTGCTCACTCCTTTACCATCTGACATGTGTTCCCACACTGGACACTTGCCAAGGCTAGCTGCATACACATACCTCTCCATTTATTTCCTTTTTAATGGAACACAGCCTCTGCTGTCCAGGTAGCGAAACTCTTCCATTATCTCGCTGACCTTTTTGCATATTTTAAGAGGTTATTTCGTGGCTTCTACAAATAACACCGCAGAGTTCACACAGATTTGTGTTGTCTTTCCCACATCCTCATATCTCCCATAATATGGCCCCTCAGTGATGAGCTCATAACCAATGTATGTGATAGGTTTAACCATGCCTGCTTCTCCTACAGGCAAACACTGAAGGTGTAAATAGGGAAAGAAGTATTTTGATGTGATGAATAAAGAACAACAGCATTACACTGGACCAGGCTGTGAAGGACTTTCTGCTAAAGAAGACCTAGACCCCAGCAGGAGGAATACAGAAGCTACTGTACTAAGAAGTAAGACAGAATAAAGAAATACAGGACTGCCTGTACATAGTGCCAGGTTTTGCAAGAGTCCTTCCTGTGCTCCTGGGGAGGCTGAGGCATGTTGAGCTACAGCACAAAGAGAGACAGGCAAAGCATGCCCACCTTAGTGGGACTTCTGTCAATAAGGAAGATAGAGTGTCTGGTAAGGAGTCTGCTTGGCTCATGAGTCATGGCAGCTGGCCCCCAAGCATGTGACAACTGCATGAAAACCCAAAGACAAAATCTGATGGCCTCCCCTTCTGCAGCTGTAACTGCTGAACAGTAAACGCTGGCTGTAGTGCCAGGCTCATGCAAGGGAACGTCTTCTGCAGCACTCACATCCTTAATGCCCACTGCCCTTCTATTAGAAGGGAAAACTAGGTTTACACTTACAGCACCAGACTAAGAGTCAGCAGACAAACATTCATTTTCTGTCTTTGCTAAACTTCTGGTAGGACAGCCATCAGGACAGCCACCAATTCGCACTGTGCTTCGGACATGCTTTTACAGTGTAAAAATAATATTTTCTTTTGTCCCAGATTTTGCTCTGTCATTTAAGAGTTGATTGTTGTGGGGTTTTGTTTGTTCATTTTCTTCCCAGACTAAGGACTCGTTCATATGCTTGTTTGGAACTTTGTAACTAGAAATTAAATAAATACAAAATTTAAAATATAGATCAAAAGAGCCACATAACCCGGTCCTATACTATATAAGAGCAATACTTTAATGAGAGAATTTTCATATTTGTACCAGAATGGAAATTTACTCAGTTCGGGAACATACCTCAATGCTGTGAATGTGACACTGCTGTCATTCCTACACAAGTTCTTAGTTCTGCAATATTAAATAAGGCTCTTAAAGATTTATCACAACATGTCCCTTTGCATCTGGTGGCTGTGTACCACAAAGCTAGAAAAGCGCAGCAAAAATAAAGTAGTTGCTGTAATGCTAGCCATGCTTCCTGTGAGTTCCAAAATATCTTCTGACACCAAGGCTGCCATGTAACAAAATACAGAGCTATTTATATTTAAATCTCCTAATGATGCATTAAATTAGTTTGTGGAATGAGGAGGGATGTGGGTGGGAAAAGGTGTTGTCTGGTTTGTTTTTTATAAACATCAATATGAGTAATAGTGTAATGAAAAAAGAAAAAAAAAAAAAACCCAAACCTTACATCAAATTTCAAATGACATTTGTGTGAAACTAAGAAAAGTTCTACTACAGTGGAGAAATTTGATGCATAAGAATTGTCCTGGAGAAAAAGACAGAAATTTTCTCTGATCTTCTAAAGTCACTACATTATTGAAGACCAAAGAGAATAAAATCAGACTCAAAGGTAAAACAAAGTTTCAAAAAAGGGCCAGACAGAGCTAGAGCCACTGACTAATAAATAGCAGGAACTGCATTAAGACAGGAAAGTTGGTACTTCCTTGCACTGCAATCATTTTGCAGCAGGACCTAACCTCATGTCAAAATAAAAATAAAATAGTCACCTTTCAGCCTGAAGCAGTGGTGAAATTTCCTCCCACAATTCCGAAGATTCCTTACTGTACCACAGTTGAACAAACACAAAATGACTACTCAAAGCTGGCATGGTCACTAGAAAAACAACTGTGAAGACCTAGAATTCTACTAACAAAATGTTAGAGCAACCAGGGCCATAAAAATGCTCAGAATAGTGGCCTGTTTCTTAGAAGACTAAGATGAAGAAAGGTAGCTGTGGGTAACTGTCTTAGATGCACATGGAGGCTTGTACGCATTCCACATGACATCAGAAGGCAGGGCTAATGGCCCCAAGGCTACCATGAAGTTCCCCACACTCCTAAGGTTTCAGTTGGATGCTCTCCTCTGGCCAGTTTTTAGTTTGTAGAGGAGGACAAAGGCAGAAACCAACTGCTGTTTGTACTCACGGTAAGGAGGCAAGAGCAGAATATATAGACCATACCATATCATACCAGCCCTGCACACCAACAGCTTTCTACATTATCTGAAGGATTTAGCTATCCCAACAGCAACTCTATCTCCCTATTTTACAGTTATGCTGTAACAATTATCACTAAACACATACATATCCCCTGAAAAAGTATAAAATAATATCAGAATATATACAAATTCCTGAAGCATTTAAGGATCCTTGGTAAGTCCTACATGAGTGGCAAACCTAAGGAGAGCAGACAGGAAGCGTTCTGATTCCCTAAGCATCTAGCTGGCTTTTGTTCACAGGACCATTCACCCTGTGAGAAAAGATGAAGAATTCCAAGTGAGATTTAAGACTGTTCAGAGAAAGCCCTATAGTAACGAAGGGAGAGGACAAAGAGAACATTTACTATTTTGAGATTTACACTTACTGCTTTCCATTTTATTTTGGCTTTCCCTGGGTTTAAATATGGCATCCTGCACTTATTTAACACCTGTTTAAACACTGTTTAAATCACTTGATACACTCTGAATGCATTCTTGTTAAGTGAGATTTATAGCACTGACCTGATTAGGCAATGGGTATTGGCATTGATAATCATTAGGCTAAGATGGTTCCCTGGGAGATGTCCCAGTAAAAGTGGCTTTCTCAATTAAGCACATGGCAATTAAGTGGACTATATCTATAGAGTGATCTCGCAAGGAGAACAAAGCATTTCAAATGCCTTTTTCCTTTTTTAAAAGTACGTTTTAATGCAAACTTTGTACTTTTGATTGGAGAAGAGGACATTACTTAAAGGTCTCTCTAAATCTGAAGATTTCTTCTCCAGGCCCCCCAAAACCCACAGTAGTACATCTGTGTCTCTGCTCTGCCTGACCTGACCAGCGCAGGTTGCACTTGAGGCTTTGCCAACCAGAGCTGTCCCAAGAAAGAATCCCTTTACCCAGGGGAGGCAACTACCTGCTTCGTTTCTTTGCATAAGAAACCTACTGGGAGGTTCTCAAAGTAACTTCAACTTCAGGTGTTCCAAAGCTCTTAACTTACTGACTGAATGATCTTCCAAGTAACTTCAAATGTTTTGGGTTTAGTTTCATATGTTTGGTTTTGGTTTTTTTAACTGGCAAGGGTACTTCAAAGACATTGTGTATGCACCTAAGCAGTCAGGCCATCAGGCCATCATTCTTGACAGGAAAGATCTGGGATACAGTTAAAAGGCACAAAGCACCTATGACAAATACTGCTCTTCATTTGGGAACTTTGCTTTGTCTGCTGCACGTGCTCACCAGCCCAGCAGTTGTTCTCATTAAAGCACCAGAGATGAGACTCACAGCATTGTGCCATCAAATAGCTTCCTGAAATAAAAACCTAGGACTTTAAATTACTAGGGGAAAAAAATTAGTTTTCAAATAGTAATAGAGTTTTCTACGTCCTCAAGATTCTTCAAAATATTACCCTAAACTTAATCTATCTCTAAACAGCTTAATCTCTAAACGGTAGGAAGAGCGAAGTAAAGCTTGTAGCAAGACAAAACTACTGTTACATTTTTTAAGCTACCACAGCAAGACTCCTATCTCCAGCATCAGTCTTCAGTGCAACTGAAGTTAATGATTCATACCTCATTTCTAGCAAACTTCATTTAAGCAGTTGACCTGGTATCTCTTTCCCAGATGAGAACAATTAACAGTAAAAACACTAAGCATACACTCCAACACTGCTTCCATATGTAAAGCAGTGCCATGGAAACAGAGAAATGCCGGTGTGGCAGCAAGGGCAAATCAACAGTCATCAGATGAGCAGTGAATCAAGGGCTGAGGAAAACAGCTGTCAGCAGGATTACTTAAACAGACTGCATTGCACAGGGCAGCTCACATTAATGCTGCAGTATGGTATTTAAAAAATCAGGACAGAAACTTGTTGCTCCATCATTAGCTACCATGTTATCACTTGCTTGGCCAGATAACAACAGGGCAGAGGCATGACCTGCAGTCTGAGGAAACAGAGTCAGATTCAGCCTTACCGCTTCATTTTGACAGGCAGTTCTACTTACTTCCTACAGCTGCCAATTTTACACTTTTCAATGCAATACAGCGTAAACAGCTATACATTGTTTTCTTTCCCAAAGAAACAGATTAAGTTCCTGTGTTTTCTCCTGCTGCACTTCTGAACTTCAGTTAGCAACAGACAAACCACTTGTTCGAAATCAGTGCTAGTAGGAACCTTACTATCCAGACTGCAAATGACTACTTCCCTAGTGAGCTGGGCAGAAAGCAAGACAGCCTTCCTCTCTAGCTCCATGCAGACACAAACACCTGGTTCTCCCTCCCACAGGTCCCTGTGACATCTAACCAAAGACTTCAGGGACTGCTACTCCTCTGCTGCTTGCGTTGCTTCTGGTCACTCACCACACTGCAAAGCAAACGTTGAATGCTATCAGCTCAGAATGGGAGAGTAATAAATAAAATAGAGGAAGTGAGAAAAAAAGAGGCAACATATGCTGAAGAGGCAAGGAAAGGCTCTGCCAGATGTTGTTCCAATGAAACTTGCGGTGGATATGGCAGATATCACTCTCCGTGGATGTCTGCCCTGTTCGAAGATGCACACAAAGCACAACCCATCTTCAATACCCAGAACCAAGGCATTCAACTTCATTAGCAGTGAGAAAAAAAAATTGTCTAAGCTTAGGTCACATTTTTTCAAAACTAAAGCAGCACTCTGTGCAACCTGCAACCACACTGGACACCACCTCTGCACCACTAGAGAAGGAAGCAAATGCTGTGGTCTGGCACACTTTGTCCAAGCTCTTGTGATGGTTTGGGAGTTACCTGCCCCCCACTCTATGAAAGTCACCCAGACTAGACTCAGCCAGTTGGAGGGTAAGGAATGAAGCTATATTTACAGCTCAGCACAATATACAAGCAGATATATACAAAATATACAGGAATATTTACAGAAATACACAAGATAAAGGTAATACAGAAACACAACATCCCTCCCAGAAATCAGAGTCCCCAGGAGGGTTTCCCAACCACCCTTCTATCTTCTTTCCACCCCTATACCTTATCCCAGGGTCTGCCTTACATGCAAGGTGAGTTTGGAGGATTGGCCAGGGGAAGTAGAAGCAGAATGATTAGTTGGGTTACACAGCAGAAAGGCCAGAAGACACATTGATTCCCAGAGAGACACTATGTTATCTGTGTTTGTGTCCTTGTTCTTCTACATCTCAGCAACCCTATCAGTGAAGTAGGCATCACCACTGTTTTCTTGTCACAACCTATAATCTAATTTTTTCATTGAAATATTCCAATTAGCCTCAAACCAGCACAGCTCTTCTGTGAAGCAAACACCCAGAAATTCTACAGCTATAGTACATGGCACAGATGTGCCCAGCACAACTTCTGAGAATAACCCACAAAAGAGGGTGTGAGTGAGAAATCCCAAAGCACACATGTACAGTTTAGAAGGCCCAAGATCTGAAATTCAGAGAATTTAAGCATTTTCATAGGCTGGTCTCTAATGAGCATCTGTTCATTTGAAAACCTGCCTTTCTGTGAATGAGGAGGTGTCATTCTTTTCTCTTTCTTTTTTAAATCATAACCTGTCAAGTAGCAGGGTAACAGAAAAAAAAACATAGGGAGCTTTTCACCGTAAAACAAAAGGGTGATGCTGCCACTTCAGTTACATTCCTCATGCCTTTGACTACAATTCTCTAACACCACAATTGTTTAAGCATTGCTACAGGAGACTTCTAACCATTTCTGTTTATGCAGTATATAGAATTTTAGTGAAATGACCAGTGGCAAGATTTCATAGAATCATTAATGTTGGAAAAGATCTCAAAAGTCATCTAGTCCACCTGTCAACCCAACACTACCATGACCACTAAACCATGTCTTAAAGCACCATTTTTTAACACCTCCAGGGATGGTGACTCCAAGGCTTCCCTGGGCAGCTTGTTCCAATTATTCAACCGATCTGGGCTTCTCAATCAGTGATTTCCTGTTTTGCCCCAGTGTCCTGTATACTGAAATTCACTGATGTGAGAGACAGGAGTGCTTGTTTGCTTCAGGGCTGCCCAGCTGAGAGCCTCATGAAAACAAATGATTTGCCTGGTCAGAAGCCTAGTGCTTTCTTTACTTCCCATTTTACTGGTGGACATGTACTGTAATTGGGATGACCTTGTGTGCTGGTTATCTACAAGAAGATTAATATATCAAGCAATATATTCTTTATATTCCAAGCCCACCATTTAAAAAAAGGTCTTAATGATAAGAAAGTATGTTCTGTAGCAAATATCCCAGTTTTACTTTAAAAAAAAAAAAAAAAGGTAAAAAATTTAAAAGGTACTTTTCTCATTAGTAATGGCTAATTTTACCATTAGAAGATGGCTGATTTTCTCATTAGAAGACAGCTAACAAGCTTGTTATGACTGTTTGCATTTGCAAAATAAATGAAGTCAGAAAGTCTAAATTTTTTTTTCCCCACAAAGTAATATTAAACACGTAAGCCCATTTGGGATGCTGCTGCGACTATGAAAAACTATCAGCCAGGTATCAGTCAGGACCAGGGAAGATCTTTTGTCTCTTTTTAATGCAGATTTTTGTTCTTCATTTTGAAAACAGTTCTGTATGTTTAAAACTTGGATTTCTAGAAAGTTTAAAGTTGTTCCGCCAATAAAAATGCTAACATTTCATTTATAGAAACCTTGCTTGACTCCAACAGCAGAACAGACACATTTTAAATTGTCATTTAATAACGGGCAATTAAGTACTACAAACAAACACAATACAAGCAATTCAAGTGGAGTGAACACACACTGCTCTAATACAAACAGCAGGTTCTTCTAAAATCATCTGACACTTCCACAAATCACAAGTTTTGACAAACACTTGTCCTCTCTTGTGAATATTTTTCCTGCCTGGTCATTTGGTAATTCTAGATTGGTCATTTTTACTAATTTCCACCACCACCGCACCACACACACACACCCTCACCCCCACCCCCCCAGTTTATTCTGTTTAAAGTGTACAGCAAATCAAACTGCTAAACACAGCCATAATGACAAGGAGATGTTACTCATCAGAACTTTGACAATTACCTTTCTCATGTCACCTCTGCCCCTAACATTCCAACTCCCCTTTCATTTGTTATCCCTGTTGTCCTCGGTGACCAAATGTTGCCTTTCCCTCCTTCTACACAACTGCAAAGTCAGAATTCGGAGCAGCTCTGGAAGACACAAGACCTTCACCAGCACTTGCCACAGCTGCAAGATGGGAACTTCAGTCCACAGGTGAACCAGCATGTGGTTACCTACAGCTGTATAAACTTGACAAGAGTATGTAATTCTTTCAGACCCCCAGCCCACAATTAGCTCCAGAGCCTGAAGCAGCCTCTGCTGCTTCCAGCTTTCCCAGTCACTGCTGCTTTGCTTGCTGAGGAACACATCCTGTTGCTGAGGTTCCATTGATTTTCCTGTTGTGATGTCCCCAGCCTGGGCTGGACTTGGTTCCCAAGTGAAAAGAGACAGACTCTGAGTAGCAAGGAGCTCACTGCTATCTCCTAACTGAAACTCTGGCGGGGTTTTCCTACTGCCCCAAATACTGGGCACTGGCTTCTCACTGGCAAAGGACAAAGATGAGGTAATATTGCTCTCTACCCACAAGGCTCAACCGTTCCTAGAGAAAGCAATGTGTCTTTGGCATCTCCCCTAGAACATCTGACATTCTGGGTCTGGCCAGGATAATTTGTTCATCACTTACAGCTGTAAGTGAATTAAATTACCAAGTTCAAGGTGTAGAAACAGAAGAGACCTGAAAGTCTCAGTTCCTGAAGCCAAGCACTGGCCAAACTACAATCATGAACTCTGAGTGAGGGACAGGCTACTAAAAGAGCTTTGCTTTCATGTAAAAATGCTTTTCTTCTGGTTTTGGAAGTACATAAGGGGAGGTAGGCTACGCTTCCCCTACAGTAATCCATCATTCTGTTTCACAAGTCTTTATCTTCTCAAGAGACAATACATCTCAAGGTATAAATAGGGAGCAGATGGAGTAGGATGTTAGACTGTCAGCTTCCATTAACAGTACTGGGGGCTTGCCACACATCACAGCCAAACCAGAGACTTATCTCATCCCCGTGCAACTGGTGAAAGAGCTACTTGCCTGTGTTAAGGCTACTGACAGAAGAACATGAGATGAAAGCAGATATGACTAAGCTGATGGCAAAACAGTTATTATTACAGTATGGCTTTATCCATAAATCATTAGATTGTGGTATTATTTGACTAATTTCAAAGTTGTCAGGAGATTGTAACGGGACAACAGAACACAAGTGAAAAGCTGCCTGGGAAAGCAGAGGGAGATCTCTGGTCTCCCAATCTTCCTTCCCTTCAAAAACTGCAAGTTGCACCATCAAAAAGTCCCATGCAGCTCTAAAGAAAACCAATTATGACACGCAGCACTTTGCAGTCCAATGGAAGGAGTCTACAGGCATCTCCAAGTCAGGGAAATGCAGCAGGAACAAATGAGGACCTCCCTGAGAGAAAGGAGCTCCCTCTAGCTTTGAGAAGAGCAATTCTGATAAGAAACACAGTACGAATGTCCTCTCTGGAAAAACCACGTGGAGTACATAAACTGAAGTGTGAGGTTTAACGAATACCAAGCAAGGCAAGCCTGGGGACTGCTCTTGCTTTCTCTGCTCTCCATCTCAGTGCTCCTTCATGATTTCCAGAAGCAACTAGGCCGCTCAAGTCTATTTGGTAACAACCTGTAACTCTATGCCTCTGCCACCAGTTAAAGGTAGTCTGATCATGTGGAACAGTTAGCAACTTTACTGGCCACTTTCCATCAGTGTCTGCTTCAAATGTTTTTAAACACAAATTGATGGACAATGGAAAAACTATTGTATTGGCTCAGTACCATTATACATCAACCTAACTCATAAACAAACATAACCTGATGGAGATTTTTCAGCAAATCCATTGTCTGCCCTAGCCTGAAGTAAACAAGACCTGTTAGCACATGAAGAAAAAACAATTTTGCAGATCTGTAACAAAATACCACCTCTCAAGGTAGTGTACACTCTACAAAATTAATAAGAAGTGCGTTAGCAGAAATTCAGGTTGTGTATGAAGGCAGAATTAAAAAGGAGAGACTAAACTGAAAAAGAAGGAGGGGGGAAAAAAAAAAAGTTATGCTTCAATTCCTAAATCATTAAAATTCCTCTCTCAGGGTGCAAGACATCTGGACAAAGCCTTTAGTTGAGCCAAGAGATGACAGTAAGAGTGACCTGACAGAATGCAGGTTATTCAGTCTCTACTCCCTGACAATTGGTACAGCAGGCCTTTCAGCATCTTCAGTCCTGACTTCAACACTGTAGTGCACTGATTGCTTGTGACAGGTGAAAAAGGACACAAGAGGACAAGAAATGCTGTGGGCAGACAGCTTTTCCTCAATCTTGCTGATCACAGTGTAAAAAGTATTTTTGAACTATTATGCCAGCACTGCAGTCCAAAGGAGGAGGTAAGTGCGCCAAGTCAGGATCAGATGGATTACCTTGGCTGACAAATGTCCCAGTGAACTGGGGTTCTCTGCATGCTGTGGCAAACTCAAGTATTTCTGGTAGTGCCTCTCTGTTCTTGAATTGACCTACTCCATGTTTGGCTTGTAGTTACAACATGATGTTTGTTATTGGCACCTAACCCCTCTCCAGAGATGGGTTCACTTACAGCGGTCTAACACACCTGGTAACAGTGACTCCGAAGTGCTATCCCAGATGAAAGGGGAGGAGGAATATTTCACAGTGAATTCAGGATGGACTAGTTTGTAGGTCAGACACGAACACGCATGGATTCTAGTTAAGAACAGTTTCACTTCATATTCAGAACTAGAAGGAAAATTAAACACAGGGCAGATTCCTCTAAGTTTCAGCAGAAAGATATAAGAAAACACACACTCTACAAAGAAAAATAATGCTTTGAGTAGCAAAGCCTCTGAATCCAGCTTTTTTTCCTGTAATAAACTGAGCAATATTCTGAAGAGGCAATGTTGTTGGTGTGTTTGCAGAGTTAAGAAAGCTTCAAGAGGAAAGAAAGATCCTGAGATAATTATGAATAGTTAATTTAAGACCAACTTCAAGGAACAGTTTGAGGGAATTTGAAGGTTCAGGAGATGAACAGTGAATCACTGAGCTTTTTGTTTGCAGGTAGTCACTGTTAATCCAGGCTGGGTAGTTGACCGCAAACTCCATTATTATTACCTGCTAGCGTAAATGGTTACTCATCGGCCTCCTCTGGAGGCTCCATATTCTTCTTAGAACAGTAGCAGGCAGGCACACTTTTCACATACATTAAACCGAGCAGAACTGTTCATTTTCGCATTGTGACTTTTGACAATGATAGTAGTCTCTGGCAAAGCTTGTCTAATGTTAACGCCATGTACCTTGCTCTGCAGGCAAGAAAGCTCCTGTGATGGTTTGGGAGTTACCTGCCCCCCACACTTTATAAAACCACCCAGACTAGACTCAGCCAGCTGGAAGTTAAGGAATGAAGCTGTATTTATAGCTTAGCAAAATTTACAACCAGATATATACACAACGTACAGGAATATTTACAGAAATATACAAGTTAAAGGTAATACAGAAACACAACCCCCCTCCCAGAACTCAGAGACCCCAGGAGGGTTTCCTAACCACCCGTCCATCTTCTT
This sequence comes from Ramphastos sulfuratus, assembly GCA_013399055.1. Lineage (NCBI taxonomy): Eukaryota > Metazoa > Chordata > Aves > Piciformes > Ramphastidae > Ramphastos > Ramphastos sulfuratus. The sequence continues at coordinate 258,266 of WBNM01028438.1, read as the reverse complement.
TCCACCCCTATACCTTACCCCAAGGTTTTGAGGATCGGCCAGAGGAGGAGTTAGAAGAAAAGTGATTAGTGAAATTAATTTGTCGGAGAGAAGAAGCCAGAAGTTGCTAACAGCCCCAGACGCTGTACCCCAGAGAGTGCCACAAGCCCAACTGTCTTATCTCTTGTTTTGGCTTCTTTCTTAAGCATAACAGCAAGCCTATGAGTGAAGTACACATCACCATTGTTTTCTTTTCACAGCCTATAATATAATTTTCCCCATTAAAATACTCCAATTAGCCTCAAACCAGCACAGCTCTATATAGAGAGAAGTGCCGTACAATGAAGCTTTAAAACTGCATTATCAACACAGAGCCTGGCTAGAATGTCACTATTTGACAACAATGAGTTAGTTGACCATAATAAAAGCTGGTTTGGCCATTTGCTTCACCATACAGACTCCAGTCATAGTCACAACTTGCTGTGAAAGCTTAATAATAATGTCAATTTTGNTTAGCCTGGGTCATTTTACAAAGTGCGGGGGGGCGGGTATCTCCCTAACCCACATCAGTGTGCTGCAGAAGTAACAAGTGCAGGCTTGGTTCAACGCTGCTCTCCAAACAGGACGCAAAAATACACTTTTTGCTCTGCATATTCCCAGGTATGTTGCTTTGTGAGCTGCCAATATTTGCTGCGGAATTTTCACCAGTGGCAACTGAAGTCTTCCACTTTCTTCCTAGTACAGCTCTCCATGACCTGTTGCGGACCAGCATCAGCCTACCATTAGCAATGTTAGACCCTTAAAACATCCTAAAGTTTTTTTCAAAGGTTTTGCAGCTCAAAAGCACCAATTCTAAATCATTTTTTAGCTAGTCATAGTATCATGGCTTAAATTCACTTGTCTTTATTTAGCCAGTTTTTAAGAACTACATTCTGTGTATTATCATTAGACCGTGGCCATATTATTACTTGGAGATGTTACAATTCACCACATTGTATTTCAATAACGTGGTCCCTTAGTTGTGTTGTGTTAAGCTAATGGCAACATTGTTGTTGCATTAAATGAGGAACAACTAGTGTCTGTCAAAACTTTGATCAACAAAGTGCATGCCAATCCCTGTCACAGGGCCCTACCAGCCACAGCTCTGTGTGGTCACTGCTCAGAGCACAGCAGCATTTGCAAATTGCTTTGCTGCTACTTCAACTTTCTGCTTTTCACCGACAATTGAAGAACAATTATTTTATAGAATATAATTTTAAAAGTATTTTCAACTATATCAATAGAAGTAGCAAAATCAATGAAGAATCTGTCAGAAAACTCCACTAGCTAAATTCAGATGGCCACTATTTCTAACAGATGCACCCAGCCACACAAGTAGCATCAAGAGAACAAACAGAAGATAAGGAAAATATTTGTCAGCACCTCTGAGCAGCATTCACTCCAATTGGCCACCAGCTGATGAAGTGGAAAACACAAATAAAAATCCACAAAGTAGAAACAACCTAGACAATGCTTTCTGGCATACTCAAATGATAAGCTTTGGATTAGCACATGGTACTCCCACATCTTACGAAAAGCTTAAAATTTTGATTTTCTTTAATGAACTTTTTAACAGATTCTGCTCTCCCAGAAAGTCAGTGGCTTCTCTGCTTTTTGGACATAAAAGATTTTTTTGTTATAAGTTATGACTACAGGGTCTTCATGAGACCCAAATTACATCAATCTAAGTGCTGTCTCAAAGCAGTATAAATTGAGATAAGACACAAAGGAAAGGAGAAAGGAAGTAATATTAATCCCCACACTGGGGATCAAGACCTGAAGCAGAGCAAGGTTAAGTGAACCTTCCTTGTTTACCCAGGATGTCTCTATCTAGCCTGGAAAACAAGTCCAAGTCTCGTAATTTCCAGTCCAGCCTTTTAGCCACAAAACAGACTTCCTTCCAACTGAAAAAGGATTACAGGAATTCTAGTTCAACATTTGCACGCAGCAAAATCAGTAAATCTTTCATAATAGGAGACAGAACACAGATGTACACTGGAATAAAATGAGTAGATAAAAAAGCTATTTTAAATTTTCTTTTGAATTGTCTTTTCTGGCCCTTCCCTGACCCATCCTCTCCTGTCACCACACAGGCAAATAAATTATCATCTCTCCACAAAGTACATGTTTCACTTGCTGCACTGCTGTGACTCTATTGAGTTTATCTTTATCTTTGTTCAGGGACACAGAGTGATGCAAAACCCACTGAATAAATGGTTTAAAGGCAAAGGAAAGGCAACTAGACAGATGATTGCAGTAATATAAATTCATCTGGAGAGCTGATAGGGAGCCGCCAAAGTGTAGGTACTTTCTCAGGAACCACTGCATGTGGCTCTGCAGACTTGAGGCTGTGAGTTTCTCCTCAGTGACTATAGAAGTTCATGTGTGTTACATATTGTCTGCAGTCTTCATCATGAAAGTACAGACTTTAAGAATTCTACAACGTTTTTCAGCTTTGCAGGGGACCTGCAGAGCCATGTTGGAACTAAATCAATATGAATTAGTTCTCAACTGAAAAGTTGCTATTAATTGACAGGCAAAGCTATTTCAGCCTGAGAGGACAGAAATGAATAAACTCATATTCCTTTGGTTTGAGCGTCTCTGTCAGAGAAATGCCTCACTGGTGTCAATGCATTATAGCTCAAGTTTGACAAAAAGAATTGCATATAGCCTACTTTTAGAAAACACATAGAATTTTAACTCTTTGTGCCCAGACCAACTTGAGGAAGACTTCAAAAGGCCTGCTGCTAGGTCAACAGATTTCACTCTGGCTGCCAAGTGGCAGCTGCAGTACTGAAACCTACAACTCACCTGCCACATGTGCCATATCAGCAGGAATTAGACATTTACTGCCCTGTGCAACATACGGAGAATAAATGCCTACAGGGTGATGTCTCTTTATATATGCAGATACCTCAAGTTCAAAGTACTTGTGTGTGTGAAAATATTTACACTTGGATGCTGAAGGCACATTCTCTGCTCCAAGGAATGCATCTGTTATGGCAGCTGCTCAGGAGCTGTTACACACCTGGAAGTGGTCAGCTACTCTTGCCAAATCAGTGTGCATCCAAAAAAGCTTCTGAGCTCTTCTCTGTACCATCAGCAACGTTTGTTTCTCTGGTTGGATAGAAACCCTTGACCTAGTCAGAGTCACTTCTGGACACATTCCAACAGCACTGAACATCCTTTGCAGACTTTCAGGCATCACCACTTGTAAAGCTAAAGTCAGAGCTCATGGTATGCAAGTGCCATTTTAAAATGAATCCTTTTAAACAGTTCTGAGCATTTCTATAAATTCCTTGAGGATTCTAAACCTACAAAACAAATTTTACATATCAGGAAACACACTTTCATTTGAGGACTTGTTTGCCAGTACTTTTACAGAACAGTTACCACAGATTTCTTTCAAAAAGAAATCAAGGCAAAAGACAAACAATGACTCCCCAGCCAATCAGTTCAGGAAAGGAACTGCTTTCACATCACTGCCCACCAGGTTCATATGAGGTAAATAAGGGCATTTACATGGCCTTAGAGTATACATATACTAACTGGCCAAATTTTAAATATGCACCATTGAGAATTACAGGTGGTTTGAATGAAGGCAGAGGATATCAGCTCCATGAAAAACTGACATGGAATTGTAACAGGGTTTGATGCATTTTATCACCAAGTTGGTCAAAGGACAAGCGAAGACAAAGGTTCACCTAGCCTAACTTCCACCTAAGTACCACTCTATTCTTAGTCAGGTATTTCTGAAGTCCTGGCACAGAATACGTAAATGAAGGCTCAGGATAGATGAAGCTTTGTAATTGCACAGCAGGATAGAACTAAGATGGGAAGCAGACTATTCTAACTCAAGTGAATAAATCTGTGTTATCAAGGACAGCATCTATTTGTGAATTGACAGGTATCATTGACATAAAGTAATGTAGATGAGACTTTTCTAGTATATACTTAAGTATCAGACTGTGGTCCAGCATGCTCCCTTATTGACTTCAGAGATACAAAGGAGTTAAGGAACTGAAATGCTGTAACATCACGACAACCATCACATGAAGACAATAAAAAAAATCTTTGTCAAACAGAGACTTGTGTTCTGGTAATAAAGGAAAGATGTTTCATTTCTTCATCCTTCAAATGAACTAGAATACCACCACTAATCCACATGATCTAGATGCAAGAATTTATATCCAGGACAAACCAAAATCACAACGAAGCAAGAAAAAAAAAATTGTTCTTCAACAGAACGGATAAGAATCTGTCTACGTTTATGAAGAAATGTGAGATTTTTTAATAAATAAATACAACATATTAGCAATAAAGAGGATCAATAGTATGCATTTCCATGGAATGCATGGAATGAAAGGAGCAGAGCAAGACTTAAGATCAAGAGCCCTGGGTTTTGCTGCACCACCCATGACACCATTGACAGCCAGCTCTGCCATGGCTCCCCCAAAACACACAGTTTCAGCTGATTTGAGATCTGTGAAGCAGAGAGGGCAGTGCCAAGTAAGATCTTGATCCTCTCATATTTGGCCTTCTCTGATGTGGCATATCTCACAGCCATGGCCAGGCAGACTGTCAGGCTCACTCTGAAATGCCTGAAGTGCCCTGAAACACCTACACTGCGGTCTCCAACCAGTGATGCTGCTGAGTGTGCAACACCAAGGTGAAGCCCCAAGAGCACTGGTACACACAGTGTAGCCATGAATGCAGTAAAGGAGACATGGTCCATTAACAGAAGCTTCTATTTCTGCATTCAGATCACAACCAGGGAAAAGGAAATGCTCACAGCAGGTAGGAATTTATAGGGCTTGCAGATCCCTGCTCCTTCAGTTCAGGTACCCCAAGTTTAGGGCACAGACCAGCACAAGCTGCAACTTTCTTGCAGGAAGAGCATAAGCACACATACATTCTGCAGCACTACTGCTAAGTCTAATCTTTCTGAAGGGTTGGTGCTATAAAAGACTTTCAATACACTTGATCTCATTCACTTAAAAAAGACTGTCAGAAAGACTTGTCAGCAACTTCTTAGAAAGGCATCAGAGGGAGGGGAAGCAGATTGTTAACATTAGAATATCACCTACCATCTGGATGTGTTTAACATAGGATCAGATATAAGATTTGGACATAAATTTGCAGTCCTTGGTCTCATGCCCAGACGAAACTTGAACTCAAGAAGCTGAAGACATGTTCTTATTTGTGGGATGGAGCATGTTAATAGAAGCTCCAAACACTCCAGCAATTTCATTGCTCATATTCCCTCACATGTCTTTAAAAAAATGCTATAGTGCATTTAAAAGAAATACATATATATGTATGTATATATATATATATAAAGCAAATAAACACTGACAAAAAGAAGACAGAAGAAGCAGAAGTTCTGTAATCTGAAATTCTGCAGTTTCAGAATAAATAAATAAATGGACTTATTGACAGGCACTGGCTGAATGGGAGTTTATGATTGCCGCTTAAAGATCATCTCAGTTCCAGTCTCTCTCTGCTCCTGAACAGATTAGTGTAGTAAGCATGGAGAAATGGAGAACACAAGAAAGTAGCTACACACTTCACATAACAGTACTTTGATCACGTACTTAAAATATTAAGGAGATAAAAGTTGCATTCAACAAGGTGATTTATTGACAAATTGTGGTTTGAAGCATCTGAGTTAACTAAAAAGGGTTTGAATTTCCAGAGGAATCTAAAAATCACCCAAGAAAATACTGTTTTCAAGAACACAATGTTTAGGGTCATCACATCACATTCATCGGGAGTCACCCATTATCACTGCAACTACCAGTTTCACTCTGTCTCCACCTCTCCACCTCTTCCCATCCTTTTGGAACTACTTCCCCTAGCCAACAAATAATTCCCAAAATCCTCTTTGATTAGAGTGTTTTTCAAAACATTAGTTGCATAAACAGCTTCAATAAACTGTTTCATATAAAAAGTAACTTTGCCTGACAATACAAAAAATACAATTCATCAGCTAACTTCAGTCTTTCAAATCAGCAGGACTTGTCCAACATACCAAGAACCAGCTAGAGCATCCCTGCTTCAGCTCTTCACATACCTGTTCATTAAAACCAACACAAATGAGCACCACAACAAGTTTAAACTAATTCACAATGAGTAAAATAAAGGACAGTATTATTTCCTGCTAGCAAACAAAAGCAGAAAAATCAATCTCCAGCCCCACAGATCCAGAACTATTTCTTAGACTCACTTCCTCCCTCCCTCCTGGCAGCAGGAAAGCTTTGGAAGGGACTAAAAAAACATCCTCACCCTATGCCAAACATCAAAGGCACTCAATTGCCTTGTTCATATTTAGATTTATAGGCTTTTACTTTTCTCTATACCCAGAAGCCATCCATGCAACTCTAATACCAAGAGCAGATAACTACCTTGTCAACAATATAAATTCAGAAAACCCAAATATATGTCTGGACAATCAGCCCCAGCCTCTCCCTCACAACAATCCTCATCTTTCAGCAGCCCAAACCAGCATACCCTGTCTAAGAAAGCCTCCTCTAAAAAAGACCTCTGAAAGTCAAATGAAGTCCAGAACATAAAACTTTTAGTCATTTTTTGTTTTCAAATAAATAATTTCTATGTTTCAAGTATTTATTGTCAAGATCACCACCCAGCAACACGCCAGTACCGACCTGAAAAACATAATCTATGTTTCACACTTGCCAAGCCAATTTCCCCCATTTATTTTCTTAAATAAGTAAACAGGAAGTCAGAGCAAGAACCAACCAGATTTTTCTGGATGGAAAATGTTATTTTGTGGTTAAATGGTTTCTCTCTCCCTTGTTCCTTTTAAAGGGAGCGGAAGGGAAAAGGACATTTCAGATTAGAAAATGCTACAGATCAAAACAAGAATTTCATTAAAAAAAAAAAAAAAAAAAAATCAAAGACACCCTAACCCAATCCACAGCTTTCACTGCAGCTTTCAACCATACCCATTCCCTGCACAGCCAAATGGTGCTGCAGACCTATCTCCACCACCCACACCATCAGCATATCACTTCCCAAGTCATCTACTGCCTGCAGTGCTGGCAGCTTTACACCTACACACTATGTCTTCTCTGCCATGGAAGGTTCCTTTCTGCCACGGGTAGGTAGCATACAGTCACTGCCTTGTAAAAATCAAGCAAAGACACTTTGTTTAATTAAAACAGGCAAGCTTAAGGTAGGTAAAGCAGCACTAACTTTTCCCAGTTATCTTACAGTAAAAAGGGTGCATACCCTCACTGCTATAGGAATAGTGATGTAGCACTGGTGGTGATTTAAGGATGCAGGAAAGGTAAAACCGTCTGGTAAGTTAACTGAGGCAGTGGGTACAGACAGGACAGATTCATGGAGCGGACTGGGTACCCAACAGCCTGTCCTTTTCCAGATATCACACTGCCAAAGCACACACCTGTTTGCCAAAGCAGGACATCACCATCTGTTCATCAGGTCACAGAGTGCTTACATTTCTGGACAGGCTGCACGTAACAGGAGAAGCTGCAACATAAGCAGCTCTTTCCCTGAGTTAGGGGAAGGAGTTGATAAGCAAGACAGAGCTTTACTCACAAGAAATTTCGACCAAAAAAAATGTTGTCAGACTTACTATAATAAATTCTTTTCTCCTTGAAAATGGAAAAACATTGTCACCTCAATGGCCCAAAAAAGGAACATGTGTTCCAGTGGAACCACACATATTTCTCATGAGAACAAATGCTTTTAAAAAGCTGTCTGATGCACTATGCAATCTCTGTTAAACAATATCACCATCTCAAACATACAGAAAGAACAAATTCTATCAGCTCGACTTAAGATGGGAGTAACCTCACAATAAAGGTCTTCAAAAGCACAGCTTACCACATTCAGAAGCACTGCATTTCACAAGAATTAGTTAGCAGAGATTGCAACAAAATTACGTAGCTCTTTCTGGAGCAGTGGGATGTGGTGCATGCTGATGGAGCTGTATTAACTCCATTACACTGTGTATGTGTTCTGTCTCCATGCACATACACACAAGCAAGTATGTTTCATGGTATGTCCAGTCTAGGATTATAGCTGGTTCAAAAGGCAAAATTATTTTGAGAAAATGACCTGGGGCAAAACGTTAAAAAGTTTTTTCTCTTCCAGCCACCATGACACACAGCTTAGCTGAGCTCTATCTGAACCACAGCCTCACTGGCTCCAAGGACCAATGACTAGCAAGGCTGTAGTAACCTAACGTTAGATGCATAATGTTTCTCTTATTCACCCCTGTCTTAGATTATTTTAATTTTTAAAAAGGCACAACAAATTCCAGAAGACCTGACCATAATTGCCACAAGCCCTCAGCACAGTACAGATATGATCACCTGTGTTAATGTCGCATATGAACGGCCACGCAAATGAGTTGTCTGTATAGCAAATTGATGTTTTATAGCAGGAGCTTTTTCTCATGAGAGTCAATGCATGTCAATACAACCTAACATATTAGTGCAGCACAGACTTTACTTTGGAGCACTTTTAAGATCCTGAGAGGAAAAGTTTCCTCTGCGTAGAGTCTATTACTAGGACAATGTAAAGCTAAATCGGAAACCTTTAAAAATCCACTTAAACAGCAGTATTTATCAGCTCATCTACATCATGGATTTCATCTCCTCTGGCAGCACAGGGGGCTATGTGTGTTAGGGAGTGTATATATACATGTTAGAGCAGCATGGGAGAATCAAATGGGACCCACATTAGGAATGACTGTATTAAGATTTTCTTCCTCTATGAAAAAATACTGCCTTTCAGATGTAATTTTGACATGAACGATATATTTATACTGTGGTTTTAAAATGAAAAGTCCCATTTGGTCACAAATTATTAAACATACAAACACACCCATCCCAGCTCAAAGTTTTGGTACATCAAGGTATACGTACAGTATCAAGAACAAAAATACTCATGAGGATCTGGGTACCAAGTTTAATAGAGCCTGAGTTTCTCCTGAATACATCTACATTATCCAGTTTCCATTTATTATCATTCAGGTTCCTCTCCAACCCAAAGTATTAACCTTGTAGTCAAGGTATTCATGGAGGAAGAGTACATTTATCACATGTTGAAGCACTTCTCAGCTCTGACAAGGGCTGGGGCTGCATCAGACTTACATGCTACAAAGTAACAATATTTAATGATCTCTTATCACCCTGAAAGCTCCTTCAAAATAAACAAATTGAAATAGTTTTAAAAAACAACTGTCACACTACTGTTACTGTTGAAGAATGACATGCGGAATTACTTAGTCTTTTTAGATTGTAATTTAGTCATGAGCGAAGTTAGGTGCACTTGAACTAGGAGGTATGATGAGCATTCATCTTACTTCCCAGACCTGCTTAATCAAATTGTCTTTCGCTCATTGTCAGCTACACCCAGGGAAACATCTACAAACACAACAGCATCCATTCGTGCCCAGGAACAGCTGAAGTATATAATACAACCTCTACTCTAATCCTACACCGTGACACTAGAAAGCATTTCTGAATCAGGACATTACAGTCACTAAAAACATGAGAATCAGAGCCAACCAAATCATCAACCTTTATTCTGACAAAGATCCTGCCCTCAATTTCTGCTTATTCTCCTTATGAGCAGCAAACCCTTTAGCTGCTCTATGCCACTGGGTGGGCTTTAACTTGCGAAGCAGAGAGAGAGCGCTTAAAAGAAAGCCAATTCTTCTAAAGCACATGAGATTTAAAGGAGTTTATATAAGATACAAAAGAGCAACGATTCCCAGCCACAAAAAATTGTGACTGAGTACCTGAGATTCTACAACATTTAGCTCCTTTACACTTTCAGCTTTGACAGGTAAACTTGTGACACAAAGCCTTTGTAAAGTGTGATTGTTTTCCATCCTTTATAATTAGTCCTTGTACTCTCTGGTTTGTCAGCTTGATATTAAAGAATAACAGTAGTTGTCTATTATAGTGCCCTAAAAGCATTTAACAGTTCCTCTTCACTACTGAATAAGAGACTGCACTAATTAATTGCATTCCCTGTTTTATGCTTCATAAAAACTTCAGCAGAGATTTCAAAGGCACAAAAGGACATTTATACAGCCTACACTCCCTAAAAAACAGCCATTTGTGCCTTTAAAAATATATTCCTACAAGAAATGGCCATGACAAATGAAGTTTGAAAGACTTCTGGTTAAGAATGACTCAAGTTCACGTCTGGCTACAGTTAGCACTTTCATCCTAAAGATGCTCACTCCCTCCAATTTACTGGTTTTAAATACACTGAAGTGGGTAACATTGCTCTCTCGCAAGTTCTCCCATATATTTGGCCTATTCATTTATCTGAAAATTACCATATAAAAAACAAACAACAGAAATTAGCTAATTATTTTCTGCTTTATCCATAAACACAGGATGGAATTCTTTTCTGACTATCAAAACTACAGATTGTAAAATTAAGATAATTAGAAGTATGCTATCAGCTATCAAACAGAACTCTAAAGATATTAGAGCTGGAAAACGAGGTGTATTAAGGTACAAATTCTTTTTGAATAAGTATTTTCTCTAATCACCCATGTAATATCTTGGGGGAGAGTGAGGAAGAAAGGCAGTACAGTCTGTAGACTAGCTGAGAAATCCTGAGCACGACGGCAACAGACTCTTATTTAACAAAATATTGCACTGTGTACGAAACAGCTGTTATTTAACGCATCACAAAACAGATTTTGTCCATGGCATGATTTGTTAATGCAAGGAAGTAAACAAGGGATAAAGAATCTTATCCTACAAGTATATACGATCTCGTGCCAGGACTGACATTTTTCTTCCTTATATAATTAGGACGTAGGATGCCTATTACTAGGACACCTACGTAAATATTGAATTAGGACATTTATTCTGGAAAAAGTCCTTTTACTTCTACAAATCTGGCATAAAAACTCTCAATAAAGTAAAGCTACTGCATAAATGCATTGTGCTTATAGAAGTACGACTTAACTTTGAAGTTTAAATCCAAATAAAGAGTTCTCAAAGACTGTGAAATACTATAATCATCATTTTGAGAGTCCCATTCAAAAAGTTAACATCATGCTGGTAAAAATGCAGTACCTGCCGTGCATAGTGTCCGTATACTTCATATGCTCATGGTCAGACTCGCCATTTCCAATCACTGTAGTTATAAACAAAAGGCCTTATTTAGCCCCTCAAAACCAAAATTAAGTACTTTAAGACAGTTTATGCTTATTTGTGTTAGACAAACGGGGTTAAAACAAACAGCATAGCCATTGGCAGGTGTTCAGTTAGATGAAAGAATGACATAACACTGGGGTAAGCATGTGACAGCCAGCTCATTGCATTTCTTACAAGTTATCATGTCAGGGATTGTTTTTATTCCAGTTGGGTTAGCCCAGCCCTTCCAAAAGCCAAGGGGCTCAGGAGACATTTATCAGAGCATTTAGCACTTCAGCTCTCTTCCCAGTAAGATGGCAGATGCTTCAGGCAACACCTTCATTCTAAGGCACATTTTGACACAGCCAAGGATTCATCCTCAATCTTTTCTGTTCATTTTTTAATGAAGTCAGTGGTTTATGGTGTGATAAAAAAAAATAAAATATTAGATCTCATTAGGTCTCTACTTGCAAAGAAAATACTCCCAGTGAATGGATGGCTCTGTGTTTGTTGACCCAACAGTGCGGCACACAGGAAATCAAAGCTGTGTCAGTGAAGCCCAGTTTTAGAAATGAGAGCACAGGACTGCTCTGGTGAGCTAAATGTAGTAGAGAAACACAGCAGAAAATTCAGAACTAAGAGCATAGGCTTTTGTAAGCAAGGAATGACAATGTTACCTAGTAAAAACACCGGCATCCCTACCTAAGTGTACCATTAAAAACTTCTGCTGGAGAATTTGATAAGCTGTACCCAGTGCTGCTTCTCTCTCTGGTTCAAACAGAACGGAACAAAGCAAACCCCAAGCATTTTAAATGCCTCAAATTCGGCTTTTTTCTGTCTGCATCACCCACCAAAAAAAAAAAGGGGGAGGGGGGCAAATCTAAGGAAGCCTGTAGAACTGCTCCACATTCACTCTACTATATGGGAGAACAAATGATGGTACTTTCCTCTCCCACGTAAGTACTGATAAATAAAATGTGTGAAGGCTCAAAATGAAATAGGAGATCGTTTGCCTCTAACAAGAGTCCTGAGTTACATCACACTAACTGACCCACCACACATTTGGCCTGCTACCAGTACAACAAATGCTATCTGCATGCTCGAGAATAGCAAGAGTTTGCTCTGTCCCAGCCTCACCTCCAATGCATGGAGGAGCCAAATTTATATTAATAGTCTTCACTTCAGGTCTGCATCGTAACTTTTGAGCAACAGCTGCCTGGGGAACCACTGAAGGAGTGCAGGCTGACCTGAGCCTAGGGTCTTGTTCCCAGAAGCTCCCAGCAACTAACCCAGTGCACAATCTGGTTGGTGTCTTAGCAAGTGCAGTATCCTACTGAACTGGCAAAAAGCAACTTCTCCTTTTGAAACTCACTACTTCCAGTCAAGCACTAGGCAACTATTTAGAGATCTAACAAGCTGGGACCAGTCTAGATGTGATTAAAACCCTGTCTGCAAAACGAAAGGTCAGCAAACTGGACTGCAGTGTGACAGAGAGGGGAGAGTGTGTTGCCAGCATGGTGCTCCCAGGGGGAACCCACTAAATGCTGCATCTCATGCCACGGGATACCTCCTGCTTGTATCAATTTTGGCAACAGAACACAAAGCACATCTACCTTAAAAAGCTTCTTGTGGAGGAGATAAGACAGTTGGGTAAACACCTCAGCTAGAGTGAAGTACTGGATTATTTGTTGCTCAGCATGGTTCTGTTATTTTCAAGGCAAGACCAGTTTCAAGACTTCATCTGTTATTATAATAAGGCTTCGCCTATGACACAGCTTAATTGCGTTCTGCTTTGTGTACACACTTGGATGAAGTCTGTATTTAATAAACTTTGCCACAACACCTCATCAGGAAATATGCATATTACAAACAAACTTCTTTTTACTATTTATGGTGTAGCTTTGTTAAACTCAGCAAAACAAAACGAGCTATACCAAGATAAACTGAACAAAACATTTATGCTGGTATAGCGATGTTTACATCAGGGCTTTCATCAGTGTAAGGTGGTAAAAACAGAGTTAAAGACCCTCTCTTTATCTCTCCTATCTCTTATAAAAGTAGTGAGTGATTACTTGGGCAGGGTAAATAGCAGTCCCTGTCTTGAAGGGCTTACAAATTACATCAAGAATTACAGCAGGAAAAAAAGTTACTTTCACTCCACTCTTGGGAAAGACACCACAGACAAGGTGAATTGGCCAAGGTGAAGCCAAAGCTCTGCAGGTAAAATGAAAATATGCCTACATGTTCAGCTTCAGACCTCTGCTTCTGAAAAGTTGTTGGAGCTTCACTGTGGACTGAGGGTAATATGCAACCTTACATTTGTAACAGGGTAACTGGTTAAAACACGTTTTCTGGTTTTCTCATGGTTTGTTTTTGGGTTTGGGGTATTTTGTTTGTTTTTTATTGTTGGTTTGTTTTCTTCCATACTACCCAAACTCACTTGTCAGAGTGCAATTTTAAAGGTATACACAATTTGAGTTTTGTACCTTTTATTTTAGAAAGGTCCCTCTTTTATCCAGAGAAATGCATGACATTCAGTCACAGTGATAAGCATTATGAAGATGAGAAGATACATAACGAGGATATACATAATCATCTCAACAAATGACAAATCACTTGCAAAGCATTCTTCCCCTTTACTATTTTTCTGGGAAACACATCCTCCCTAGAAGTCAAAACGCCAGTACCGTGCACATGTGTTAATGGCAACATGTTTCACACTGGCATCTACTTTTGTCAGTGGCCCAGGGAAACAAAACATGTATTTCGAACACCACAAGCTCAACGCACAGAGAAAAGAGAACCTGAAGAAATGAGAGGCTTGGAAGAGTCCCTGTTATCAGGTCATCCACACTGTGAAACAACTGACCAACTCCAAGAAATGCAATAAAAGATGCAAATTCTCCACTGGCAACTCTGGAACAATGTTTTAAAAAATAAACAGAAACAGTCAGGACTTTATTCTATTAGTGGGTGAACATGATAAACAGATGGGATGATAGAGGGAGGAAAATCCCTATCATGACAAGAAATAGATACTCTCTTCAAAAAGATGACAAGACTGTCAGCAGAAGTAGCTGCCAGACAGGACTACACTGGATGTGGTCTGGTCTGGCACACGGAACGTGCCAGAATGCCGGGTAACCATCCTATTAAAAGAGTAAAAGACTTTTACAGCACGTGATCAGGTGCAAGAGTAGAGAGTAAGTCAGGAGAAGATGCTAACTCTGTCCCACTTGCCTGGTAAATCTCCCACACAGATTTGCACTTTCAAAGGCAATTTTATGTGATACAGCTTTTGACCCATTTCAGGCTTTCAGGGCCACCATGTCACCATGGATGATGCTGTGATTGCTGATGGTTGCAATTAGCACATACTAATAAGCTGTAAATTCTCCTCTCAGGTCAGAGATCAACTGCTATGGCTGTCTCTAAACCAGGGAAATGCTGCACCACACAGTATCCACAGATTAATCTCCAGGACAGTATCTCATTATTGCAAACGACTCCCTATCTCACAAATTAACTAATAAAATAAGGCAGACGACCTCCCTGCCATGGCATTTTTCGGATTGCCTAGACAGAAAACCAGGGGCCAAATTTACTGATTTTTTAGGCCAGCGTTTACCCTGTACGCTCAGAAAGTTAAAAGAAAAACACCATCCCAAATCACAGGGTGCTGAAGTCAAAGCCAACTTTCTTGTAAACATTTTGAATCCGGGAATCCAGTGTCCTCCCTTTCCTCTGAGGACCTTTTGCAACACTGCTTTGTCTAAAAGTGGGGCACTGCAAAACAAAAAGCACAGACCAACTAAAGAGGTTGTCAGAAACGGTTGGGATCAGGACACACATAGTATGATGAGCATCTCCTTGGATTTCTGCTTGCCAAACAGAACGGCAACTGTGCTAAAGCAGGATGCCTTGAAGGTTTTATTCACATCCTTCTAACATGTTATCTGCCAAGATGTTTTCAAGCTATTTCTTTCTGGACTGTCCTGAAAGGAATATATCAAAACACAAGCATTTCTCTGAGGTTTGAGGTCTGCTTCAAAAATACTGCTGGGGTCAATCAAGTCTTTGTTAAGCTCTAGCTTCAATTTTTAGGAAAAACATAAGAAGAAAGAAAATTTAACACTTGCACACAACTTCTCAAACCAACTCGTGCCTGTCCTCTGCTAACCAGTCCTGGGACATCACTACAAACACTTAAAAAAAGAAAAAATCTCATGTTGGATCACATCATTACCTATCAATACAAGACCTTTATGAATGCACTTACTAAGTGATGTATCTTGTGCTTTGAACTTTTTTTCATTTTCTGGATGTCAAGACCTCAGCTGATATTTTACTGAATATACTGTGCAGTCAAATGGTAAAAGGACCCTTGCTGTACATCCTTCACGGCCACTGGTTCAGTATTGGAACAGGCACCCATCTCCATGAGTGATCCCTGGTCATGGGCCAAATGATACAAAAAAAAAAAAAAAAAGATGTCTGGACTGATCAGAGCTTAACCTCTCCTCAGCAGACTAGTCATGGCCAAATGACCTATGCGATGGACACGACGATCCTCTGGACCCTACATGAAGCCTCTCATACCTTTCAACATGTTTATTATCTTCCCTCTCTCCCAACAAAACATAAAAATACTCTGAAAGCTGAGTGATAGCCTCTCCATGAAACACCTGGTGTGGCTGACTGCTATTGAGATGGTGCTATGTTCAAGCAATGTGGTGGCACCAGTGACCTGCAAACACATCTCAGCATCTTGCTGGCTTTTTCACATAATGCAAATCAAAGAAAGATAAAATAAAGTCTAATCTTCTGTTTTGTGTTTGTTGTTTGTTTTTTGTTTTTTTTTTGTTAAACATACAACTCAATCATAGAAATAGGTTGCAGTAAAGTAGCTCAAACCAACCCCTACGTTCAAATCAATGATACACACCAACAGGTACTCTGCCTCACCTGCATGTGTAGTTTAAATGTTTTGGATGTATTTTCATTTCAAAAGGCTGCAATAATCAGTATGCATAATGAAGAAACAAATTTTTACAACATACTACTTGAAAATCATTTCCTTAGAGCTTCATTAACTCACTGTTAAGCCAAATTAGGATACAGCAAGCATATCTAGAGGGTAGAAGTTAATGACATACTTGCATTTTAGTCACACTATAACATTATACAGTTGGGCCTGACTGTCACCTTTATCTGCAATAACATTATCATTGAAGTCAAGGAAAGCTCTCAGGCAAGGCCTACAGCCCTCAGGGCACAACTTTGCCAGAATGCTCAGGGAAGTCAGCTGGCATTAGTTCAACATACAACCTAAAGAAGATCAGTTTAACTCTACCTAGATGCTTTCCTTCAGAATTACAGTGACTTTAATGTGATTTCATTACTTAAGTTTGGAAGTGAAGTAACCTGAATTGAATTAGGCCATTTTAATGGTGAAAAAAAAGCATCCACAAATAGTTTTGATGCAGTACAACAAGCTGCTTTAAAAACTAACTCATTTGTCCCATGCATCCATTCATTCACAAACCCTTTAGGAAGGTTATAGTTTTAAAACTATTAATCTGAAATATCACTTTATCAAGCTACACAATTCCACTTGCTAATGTGAAGAAATCACTAAATATTAAAGTGGTTTCCCTGAAAGTGGCATCCATCTTCAGTACTTCAGGACTGCAAAAACACCCATTTGTAGGGCTTCATAAGTAAAATCCATTGTGGTATTTCAGGGGGTAGGAAGAGAGGTTTGAAATACCTTTGGGTTTTGCTTTAAGCAGACTAACTTCATTAGTGTGTTCCATAGCTACAAACATAAAGCACGTTTCCAGCTATAAGACAACCCCCCAGCATCCTATGCAACCTTCCACACAAACTAATTCAGGGAAGTCAAATAATAATGGATAAATCACTATCAAACAGCTCAAGGTAAAAGACAAGGCAGTTAGGTAAGGCTGAAAAGATGATTTGCACTATTTCAAGAGTACAGAACAAGCAGACACTGTATTTTATAACCTCTGCTGACAAAGAAAGGAGGAGGGAAGATGAACCCAGGAGGAGTGTTAAGGTAATCTCTTAGCACTTCAGAAGTACCACCTGCTTTTTTTACTAGACCACTTTAAATCTCAGTGAAATATTTCTCTTCCATCATGTTTGCTCAGAAAGTCTACAGAATCCATTACACTGAAGGTGAAGAGGTCTTTCAGTAGAGCTATAAAAGAAACATCTCTTCACAAAACAGATTTTAAGCATGCAGGGCATGTGTACGTATGTGCATATATACACACACATGCATTTTTACAGTACCTTATTACAGCACACATCTGTCAGTCTCCAACTGCACCACACGCCATGTGTTTTAGAGACATTCAGGTTTCTTACCAGAGATGAGCTAGTAACAATAAAGTACTCTCAGCTAGCCCTTTCACTCTTGAACCAGCCAGACAGAGTTTGTAGCAGGACACCCAGCTCTCAGAAGAACATGACTAGATCCACTATTACTGTGGTAAGATCTTCTGATTACATGCTTTTGCGTCATGAAGAAATCAGGCACAACAGCACATAATGAAGTACATCAAAGAAGTCTGCATTTTCTTTATATGTTCCCAGAATAGCCACATTCAAGCCTAAGCTATCAAACAGACCGATCTGTGAGCTATTTTAAGTGCTCTGACAACTGCTCTCTGGAGTCTGATAGAAATTAGAAGCATTTGTAAGAAGTAGACTAAAACGAGTGGGTTTAAAAATATTGTAACACCCAAAACAACAGTAGAAGCAAAACTGATGTTTTGGTAGTTTCTTTTCTTTAAACCTTCCTGGCTCACTGAATTCAGAGCTGGGACAAATTGAGCTTTACAGAAGTTTTTCAAACTGAAATGTTTAGCATATGACAGATGCATATTTAATACAATGTTTGAAATAAATATCCAGATTAAAAGAAAAGAAATGCTAACATTAAATGGAGAGAGCTGAGCTGATCTAAAGCCGCAATTAGAACCATGAGCTCAAGGAAAAGAGCTGTTTGAGTTGGTAGGGGAAACATCACACACAGAATTAAGTATAACATTTTTAGAACTAAAGTAAGCACATCAGATAAGCAGCAGCACATAATAATTGAGTATTTACACAGCTGTAAAACATGTATCAGGAGAATTGCAAGTATACCTGTTTGGTGGTGGGGAAATGTTCTCCACCTGAATCTGTACAACAATTTGTTTTACTGCCTGTCTGCTCTCGGCTCCTATAAGAGTACCAGAAAAGGTTCAGTGACTTAAGCAATATGCATCTGAGTAAACTATCCATTCAAACTGCTGGTTTATTCAGAGGAAAAAAAAACAAGGTTACCAATAAGATCATTAAAGTTCAATAGAAAAAAATATTCTATTAAAGCCTAAAATGAAGGCATACTTTGCTTGAAATCCTGGAAATCGAATTGTCACCCGGGTGTGGAGTAACCTGTTACTGGGAAGAATAACTTCGCTATGCTGCTTGCTACCACACTGTGCACGGAAAGCTGGATGCCAGGCAGGTCTGTCAGGAAACTAGTTTCACAAAAAAAAGCTCCTCTGGGAAAAGAAAGTGCTCAATGTACTTCTACTAAGAGATTGATCAGTTCTTTCATGAATTAATTGGTCCTGGCTTACCAGCAGGCAGACTTATTTGTCTTACCTTCAGATATTTACATAGGAATAATGCATTAGTGTATTTGCTTATTAGGCATTAAAAAAAAAAAAATTAACTTTCTCAGGTTAAGATCTGCATCAGAGCTGGTACAAACTTGCTAGTAAAGTCCCAATCAATACATCTGACTTCTTCCTCCTCCTCCTCTTTGCTACTTGCTCTCAGTACCTGTTGTAAGTAGTATACATTTCCTGTTCTGTTCTATTCCCCTTCTACTTCCCTGTTGGCACAACGGAAAGAGAAGGAAGTCCTGCTGCCCCACATATTTGATGTGCAACTCTGAGATGCTCTGTGGGCAACTCTGAAATTCCTTTTCCTACAGTCAGACTCTCTTCACAGTCCTAAACCCAAGAGCAGGAAACATATGCTGGGGCAGACAGCGAGTGCTGAGATATATGCCTGCAATCTTACGGAAGCAGGTGGTTCCTTACAGATCACTGCCAATTCCAGCATCCCTGAGCAGTCCAGGGCCAGGGTGTGGCAGACGAATAATCAGTCCTTAAATATCCTTTTCTCATCCACACTGTTCAGCCCACACACAGCAAAGCCTTCATTTCATCATGTCTGGTGACACCACGGTAGCAAAGAGATTCAAGACACACAAGTTTCCTGTTTTCATTGTTTAGCACACTTTGGCAGAGAACTGCTCAAAAACAACTGATTCAGGTCATTAATCAGATCAACAGAGAGCTGGCTAACAATCTGTTTTAACTCAGTTGACAATCGAATGCTGTCTGCATCTCTGAATTTGTGTGGCCTCAGTTAGTTTTAATCAGCTGAACAGACCCTAAACCATCATTCTTATTCTTTAAGTGAAGGAGACAAATTCTGGGAATTAAACTTCTGATGTGAATAGCTGTACTCGCTTGTTCAGGGAGCACTTACTGAGAATACTCCCTTTTTATCCGTCACTCAAAATTGGCTGTTTCTTTCAGCACTGCTGCCAGTAAGCTGTTGAAAGATGAAAGCCAAAGGGGAACAAACTCAGGCAAGTGGACATCCA
Source organism: Ramphastos sulfuratus (assembly GCA_013399055.1). Classification (NCBI taxonomy): domain Eukaryota; kingdom Metazoa; phylum Chordata; class Aves; order Piciformes; family Ramphastidae; genus Ramphastos; species Ramphastos sulfuratus. Next base: position 238,397 of record WBNM01028438.1, on the reverse strand, counting down.
GATATGGTAAAATTTCAAGACTTTGAACACAGTCCAAAAATTATCTCTTTGCCAAAAAAAAAAAACAAACCCACAACACTACCCACAATTAGGACTGAAAACTAAGAGGTGAGCTGTCTGTATGATTTTAAAACAGTATGTATCTGTCAGTCTCAAGAGAAACACACTCAGCTTAAAAGAAACAAGCTAATGAATTGTTATAAACTACCACTAGTAACAAAGACTAACAACAAAAACTTAAATCCCCAAACAACTAAGCTATTCCACCTTACCAAGCATGCACTACTGCAGGACATTGACCAAATAACTCTTCTATTTCCAAATAGATGAGATATGCAAGCTATAAATAAACAAGTTCAAGATGGGCATTGATATCTCAGACGCCACTCGCTCACTCTGCTTTCACTTGCTGCAGCCCATTTCTGACGTTGCCTTCATTTTCTTCCCCTTTGCAGGCATTAAAAAGACTGAAGAAAAATTATGCAGCCTGTCAAATGCTATCAGGTTTATCAGCACTTGTCTTTTATTTAATTCATATCATTTCTCACCCTGCATTTCTTCTATTTAAGTAGTGTCTTTTAGCTGGTGTGAACTCTTGCTTCACTCCATAGAGCAAAAACTTCCTGGATCTTGTGTTAAAATACTAACTGTTTCTCAGAAAATGTTACACTCACGCTTGGGTATTTAAATTACTATTCTTTAATCAATAAAGTGCACATGGGAAGAAGCTTATCAGATGGTCAGCACCTATAGACCTGAATATTTTCATTCGGTCACTGAGGTCTTGCTAAAGGTAAAATTATGTCATGTACATAAAAATTCTTCTTATTGTATCCTGACCGTAAGAGAGAAATGGTCTGCTGTGGAGAGTTGCTTCCATGTGTAAAAATCAAGAATCTCTGGACTATAATACCACTGTTACTTTGACCAGCAAAAAATGACAGAGTTCCAGATCATAAAATTCACAGGGTCAGCTTATGTATTTATGGCCTGTTTTGCATCCTTTCCAAGTGCTTCAAATTAAGATAGGAATGAATGCAAAATAAATGCAGAATCCATGAAAACAAGCATCAAGGTTCACAGTGTAAGCATGTTTTAAAGTCATGACAGCCATATCCCTCAGAGTATTAGTAAAGGCAATGTTTTGTTGGAGATCGTGTGGGATTTCTTGAGTGCTTCAGATCAGAAGAAAACTATACAAACAATTCCAATAACCATGTGGATATGTAATACCAGTCCTCCTCAAAAACAGCTCAGCATTAACGTTCCAGCATGTCAGGCACCAAGCATACAAAAGGAAACTAATGTAACTAAAACTGTCAGCTGAAAAGAAATAAATGTTTTTTTTAAAAAACCCTTTTATATTTACATATAATTGATCCACAATCAGTTGAAGACACAGTTCAAGTTGTGCCATCCTTATGTGATGTGATCAACTACAAAAATTTTTTAGGTGAGTCATTTAAGGTCTTCCAGAATATAACATTAATTTCCACTCAAGTGTTCTGCTAAATGTGAAGAGCAGGAAGTGCAAAGATGTCTTACATCCTCACATTCCTCCTTCCCTCCTGAAAGGTCAGCAATAAAGGGATGCCTATGCAGCCTCCAGAGAACGTACCTGAATTTTTAAGAGGCCATCCTATGTTCTTCTGTCAGCACTGTATCCAGCCCTGGCAAGTACATGGTCTCTCTGAGAGGCTGATTAGCTCAGGCTCAGCACAAATTAACTGCAGCCTACATTCAAAGTCTTCTGAGATCAGCTTACCAAGGACTGAACAGACATACCTCACCAGAGCTGCACCACAAAATTTTAGTGGTTAGAACAGCAGCAGCTTCTCAGAAATTGTTGGAAACTCAATGCAATAGAGTTTAATTCTAACTCATTTCAGGTGTTTATTTGCACTGGTAACAAGAACACAGCCTTTCCATCTTCTCTCAGGCTCAGAGGACCAGGCCTGGCTTGCCTTCATTGCCTTTTCCATTAGCACTTCAGGAGAACAATTTCTAGAGCTTGAAGTTCACGTAAATCTTGAATTCACCTGATAGTACTGAAGATCTGAACTTGGAAGGTTTCGGTCTTTGAACTGAAACCCCAGTTGTATCAGAAGTTACACTCATCAATACAGAAAACAGCTACATAACTGAAGCCCTACACATCCAACAGCCTGAAAGTCAGATGTTAAGTACATTCTGCCTATTAATAGTCATTGAAGAAATTACCCATCCAATAATTACCAGATGTACACACTTCATTCTCTTTCATGCCTGATAATGAGTTCTTAAAAGGAAAGCAAGCCAAGTTCACTGTGAAGAGAATTTGGAATGACTGAGGAGGGTTTGGCTCCAGGTATTTCAGCAGGCAAATCTGTAACACAGGAAGCCTGTAACTGAGTGGCAAAGCCTATAGCTACAACTAACAATTCATTTCCAAGCTTATGGGGCATGTGGCTTTTGAAGACACCACACGCATATTTTTGCTCAGAGAAGTAAGTAGATCTACGTACAGCAGCAGTACCTCAAAGACACTACACACATTAATGAAATTGCTATGAAAAATTACATTGTTTTCCATAAGCCTGGCATGAAGAACTCCACCAAAACTAGCAAAGAACTTTACAGCAGTAAACCAAGCAGGCTTCGACGCACAATGAACAAGTAAATGGAACTTGGGAGAGTTTAGGCCACGTCTGAAGTAACCAGGAAAACCTCAATCCATGCCCATCCATTGCTGAAGCCACTGCCAGTATTCCCTGTAGAGTCAAAGCTATATAGAATTGAGGACTTGATAGTGGAGTTGGAATTGTATAGCCTTGTTAATCATAACTTATTACAGAAGTTCCATTTCTTGGAGTTTTGCTTTTGGAGACACTTCCAAGTGTCTCAAAAAAAAAAAAAAAACCCCAACATTTTATCTTAAAAAGCTAAACTGCAATATTAAATATATATGACCCCAGGATCCATACTTTTTTGCTAATGTGTTACATTGAAACCAGGGTGGGATGGCTTTCTAAAAATAATTTATTATCTTCTCACCTCCCAATCCTCACAGCTCTTGAAACAGAGATCAGCAGAAACCCTCAGATGCAAGAGGACTGAGAGTGCTCCTCTAGAAGCAAACCATTTTTGTTATGAATGCCAAAGCAAACACCACTATGACACAGACTCAATATAAGCTATTTAATATTGCCTATGGTAGGAGACAATGAACTAGAAATTAATTCGACCCCTTCGCAATTTTTTTCCTTCATCCTCCTCCTCAGCAAAGCTAATGCCCCAAGCCACATGTGAAGTACACTTGGCAACTGACTGGCTGAAGCTGCCAAGTTTCAGATTTGCTTTTTCCCATCTAACGACCATAGCATGAAGAGTATAGCATGTTTTTTGTCCATTTCTGGCAATCCCATTGAAAGCTCTGAATTTGACATACGTAAGTGTTGGAGGTGCTTCTAACATTACAAATAACTAAGCAGAGGAACTACCCAGGTGGTTTCCATGCAGCCAGAAAAAAAAAACAAACAAACAAAAAAAACAACTTACTTGGCACAAATTAAGTTCTTATTAAATGCTTTGTCTGAATAAAATGTTACAATGTCAGATATAGAGCTTCAGTGTGTTTACAGGCAACCTCCATGGGTGCTTCTGTCTGGTGTGACAAGACACCAAAATGTGATGTTGGCACCACTGAAGTAGCTTCAGTGTTACTTTTCATTTCTTTCACCAAAGAGATGAAAACCTGTCAGCAACACCATTCATACTTTTAAAAAGGGAGCTAACCATTAGAAAATGCAGTCACTAGCTCTGCAATGACGTTTTCTGACATAACAGACGTGTTAAATCTCAGTTTCCTCCTGCTTAAAAATGTTATCCAAGTTACAAATTAGAGTTAAGTGTAATACCCTTCTCTGCAATAAACATGGAAAGGGTCTCCTTTTACAATACCATACCCAAACATGTTCATTCAATGTTGTTCAATGTCTTGATCATATTTCAGGGAGGAAAAAGACTTGTTTGAAAGTTACAATTCTCATGGCTCAGAATTTAAAGTTCAAAAGCAGCAACTACTGTGAAGTATAGATGCATCTAAAATCTTCCAGAGTTCTCGATACTCATATGACATCCATTAAATTGTAGTTTCTTCAGAGTTAACAGCAAGCATTAATAGTCCTCTGCCCTGGCCTATGGCAAAAGCTACACAACTCAGTGGACTGACAGTGTGTGATCAATGGCTCTGCCTGAGGACAGAAGCTGAACAGGCCAAGAGGAGGTCCCAGAACTTGTCCAGTGACTGGAATCACATGAAAGACGTTCAGAGCCACAAGCAAAAAGCAGAAGTTGGTTGAAGCTACAGGATTAAGGACATATCATTGCCTCCTCCCTTGACTCGTCTGCCAAACCAAAGCCAGATGGAAGGCACCCAACCTGCAGTCTCAGAATGGTGCTCAAAAAAAAAAAAAAAAAAAAAAAAAAAAATCAGAGAAGACAGGATATCTGACTGGCAGTTACCTCTCTAAAAGCCAATACTTCTGTGCTATAGGACTCTAAGTTCTAGGCTAAATTCATTTGAGAGCACAGAAAATGTTGTATTTCATTCCCTCCATGAGGCAGCAGGGGTTCTAGAATTCGGTACTGTGTTAACTCACTCTTCAAAGCAGCTAACAAAAAAACAAAAGAAACATCACAAAAATGTGTTACAGGCATTGTTTCTTTTCTTCTCTATTAAAGTGCTGTAAGTACAGAGGAATATTTTTCCCAAGTATTTACTTACCACACCTTTTTCCTCATTTTAGGCTCTGTTTATTTTCATTTAAAAGAAACAGATGAAATATTTAATTTCACAGTGCAAACAATACATCAGATACATCAAGTGCTGGACAAAGTGAGCCAACATAAATTTGAGATAGCTTACATTCTCTTTGTTGCTGCTATTATGATTTCCAAATGATAGTACCACCTCTCACTGCAAAATGCAGTGGAGACTTTTCCCAACTAGATGCAGGGATAAAAGCAAATCTGAATCTTCTCATTACAGCATCCAGACAATTTGATTTAATCCTGATTAGATCATTCATTCTCAAGGGCTCCACTACAATATCACATATGTCTTTATAAGATATATTATACCTGTATGGCAGTGAGGCTGTTCATTCCAATAAATGCAGCTTTAATCATGCCTATTGGATATAAAAGCAGTTTTCATAGAAAAGAGTAATTACTCAAATCAGCTTCTCAAACCAACTCTGGTCTTACTTCTCTTGCTCTTGAAGCAGCTCCAAACCTAAAATGTTACTCCTACAAGGTCCATAACATTGATCTGAGAACAGAATGTCTTTAATCGAACAGGACATCTTAATAATCATGTAATTGACAAATTAATTTTAGTGTGACCAATGCTTTCAACAGCAAATTTACAAGAAAGCTTGCACATGCAAGCTACAGAATTTAAAAGACCATAAAGCACATTGAAAAATGTGATTTTACACTGTCCTTGCAGCTACACTGGCTGTGTAATAGCAAGGATAAACATCTTTCCCAGCAAATCAGGAAAATACTGCATGTATATAATGCACTTAGAAGAAGCATCCAATATTGTCCTCATGGCTGGCAATTAATGTCTCCATCACAATTTTAGATTAATGGTTAGTACTCCACTTACCTCTTGAGCTACACGGAATGTGATTGCTACCACATAGCTAAGTGAGTACCACATACCAGACAGTAAAAAGGTAAGGCTCTGAGATCTCTCTCAACTATCATGAGTTTTCCGTTATGTTACAGGGACAATGGCAATAAGTGGAACATGGCTATCAGAGGAAAAGACACACTGACAGCCAGAACAGTTCAACATTTCTAATTGAGCAGATATCAGAAGGGCCACGACCTAACAGAAATGCCTTTGGCACATTTCAAAAACATTCATGAAATCCATCTCTGATCATCAGTCAGAGCAGCATCCTTTTGAAATCCACAGCACGGTCAACCTTACAGAGAACAGCAGCTCAGGTTATGAAAACACATCCTCATGAACATGTCAGGACACCAAAACTGCAAATCTCTCAAGTCATCCCTTTGGGCATCAGACTCATCTAGAGTTATGGTATCACAGAAGTGGATTCACTGATCTATTTGAAGACTGTGTGTAACTAATACTACAGTTACATACAAAGGCAAAGGATCTGATGCTGCATCCAGAAAGCAATGATCCATGTTTTTCTAAGCTGCTTTTGCTACAACAGGAAAGAACTGAATTACAGATCAGAAGTATCAGGCAGGCCAGAGAACAGACAAGACAACAAAAACCAAAACCAACACACACACACAAAAACACCCACCAACTCCACACAAGCCAAGATAAAAATCTTCTTTCTCAAGATAAAATAGCAGGTCTTTAAAAGCCAAGACTTGTCTGTGTCTTGAGTGAAAAGAAGAGTTGCTATAAACCTAGAACATGAATTGAAGCTCTAATGGAGTCTAGCCTAAAGAGTATCATTGCCAATGCCAAGAGACAGAAATCAGTTAAGACACAGTAGTCATTTCCTACACTGTAAGCACACAGATGCTAAACTATAGCACATCTCTTCCCAACTCTTCCTTTCCTTCCCTTTTGCCTCAACTTCCACCCATTGCCCCTTGTCCTGTCATTGGGCATCACCAAGAAGAACCTGGCTCCATCCTATTGGCATTCACCCTTTATATATTTATAGATATTAATCAGGTCACCCCTTAGTCTCCTCTTTTCCAAACTGAACAGCCCCAGCTCCCTCAAGTCACTCTTTGTAAGGAAGATGTTCCACTCCCTTAGTCATCTTTGTGGCTCTGTGCTGGACTCTTTCAAGCAGTTCCCAGTCCTTCTTGACCTGAGGGGCCAAGAACTGGACATAATATTCCAGACGCAGCCTTATCAGGGCAGAGTAGAAGGGGAGGAGAACCTCTCTCATCCTACTAACCACAGCCCTTTTAATACACCCCAGGATGTCATTGGCCTTCTTGGCCACCAGAGCACACTGCTGGCTCATGGTCAACCTCTCATCCACTAGGACCCCCAGGTCCTTTTCCCTTTCACTGCTCTCCAACAGGTCAGTCCACAACCTATACTGACACGTGGGGTTGTTCTTTCCCAGGTGCACGATTCTACACTTGTCCTCGCTGAACTTTTATCAAATTTCTCCCTGTCCAACCCTCCAGCCTGGCTAAGTCTCGCTGAATGGCAGCACAACCCTCAGTGAACTTTAGTGTTGTGGAGGTAGGGAATTAATGTGGCTGAGTCAGGAATTATAAAAATAGAATTATTTTATTTTCCTGAAAGCCCCACTCCCAAACTATATACAAAACTAGTTTAGGTTTATTTACAGATTCTAATTCGAGTGGGAATTCTTCAAAGGATGTTATGGACAAATTCAGAGATTTAGGAAGTCAGGAAATGGAAAAGGCTAAGCTATAAGCACAGCTTTACCCCTCTATCAATCAGGTTGAGCATAGAATTAAGGGAACATCAGGCTTTACTCATGAAGGTGAAATAGGTATTGGGCAATGATCCCTTGCTGGATTTCTCTGCAGCTCAGCTGCCTTCTGACACTGCAAGCAATATCCAGTAGTCTGGATCCAGGCATATGAAGTCCAAGGCAGGTGGAAAGGTTGCCCAAGTCAGAAAAGTCTCGAGACACGGCTTCCACAAGACAGGCGTTCGTGGAAGCAACACTGCCTCAGCAGCGGCAGAGGAGAGGCAAACTGCTCAGGTCTCCCCGGTTTGGAATAGCAGCCCAGAAGTTGGCTGCAGTATGGTCCAAGAGTAGCCAGGTCCAGGTGCCACCAGCAGCTCTCACAAAAGGACCCCAGGACTTGCCAAGCTTGCAATTTTGCCCAGAATAGTGCAAAAGTGGGGAGAACCATCCAAAGGCAGGGATGGTGCAAAACTGAGAGGCATGTAAAAAGGTAGGAGCCATCCAAAAGTGGGGATGGTCCAAAACGAGAACTCTGTCACAGCAGGAACCTTGCACCTTCTGCCTTGCTCTGTTTATCCTTTTCTAGGCAAAGTGTCCATTTGTCATTTTATACAGGGCACAAAAACCCAGCCAACCACCAGCCCCATTCCCAGCACGGGCTTCCACATGGGTCAGTACATGTGTGGAGAAAGGTGCCTTTTGTTGCTCCCCCTTCAAGCCTGCAGGGTTGGGGGGAGGGGAAGCAATTTTCATGCCTTCTCCTCCCCATTCAAACCTGACAGCTTTGTGCTGTCAGCAAACTTGTTGACAGTGCACTCTGCTCCCTCATCCATGTCATTGATGAATATATTGACTAGAACTGGTCCCAGTACTGACCCCTGTGTCACAGGCCTCCAACTAGACTCCATCTCATTGACCACAACTCTCTGACTTCTTTCCTTCAACCAGTTCCCAGTCCACCTCACCACCTGATCTTCCAGACCACACTGCCTCAGTTTAGCTGTAAGGATGCTGTGGGAGACAGTGTCAAATGCTTTACTAAAAATCAAGATAAACCACATCCACTGCTCTACCATCATCTAACCACCTGGTTATGTCCTCATAAAAGGCTATAAGCTATAAGGTTGGACAAACATAACTTCTCATTGGTAAAAGTTGTTCAATTACCTTCCTGGGGATGGAGGTGAGGCTCATCAGTCCGTAGTTACCTGGGTCCTCTTTCTTACCCTTTTGGAAGATTGGAGTGATGTTTTGCCTTCCTCCAGTCCCCAGGCACCTCTCCTGTCTGCCATGACTTACCAAACACAGTAATGAGTGGTCTGGCAGCATTATTAGTGCTGGTACAAGACTGCATTAAATCTGGTACTCCACATCCATTCCAAGTTTGTAGACACTTAAGCAGCACTTATCTTTCAGTAAACAAGAACTCACTGTTCCAAGTACTTGAGGATGTATATTATAAACTTGATTCTGGCATTGCTGAGGATTATAGATACAAATGATACAACATACAGCTCAAAGGAGTAAGAGAGCTTTGCAAGTCTTGGCACTTCTAGCCTGAACTATCAAATGACTTAAAATATTCATAACCAGGCTGCCAACAAAATATTAACAATTTTATGCTACTATAAACAATTACTTTTACCATTACGACTTGAAAACTTACCTGGAAATCTGCTAGTAAAAGCTATGTCATCAATTGCTGTGGTTACTTTTAAAATACCTGCTGAAATTATTTACACATGCCTGAAATCCACCTAAATCACTCAAGAACCAGACAGCATTTGCTGCTGACCAAAGACATGGATGTCTTTTGAACGTTAGGACTTTGACACTGCATTTGCCATCCCATTACTTTTCAAGGGACCATCTCAGGCTCATGTGTGTTTTATTTACATTCATTCTGCTGCTTTTAAAAATGTTTTGTTGTTGTTGTTTTAAGCTATTTTACCTGTTAAAAACCCTACTTAACCCTCCTCTCAGAGAATATCCCCATGCAACCTTATTAAACCCTCTGGAAATAGTTCAGAAGGAGTTCCCTGTTAAACAAGGACTCCTGAGGTACTATTAAGTGCTCATGCCACCTACTGCAAACAGATGAGCATCCCTAAGATAGGGAGTATATAGCTTTTTCCTTCCCCCTTCTCAGCATACACTAAGTTTGCCACTTGTGGGTACTTCGATGCACAGAGCCAAAACGTTTTAATGCCTGAGAACTGATTCAAGTCTTCCAGGTCTTGGGGAAAAAAGAAAAAAAAAAAAAACCAAAAAACAAACCACCACAGAAAGGCAGATCTTTTCATTCTCCCTGTCACTCAAATTAGCCAGCCTGTTACATGATTTTTACCTCAATTTGGCAGTAACATCTCCAAGACGCTTCCAAGGACTGTTTATTTACAATGGCATTTTAAAATGTTGAGCATCCGAGGCATTACTCTCTGAATTCAGACACATCCATTTCAGACATGCTATCTGAAAGATAATCACTTAATTTCAAGGTCCAGTTATCTCACAGTTCATTCTTTTGTGAAGATAAATAAATAAATAAAATTAAAGGATGTGAGTGAGGATAAAACTCATCAGGATGGTAGAGACTTGAAGCAGCAAAATGCCCTGTTCTTTGGGCAGCATGCACTGCTTCTCCAGCACTTTCACATATACAAGACTTATAAGGGTGGAACTACAAGAAGGTTCTTGGGAAAGGCTTCTATAAATAAGAAAGTGGCAGCAGGATAGTGGGAAGCAGGACTTAAAAGCACACTAACTTTTATGGCAATTTCTTACAGGAGTTCTCAGCAAAAGCAGTTTTTATAAGACTAAGTGCCTTTCTACATGTCCCTTTCACTACTATTAAAAGCAAATAGGCAAAAAAGTCACTGGAGTCACCACCACCACACACAGACAGTCCCTACAAAATGAAGAGAACACCTCTGTTCCTGGAGGAATTTGGCAGCCCTCACAACACCACAGCCACTCGCAGCCACTGAGCTGAATTCTTCTGCTTGTTGGTTATAGATACAGCCTTTGGGGCGTAAGTATCCTTCCTCCTCTGCTCCCTCAGTATTTGGGATTGACAGCTTCAATGGAAGTAGCTGCTTGTATGGAGCTCCTCACCATGTCCCAGTGAAGAGATAGACTCACCCACAACATAAGCAAGTAAGGGTGACTGAGGGACCACTCATCCCACTGCATTTCAGTCATCCTTCCCAGCAGATGCTACCAGTACAACACGCTCAATACACCATCAGATATCTGTTGATGTCTAGTTACTGGGTAGACAGCCATACACAGAAAGCACACAGAAAAAAACTTGGTCTGGCTCAGCCAAATTGAAGAACTCCTAAACATAAAAGACACAAAACATGTTCTTTAAATTAGCATGTCGTGTCATTTGGTTACTGGCTTAAGGACAATACACATGTTGGAAAACGCAATGATTGGCACAGCAGTGAATACACTTTAAATGTGTTGTTTCCTTAGATAGCTGTTGTTTATCTTGCAAGAATTACTTGCTAATTAAACACTACATAATAAATATCCAATTAATTGGAAAATAAATCTCTATGTTTAGCTTGACTTAAGCGTGTTTGCTTACATGTCTATTTCTCTTCTTAGCAAGTGCAACAAGAACACCAGCCGTACATAGACATTTCCTCTGGAACTTTCCATCAACCTTGGCCAGGCCAAATCTTGTTTTATTTACTGTACAACTTTTCTAGGAGGTAAATACATATTGTCCAGGAAATAACAGCAGAGTTGTTTTCTCTTGACTACATTAACATGAATAAAACTGTTAGGGAAGACTTAATCTCTGAAAAAATAAGTCTCTGATGTCCCAACACAACACACTGCCTAAAGGAAGGTGCATGAACATGCTAAATGGATGCGTTTGACTCCCACAACTTCACTCTTCCAGAGCTCTAAAAACACTTGACAGTGTGTTTATGTACCCAAAACAACCCTTTCCCATGGAATTTCACCAATTTTATATGCCCTGGGAAACGAAGAGCTGGAACACATTCAATACAAGCAAATACACACAGTAAAACAAGCTGAGGGCTCAAATGGCTGAAATTTTTAGAGGTGATACATAACAGAAGGCAACAGTAATTCGTTTACTATGATTTTCTATGCAAAATACAATAGCATGCTTTATAACCAGAAATACGTATTTAGTCTAATGGGAATGCTGATACAGGAAAAGGCAAAAAGCAAAAATATTGCATTAACTGGAAAAATGTTTGCTTTCTTGAAAGGATATCATTTAGGTAATGATTATATGGAAATGCTGGATAAGTCCAAGGTTTCTCCCCAACACTAAACCATACTACACCCTCCAACTAATTACTTACTGAATTTCTTTCAGGAAGGCATTTTAAAAAATTAACAACAAAAACCAAAACAAAAAACATACCACAACTCCTGCACTTCCACTGTATCTAGTGAAAAGTAGTGTAATTTCCAACAAAAAAAGCATTTATTTGGCAACTATTTAAGAAAGTTTTTTACATTTGGCTTCAGGCTTTAAACATTAAACACACTAGAGACTGCTAAAAAAAAAAAAAAAAAATTATTTACATTGCTGTGGCACAAAAAGCCCAGTTACAGGTCAGGATCCTGCTCTCCCAAGCATGCAACTATTTTACAGCTGGGATTGGAAGAGAACATGAGAACAGCACTGTATTATTTGTTGTGCAGCCTTGAACACTGCAACCTGACAGAAGGAAACTCTTGGCCCATCTGCCAAGGTTATAACCTGTCCTTTCTAAAGAAACTGTTCCTTCACAGCAAAAGGAACCTTGGTTTAATATTTCATCTGAAGGACAGAGCTTCTATTAGGGACAAGATCAATCTTATTTCTTTTGAGTAAAGGTTATCTATGAATTTTCAAGGCCTGCATTACAAATGCTGGAATTCCACAGTACATGACAGCATACCAGAGCATCGACATTGTGACTGAACAAATATCAGGTCTTCCAAGTATTTTCTAACAATTGAAGCACCTGCTAATATCAGACTAGCACTCAACTAAAAAGCAAAGAATTTCAATTTTGTTGCCCTAGCTCTTACAGAGCCATCTATAAAAGCTTTTGTAGTTCAAAAGGACACAGTAGTATCTGCCACAAGTATTCTATGAACACTTGGAAGAATTAAGCTTCAATGACTGAGCTACAGTCATGAATTTTCACACTTTTGCATGCCCAAGCTAAGAATCTATTTAAAAAAAAAAAAAAAAAAAATCAACACTTTGTCTTACAAATACAAACACCTTACAATATTAACGCTAGCAGAAACCATACAGGGACACTGTTGAATGGCTTAAAGATAAATGCTGTAGGTTTCATATGAATACAATTATAGAGTTTTATCCCAGAACTTTCAGTCAGTCTCTTGCAAAGTATGTCAATGAATCTGACAAGACATCAGATTACATTTCTGTCAGCTTTAACAGACATTTACTTTAATTAATTACTCCAGTCAATCACAAAGGAGCAAGTTAACTTTTCTATCTAATACTTTTACTTTTGTTCACCAAACATGGATTGCAGCAGTGGCCTAAATTTACTAAGAAACTTCCAAAATGAAATTACTGCCTCCAAATACGCCAAAGTTAACACAAACCCTCTACTTCACAGTGAGGCCTATGACCTACATGTCAGGATATTGAGCAGTTAGGATTTGGTTATCAGAACAATTCTGTCCCAGGCAGCAGCAATCCAGCAGGATTTACCTTGTTCACATGACTCTTCTCCCAACCCTCCACAGTTCAGTTTATAGCTTTCCCTTTTACCAGGACCCAGCCTCGATCTCCCTACCCAGGCAAACTAACCAGTCATTCATCCTAAAAATAAATTAGTACACTCATCAATCTGTTGCAGCATCTTTCTTCAGTCAATGCAGTGGGCTGCATCCTGAGCTTTAGAAGTGATACTCGGTCATGCAGCAAACATCACTGCTTCTGTAACTTTTCCTTCATGCAATCATTAATGAGATTTAAATCTAAGACTGCTCTCTCTTTTCAAGAAAGTTTAAATAATTTAATGTCAAACAAAAAAAGAAAAAAAATATCATTCATAACTCTCTTTGTTTCTCCAAAGACAATGACAATATCAAAAGCAGCTACAGTTACTGCATTTTTCAGCAGAGCTCTAGGTTTATTTTGTAACTTTTGAGTTGTTTGTTTCTGGAGTTTGTTTGTTTTTAACCACAGCATTAATTCATTGGACAAAGCATTAGAATCTACACTACTCTGAGGACTTAAAAAGCATAATTTCAGCACATAATTTACCATCAAATCCAACTCCATGTGTATGTTGAAGTGGCTGCAGTCTCATCTGTGCAACTCCTTATCTTTACTTGCTGCCACAACACTTACACAATGGCAACTTGTGTGTTTTGCAGCTTCCTCAACTCTGCTATTGTAAGAGACAGCAAAAGAATTGTGCAATGAAATCATCGGAGCAGCAGAGAAAGTTGTGATAGCAGTAATTACATAGAAAGCACCAAATTAAGTAATTTTCTGGATTTCAAGTTTTCTTGTTTTGCTTTCTATGCTTCTAGGTAAGTTCAGCATCATTAAGAACAAAACTCTTCAACAAGTCTCAAGGGTTACACACAATCAGCCATAAAATCACTCTGAAAGAAGTCCACATGCCTGGAAGTTTTGTTAGCACCTAACATCCTCTCCACTGATAATTATTTCCAGTTACTTTAAAATGCCAAGTTAATGATTACACTGGTAATAGCAGGTAGGGATTCTATACAGCTGGCAGAAATCCTTTCCTTTGCTCCATTATGCCTCATTGCTATTCCCCTGGAGAAACAGGAAGCGGAATGCCCTTCGGAGAAGATTCAGACACAAAGCTAATGATTACCCACATAGGTGTGATACAGCCAGAAAAATCTACCCCACCAAGCAAGGCACACTCATACGAAAACATCAACATCTCCGATAGTTTCAGACCAGCGTCTGAATGAAATAGAATCGTAGAATGGGTTGGAAAGGACCTTAAAGATCATCCCATGAGCAGGGACACTTTCCACCAGACCTGGTTGCTCAAAGCTCAAATCCAACCTGGCCTTGAACACCTCCACAGAGCAGGAATCCACATCTCCCCTGGGCAACCTGTTTCAGTGTTTCACCACCCTCCTAATGATTTTTTTTCTAATATGTCATCTAATTTAGGTTTGAGGAGAACAGATTTCATTCCCTCTTGTCCTATCACCACAAGGCTTTGTAAGAAGTCCCTTCTGGGCTTTCTTGTAGGCCCCTTCCGGGTATTGGAAGGCCGCTATAAGGTCTCCCCAGAGCCACCATCTCTCTAGGCTGAACAACTCCAACTCTTGCAGCCTGTCTTCCACAAGGAAGGTGCTCCAGCCCTCTGATCATCTTTCTGGCTCTCCTCTGAACACACTCCAGCAGACTGATGTCCTTCTTATGTTGGGGATACCAGGACTGGATGCATTACTCCAGGTGAGGTCTCGTGAGACCAGAGTAGAAAGGGAGAATCACTTTACTCATCCTGCTGGTCACACTTCTTTTAATGCATTCCAGTATATGGTTGGCCTTCTGTGCTGCAAGCTCACATTGCCAGGTCATGTTGAGTTTCTCCATAAACTGACATTCCCAAGTCCTTCTCTTCAAGACAGCTCTCAAGCCATTCCTCACCCAGCCTCTATTTGTGCTTGGAATTGTCCCAACCCAGGCGTAGGACCTTGCACTTAGCCTTGTTGAACTTCATGAGGTTGACTTGGGTCCACCTTTTGCACCTGTCCAAGTGCCTCTGCATGGCATCCCTTCCCTTCAGCGTGTCAACCAGATCACACAGTTCGATGTTATTTGCTTTCCCAAGCACATACTTTATTTCCACTTTCTAGCATTTCCAGTCATCCTTGAAGCTACTATCCTCACACCAAACTATTTAACATTGTCTGCTCCTGCAGCAGCAGTACAGTGGCATCTTCAGTGACACTGAAGAGCTACTCTGTGCCAACATCTCAGATAGGAAAATCTGATCTCCCAGTCCCAGGAGCCTATAATGCTGCCTGCACAGCCCAGAGACAGCAAGGCAAAGCCTTAACTCTGCAGAAATCACTCTTTGGTAGGAAGAGAAGCACTGTCTCCCAGAAGTTGTTTCCACAAGGAAACAACTATATTTAGCTTCTGGCTGAAGGTTTCAAGATTCTGTTACAGGCTGCCTGGTGGCCCATCTCACCTTTCTACCAAAGGACAAATGACAGATAAAGCCAAGTCTCATTTACCTACAGAAAACTCAAAAAAAGCAGCATAGCAAAAAATAGAGTCAGCGTTTTAAAAGCCACTAATATTTAGTATGCTCTGAATTGCCTCACCAGACCTTCCCTTTCCCACATCTGCAATAGGAGGATAAGGAAGGAAAACAGAAGGTTAGCCCACTGCTTTGAGAGTTTCAAATTATTGAAGGCCAGCATTTGACCTGTCACTCCACAATTAGACACCTGCAGGTGATGTGGAAATTCTGCATTGCTTTAATTAACTTTTAAGTTGTCAAGGAATGAAGCATTGCTGCTAGGTTCTTCACTGGAATCTGTCCTTCTATCTCAAGGTAGCCTGCTGGACGAGGCAGGAGTAAAGTCAATAGCTACAGTATCAGTCAATAAGAAGCAGCCTTGCTCGCACAGGATAAGCAGGTTTCAGAGGGAAGGTCAAGAGAAGTGGAATTGAAAAATAAAACATTTTAAAAAGCAAATCATTTTTACTTCTCTAAATGCAATTAATCCTGTTTTAAAGATACATCTTTACACACTTTACTTTTTCTGTCATCAGGATAATGATGCTCAGGAAAGCTTACTACTGCAGCTCAGCTCCACGTCCCAGTACCAGCTTTTGGATCAGAGCTAGCCCACACATTGCTTCTGTGTGCCTGCAGTGTGTGGCACAGCCCAGCCACCACACTCCATAAAAACCAGAACCTGACACTAAGAAAATCTTTCAATGCCTTGCCTGTAGCTTTCATCTACATCAAAATTAACGTGTCTCATAGTGTCACCTAAGTTAGACGCCCTTTGTAAATGTGAGACTTGTCCATCTAGACACAGTCATGGAATTAGGGCTGTCCCAATTTTCCACTTGCAGCCATTAGTTTATTCTGGGTACTGCCATGGCAATTTTGCAACACAGAATCATAGAATCAAAAGTTGGAAGAGACCTTCAAGATCATCAGTTTGAACCACTAACCTAGCACTGCCAAGTCCACCACTAAACCATCCATGTGCACCACACACTTTTTGAACACTTTCAGAAATGATGACTCCACCACTTTCCTGGGCAGCCCGTTCCAAAGCTTAACCGCTCTTGCAGTGAAGATGCTTTTCCTAATGTCCAGCCTAAACCTCCCCTGGCACAACTTCAGGTCATTTCCTTTCATCCTCTTACTTCTTACCTAGTGAAGAAACTGACCCTCACCTCACTACAACCTCCTTTTCAGGTAGTTAGAGAGCAACAAGGACTCCCATCAGCCTCCTCTTCTCCAGATTAAACCACCCCAGTCCTCTCAGCTGCTCCTCTAGACCTTTCACCAGCTTCATTGCCCTTCATTGCTCTAACAACTCAGCTCCAGTTGTCCTACTGGCATGTTTCACTCTTGCTCCCACGTGCCGCTTTCTCTGGAGCCAACATCGCCCAGGCTGTTCTCCCCTGGCCTATGTGAGTTTGCAGGGAGTTGTTTGGACCTCGGTGTCACCTGCATCTTCAAGCAAAGCCTGCTACAGAGGAGCATTTATTGGTTTCCCCTAAGCCCTGGGAATAAATGAGCTATAACTGAAGGGTTTGCAGTTCATGAGCAATACCTCACAGGAACAAGGGCTTAGAAGCAGGACAGCCCACATACATATTAGAAAAAACAACCACCACAAAACAATTCCTAGTATACTAGGACACCAAATAAGCCCTGCAAATTCAGCGAAAGGCAGAAGTCCCCTTAGCATGACTCTGCTCATTTCATGCAGCAGCCTGCACAATTCGAAGGTCAAAGGACACAGACTTCTATCTCAGTGTGTGTTGGTGATGCGGACATTTGTGAATTAGCACTTAGATTACATTCTATAAAGAAGGTCCCAGGCAAAGCAGAAATCTCTGAGTACAACACAAAGAAATCTCTGGAAACCAATTCGGCTTCAAAAACCAAGCCTTAAAACTGGCTTCCTATCTTGACAACGTGAACCCACTTAAATATTGCATGACTTTGAATATTCAGAGGCACAGAAATTTTTACTTCTTGCTTAAAAAAAAACAAACAAAATTTTTCTACTTCACATTTTCCTACTTCAGTGAAGGACCTTACTCTGAAGTTTAAAAACCACACATTTTAGCTTGACAACTTCGAAAATAGTCTAATTGAAAAAGAGTCTGGTGTTCAAACAAAATGCTCTAAGCTATCTTTCTGTGGTTTGTGAAGGGAGGTTTGGGGTTGATTTTTAATTTATTTTTTTTCTTCCACTTCTATGCAATATGCATTAGTTATTTGCATCCTGATCTAAGATTTCAATCCCAAAAGCTGTTTATCATCAGCGTAACAGTTTCAAATGGATGCAAACCAGAAAGCTGCTTACAGTTCTGAGATTGCTAGATGTAGTGGGTCGAGGAACTTTCCTCCCCCTCAGCTGAAATTTACCAGACTATCTCAGACAGATTGTAAGTAGGATAAAGCTGTATTTACAGCAAAGTTAAATTTACAAGCATACATACACAATACATTTACACGCATTTACAGCTATATACAATTCAGAAATAATACAGAAATCCAAACCTCCTTCCCAGACAAAGAAAAGAAGCCAAGAAGGGGCCCAATGCCACTCTCTCTCTGACAGAAAACAAGCAGCAAAGCTTACATGTTATCTGGTTGGCCTAGGTTAGAAGAAGATTTTAGAAGTGAAGAGATCCAGCACTCAGAAGCAGAGGGCTGAATTGTTTATACTTTGGCTTTTTACACCTTTCAGCAAACCAAGGAATGATACAGACTTTATCATTACTATTATTTTACAATCAATGATCTAATTTCTCTTATTAGAGTATTGCAATGAGCCTTTAACCAGCACACTAGATAAACAGTGCTTCTCCATCCTCAATTCACCACTGCACACCAGCACTCTGACCAATACCAGCAGTCCAAAGCTTCACCATATCTCACTTCATAACTTCAACATGTTTCTGACTTACTGAAACCTCTCTCATACACATTTACTAAGTCACTTGCTTTATAGATAAGATAGATAGAGGAGTAGGGGATGCAGAAGATATTCAAAGACAGGTCAAAACAACACTTTATTAAATAGAAGGCTTTTTCTACATTCTTTGTGTGCATCGAATAATGCATGTAATTCACTTCCTGATCAGTTCGATAGAATGCATAGTTAAAAAGTAAGATTCCCAGATCACACAGGATCTTGCAATATATGGCAGGATTTCTTATCATGTTGATTTATGCAACTGTTTATTAGTTAGTAGCTGTGTGACTGGAATTGAGTCTCTAGAGCAAATATTGCCATTATAATTACAATCAATGATTCTGGGACATTGTTTGTCTGGGACATTTCACAGGTATATTAACTTCTGAGTTAGAGGTGGGCAGAGTGGTGAATATAACAATAAAAAGCACGTGCACGGACAGCATAGGTCTATGTTTGTGGCATTTAAAGCTCCATAGTACTATTTTATAGAAACTCTGGGGAAAAAACAGGCATATCTAGACACAAGAGACAGGATTTATCTCCAAACTTAATAGAACATAGCTTTATTAATCCATGTTAGAACATGACCTATCTTCAACCAAATCCTGGTTGCTATTGCATCATCACCTCAGTTACTAAGTACATGGGAAAGTACAGATGTACAAAGAAATAACATATTTGTCTTTAACAAAATACAAGCAAGTCTGGATTTAAACCAGAATTGTGCATTTTGCCTCACATGACAGTAAGCAAACACTAATGTCTATTCCTACTCCCTGTGACTGTAACTCAAGTGAAACATGACATTCAGAAGATCCAAAAGCATTCCATTTGGTGTGAATAAGCTTCCTTATAATGAAATTAATGAGTCTGATTCTATCACCTACAGAATCAAGTATGAAAAAATGTGATTTTAAAAAACTCTAAAGGAGCATGTATATTTGCTTTGCAACTAGTCCTGGACAACACCCAGTCTCAAAAAGAAAGAGCTCCCACACAGCCCTAGCAAACAAGGCAGGTAAGAGTCAGAGCTGCAAGTAGTTGTCCCATCTCCTCTGATGCCCATACAACTTTTTGGGGTACATAACACAATAACCCCAGGGCCCCTTAATTAAAGGAGGGGTAATTATAGTCTCCCTACCACAACTCCAGTCCCACTCAGACAGTCTGTGTGCATTCTCTGGCCATGTGCAGCTTGGTCCTTACAACACCATCCCAGGCTGACAAGTCAGACAGTTTTTCTTCCACAGCAAACACAAAAGCCACATCTGTGGCACGTTGCATCCTTAAGCACCAATCAGTCCCCAGAACACATTCAGAGGCTGACTGGCAAAATTCTTTGAGAGCTCAAGGGGCAATAATAGATGATAGCAAGCAATCGTGTCACTGCTCATGAGAGCTGTACTCACACATAAGCTTACTGCTGTGCCAATTCTTGCAAGACAGCAGAAGGGAAATAAAAGACAAGAAGATGCTGAAGTGAACAGTATCAACTGTCTGGTAATAACTCCCTTGACCCTTAAGCGAAGTCCTCTTGACATGTATGGATAATTCTACTCAGTGCCATCTCCATTCTGCTGAAACACTCAGGTTAAATTGAGTTTTGTCATTTATCAGATGTTACTGAGCTTCAAAGCATGGTACCTTCTCCTCAGACACACCACACTTACGTACTGGTGTATTCAAGCATATCTCATGCATGCGAACAGTGTTTACAACAAGCTCATTGCCCAGCACCAGAGACAAGGAAACTCTCCATCTTTGCAGATAAGAAACACATGTGAGACAAAGGGGCTTTTACTGAGCTAGCAACAAGGCAACTCTTTTCTCAAACAGCTTCTGTCTAAAATTTACTAAACCTGCAACAGGACCAAAGTAGCCTTTTCAGGTTGAGTCTTAACTTGAAATGATGCTGTTTTGTTTGGCATATGACTCTACAGCTAGTAACATGATTGTTCACAGGTTCCCAGCCCAATTCTATAAATTATTAACAGCAGGATTAATTACATCAATATATGAACAGTAAGACTACAAAACAATCTATATTCTGAACATAAAGCCAAGCCAATTAAACAACATATCCAATGATGTTAGGATATTATAATAACTGAGTAGATTTTACAATTTCTGAAACATCCCGTTAAGATTGTGTGAAGTGTTTTAATTCCCCTAGATCTTACTCTTTCAGTCATACCCATATAACTGGCATCTTTTTAGTCTCTGAGGAATCTACTGTCAATTTCTAATGCACTCACGATTCAGAGATAATTCTCGTGTTGGCGCCATCATTATTTAGATTAAACTCAAACGGATGCAGCTGAAACTGCTAAATTTCACCAGTCTCAGATAGACATATTTAAGCTCCATACTTCAAACCCCTTTTTTGAATCAAGCACAGTGGGATTAGGGCATTAGACTCTGAAGATCCTGAGGGATCTCACACTGGTCAGCCACATATTGGTCAGTTATTTTTGACAACAGGAAAACTGAAGCATGCTCTGCTCTCTCAAAAGCTAGGACAAAGACTAGCTGAAGTCACCAGGTGGGTATTTCATTTCCATCTCTTTCTGTTCACCCCCCAACCCACTCTGGAATCACATGGTATGACCTGCCAGCCACCACCATGCTCTGCACTGTGCAGTAAAAATGGAATGTCGAACTCAAGTCTGAGAAGCCTGGGATGCAAATGCCAATTCCAGGTCCCAGTCATCTGCACTTCAGGAGCTATAATCTGAGGCCACACAAAACCGCACCAGTAATGTGAGCCAAACATTTCTTAAGTCTTATGACACAGAACTGTTTTAGCAAGTTTGGACTCTTATTTAAAGTCTTTGAAATCCTCAGATGCCAACAATGTTTGAAAGTCATCTATAGATCTCCATTTTTTGTCAGAACTAATAACATAAAACTATTACTTGGGCTCCAAGCTGAGGCTGTTGCAAACTGGCACTTTTGGCTCGATTCATTAAAATTACCACTTCTGTTTCTCATTGTTCTGATGATATAACACCATAGCAACAAATGAGAAGCTCCGAATCATGACTCTGAAAGGAAGTGCATAGTTCCTGTATATACAAACTTTGATCTACTGCAGGATGGTCAACAGCATCTGTTACTCTAATATCCCACAATATTACAGCCATTTAGCTAAACAGATCAGAAAGGACTGTTCCATTAGCCATCTTCCTGGCAGACATTCAGGGAAGTTGCTGAGTGGCCATGACAAAGTACCAGCATAAACCCAAAGGATTTGGATGGAATGCTGTGGTTAACTACCTGCATTCTTCAGTGGTAGAAGCCTCATGATTTTTCCTAGGCTCACATTTTTACCTACATAATTAGACATGTGTTTTATCACTCTAAAGAAGCAGACATACAAGTGACATATCATATACAATTATGTCTGTAACTTCCAGTCCAACTACATAAAAGTCTCTTGTACATTTTAAGCATGCTCTGAAGGGTACCTGTGAAGAGCTATCTTAACATAACGTGGATGTATCAGAACTGCACAGCCTGTGTGCACTATAGAGCCCATTCAGAAGCCAAAACAAAAAAAAACCAAAAACAAACAAACAAAAAAACCAAAACAGCAGAAGTCATCTTCCTGCATGAGCAAGAGAAAACAGAACATGCCCAGGAAACTCAAACACAAGTCAAGAGAACTGTGTACACTGACCCTACCGTTTCTGCGCAAAGCAGAATTTGAGGTAGGAGGAGTCATGAAATGATGGAGGACACACAATTTTAGCCTGAATCCTAGTAAGTGCTGAATGAAATGTCAGGAGAAAAAAAAAAAGAAGACATTATGAAATGCCTTATGCTGCTTCTCAACTAAGAAAAAAAGGCATGTTCAAGGAATTAAGAGATCTGGTTTCAAAAACCAGCTTTGCAACAGGACTTCTGAAGAGGCTAAGATACTTCCTCCTCCATTGCAATAACGAAGAGTAAATAGAAGCTATGAAGCCAAAACAATTTTTTTTTTTAGTCATCGAAATGTAGGAACATTATGAAAATGTGTGCAAACATTTCAGTCTGCAAGTCAGAATGGTTGACTTGACCTCCAGCTTCCTTTATCTTACCTATACACCCTTCCTGTGTATCTTTGTTGATTTCAGTAAAAATATTGATTGGGAGTTCAACACATACTAAAGAGGGAACTAAATCTGGATATGCAAAAGATACTAGTATGAGCTGTCATTGACAAGATACATCTGCAGTCAGTACACTGAAAACCTACTTCTGGCAACAGAAAAGCAGTGCCACTTCTCACACTGATTTTCTACCTTTTAAAATACACTGTATGCAAGTCTAATTAGAGACGCTTTTCACCTCATCCATCTAGTACATATGACATCATTATGCTCCAAGAGTACTACTGCAGCATCTCTGACAGGCTCTTCCCAGAATTTTCACTAGCAAAAATGTCTGATGGCTTCAGTCTCCTGGTATGTCTGCAAAGGGTACAGTGCAAAGCCAGTGATTTAACTGAGATCGTTTTAGACCATGACACTTATGATAACATTCAATGTGAAGAAGACAACTTACTCTGCATACCAGTTGTTTACAACGAGCTCTAAACCACACACTGAACAAAGGATGTACTTTGTACCTGTATCTTTGCACTGTCTACCAGGTTCCTTTGAATAGCATTTTTACAGGGCTCTGATAGACATTTATTAATTACAACAATTGCTAAAGTATTTTTCTTTGCTGTCAAGTACTAGTCACTTATTAGCTACCTCACTGAATTATGGACTGTTGTATGATTATGACCAATTGCACTGCTTTTGAAGCCGTGCTCGTACAAGCCATTGGAGATCCACACTTAAGGACAACTCAACTTCAAGGAAAAGCCCTGAGCTACGGAACTGAAAGGCAAAGTTCCAGCTATCTTCAAATTCCAAAAGTATAAGCATAACCAGGTATTTCTCCTGGTGCAGGGAGAAGGATTTATGACATAATAATCCAGTCTAATCCTCTGTTGTGGTATGTGACTGCTAAGAGGATGACAACTGCAAGACTCAGACCATCCTTGGAACAGCACTGCTGTAGCTCAACACATGTGATGCCAGCTTCCCTTCAAGCACATCTGGGAACTTCTTATTACAGCAAGAACCAGGGGTAGAGTAAAGATCTGGGTATGCAGACTGGCTTGCAGAAGTGCCTGGCAGATGACTTTTGAGATGCACCACTGCAACACAGATTTCAATGACAAGGGAAAAAACAGCTTATGAAGTCCTGTCTTACCTTCAGTAACAACACAGCTCTATGCTTTACTACTCAGCAAGCAAATCTCGATTAAAAGCAGAAAAATCACCTCAAGTTTTTTTTCTTTTGACGGAAATCACAGAACAAAGCCACCTTTTGTAAGACACTGTATTGTTCTTCACGTTCCTTTAAATAAAGAGCATTTTTAACTTTTCCAGTCCCAAAGTTGAAAGTGCCTAAGACAAATTACCCATTTCTCTAATGGCACTCCTTGCATAATTTTTGGCCATATTCCTAACTTTCAGGTATTAGTGTTCCATTTCATAGTACTTTTTAATTAAGACCTTATGTCTAACCATCCCGAATAAAGCCAGAGCAGATAGAACAAAAGACAAAACACTTACTTCAAATTTTTCATTATCATTTTAACAGAGGCCTGAATAAGCATCACTTCGTACCAGACAGCTGTACCCTGCTAATCAATATTTTTATTACTACTCTTGTTAAAACAGTACTTACTGCTGTTTATCAATCAGAGATAATGAGCTCCCTGGATAGCAAGCCACCTGTCCATATTATCCACAGCCCTCTTAACTGAGACATATCGTACAGGTAAATAGACTACAACTCAGTTTATTCAACATACTGTGATCAGCAAGGTAGCACTCGCCTAGGTCAGCTGCAAACTGCCCTTCAATAAACAGTATGTGCAATAGCTGGCACCACAACTGTGCAGTATTGGCTAAGAACTTGGGGACTTCTCCAGTTCTAAGGTAGATTCTGTCATCTGGAGTAGCCAGGGATGTCCTGCTAGGCACTTAGCAGAACACCACCAGTCTGATGGTATCCACAGATACTGCAGCCATGGCAGCATCGAAAGGCTCAGTTAAGCTCTGCAAGCACACTATGACAGGCCTTAAGATCAGGGGTAGATTCTAGTAATCCCCAGCTCCTAGACAGTACAAGAGTTCGCTGGGAAGTGGCACATGAGCAGAATTGAGCTTTTGATGTATAACTGCAGCCTTGTAACAGCAATGTTACATATAGCTCCAAAGACAAAATTGTTACTGGGCTAACTGAAGAGCCAGTGTTTAACACACCCTGGAGAAAAAGGATTTCAATACATTATTGTACAAGAGAACTCTGAGAGGTTGAATAATATATGTTGCTTCTCTCATACAATGCTGAGTGCATCCTGGAGAAAAGCACGTGACAGTCTTAAAAGCAGACAATTCAATCTCTACTCTGGAAAATTCAGACAATGGAAATTATTTTTCCTGGTACATGAATGAGGACAGAAACCTAAATCCCCTATGTCACAGCACCCACTCTTCCCACCCAGCACAAGTGCATGATGTTCCACAACAGTGGAGCTATATCATCATATTAGGTATCAGAGACAAATGTATTATTGTCTTAATAGATGAAGGTTGTACGATGACATCAAGAATTCACAATACACTGGGAAACATGTCTATGTGGAAAGATTAATTGGGAGAAGCAATGAAGATGAATACTCATTTCCTGCCNAGTTAGGTTATTCAGCAGAAAGGCTAGAAGCCTCCAGATAGGCGGGACAAGACTCTGAGTGTGTGTCTTATCTATGTTTCTGTTCTTGTTCTTATACATCTCAGCAAGCCTATGAGTGAAGTAGATATCACTATTGTTTTCTTTTCACAGTCTATAATCTAATTATTTTCATTAAAATATTCCAATTAGCCTCAAACCAGCACATCTGAAAAGGCAAAAATGGAGGTCTGCCTACTGACAGCACATAGATGCACACATGTACCCAACATAGCCAGGGCAAGGCATAGCCACTTCAGACACAGTTTCCCCTTTCTAGTGGAGTTGGATGTCTTCTAGAGCTTGTTCAGAATTTTAGTAGTGAAATTGCTGCCTGTGGAGGAGATACAGAAGCACAAAACACCAGGAAAATGGAAAGCCAGACTGCAGAGAAGAGAATATACACACAGCACTGGCAGAGGATACCTGCAGATTTTACAGACCTTCTAATCCAGCAGAATATTTGGAGAAGACTGACCATGTAAACACCATCAGTATAGTCAGAAACACTCAAAAGTAACAGCCACAGAGACACAGTGAAGCTAAAACTCCTACGAATTTGTAGCATGAGGTTGATCATGTGTCTTCCCAGCAGTGGGATATGAAATTAAACTTTTCATTAAAGAAGATGGGACTAAAAGATGATTCTCTAGAAGATGATCCTACAGAGTGTCTTCTGTCCTTAAACACTAACATATACTTTACTGGTAAAAAGCCTTAAAGCAAGGAAAGACAGTATTAGTACAAAACTGACATTTATCACTAGTCACTTGTATTTCAAGAACATTTTTCAAGCTCCTTAACAAAAACAAAACCCAAAACTTCCAAAGGACTGCATTACACTCACACAGGAAAAGAACATATATGGAGACAGAATGCATGTTATTTAAAGATCCTTACTTTCAGAGCACAAGCTCTTAAACAGGAGTGTGGGAGTGAGTGCAATTTTAAAACAAAACACACACACAAAAAAAAAAAAAAAAAACCAAAAAAAAAACCCAAAAACACTTGAAAACATAGTGGGGAGGGGAAACAGCTAGGATATGAAGCATTTGAGAGAAGTAACCAAAGTAGCAGGGCTTCAACAGGGAAAGCGATCTGAGGGGCCCACCAAGAAATGAGTTATCCTCCCCACAATCAGGAAAGTTGACATCCTAGAAGCCAATTTTTGAATTATGCTAATAATAGTTCAGTCAGCAAAGCCAATGCTGCATATTCAAACAAATCTATGTATAAGCTATGGGCATGAACACAAAAGACTTTTAATTAAGGAGGAGAAAGGAGACTGAAGCCTGGCTTACTATACACCATTGTCTCCATTTAACACACCCTTCTCAGCTAGAAGACATTAATACCTCCAACACCAAAGAAGATGTACTGCAGCATGGAACCATGCTGCATCAAGTGCTAATTCATCAGTAACAGGCTGTCCCTGCTGCTGCACTGCTCACAGAGCGCTTCTCAGAAACAGTCAGGGTAGGACAGGAAACAGATTCGGGGAAGCAAAGCAGCCCATGGCTGAGCAAAGCACAACCAAAAAAAGGCAAGCAAGCACCCAGATCTCCCAACCCCCAGCTGTTCCCTAAAAGCGTATACTACTACTAGTTAAGGCCAAAAGTATTCTTCCCTGAAATATTTAAGTTGAAAATGTTAACCATGAAACAGGTTTCCAGCAGCCAGACCATAAAGGCCTCTTGCACAAGAACGCAAGCTTACAATATTTTGTAACATTTGACATTTACAGCTATCTACAGCCAAAGTTTATCAAGTTTCAGCCCATCTAAGCAAAAAACAACCTATTACATCATCTTTAAGGAAAGTCACAACTCGCTTTCTATTAGATAGCAAAGGTAATACTCTTGCATATCCCCAAATAAGTTACAACTTTTCTCAGCACCTGAGAATTGAACAGTACATAAATTTGGCTGACTCCAGAGTCATCCTCCCTTTTTGAAGCTCCTTTGGTTTATTCATTTCATAAACTGGACCTATGATGCGGATTAAACCCAAACCTCATTTTGTATTCCAGTCTTACAGCAAGAAGAGAGATATTTAGCAGTGGGAAATGCTTATTAAAGGTCTTCTGTGTTTGATGTAGTACTATTTCCCTAATGGGCCTTGAACAGTTTCCACATTTTAAAAGCAAAAAAATTTTCTTTTAAAAACTAAATCAGCACCCTGATGGGAAGTTGACCTCCATGAAATACTTCCTCCCATTTTCACTACCTGTGACAATCCCCTACCACTTTCCCCATCTTCTTTTATTCCACTCACTGACTGATGTAGTAGTGAAAAAATCATTAGCTGCAACTTTCAGGTGACCACAAGCTGTTGCTAGGCTGACTCCCCTACTGCACTGTTGAGTTAGACATTTTCCTCACTTCAAAATACCACAATAAGAAGCTTGCAAGGAAGCTGTGTCCTTCAGTGAAAAAGGCACTGGCACACCATTTCCAGCATGGACCAACAAGTATGGGTGACAGTTTATGTACTAGGTTTTATCTTTGAACCCCTAAGTCCTGCTTTTAAAGATACGGGTGAGAAGTCATTCCTGTATTGAGAAAGCAAATGCACATAGGTGAACTTTTCAGGATTACTGCTTAGGCTGCTATCAGAGGTAGAAGCTCAGCCTTTGAATGTTATTTCCCCTCAGTTCCTCCAACCCCACGTCAAGACTCCCAAGCTGAAAACTTTCCTAGGTTAACACAGCCACTCTCACGAGCTTCCTCTCCCCTCTCCCCACATAGGCAGGGGGAAAAGGGAAAGTAACTCATAAAAAAATCAGGGTTAAGATCAAGAGAGTGTGATGAAGTAAGATGTGCAATTACCTTAGCCTTTTTGCAGAAAAGCACAGCAAAACACAGAAGCCACCAATCTCTCCTCACCCTTCGACACACAGCCTACCCAGTGGTGAAGACCAAGACTCCAAAAAACAGAAGCAGCAATGGTAACATGAAGCCTCTCACATCAAAATGTGAACTTCGTGCCCCGTAATACTTGGCTCCAGACGGCACTTCCATTTTGAAGCTGGCATGGTGGTACTGAATAGCAGCAGCAAATTCAACTCAAACCAGGACATCCTGTTACAGATGATTTAGCTTCTCTACTTTTGACAAATTAACTTTTATGCTGCATATCATGTAACTGCATCTTCACTGGAGGAAGAACTCACATTTAAGATCTGAATTCCTACTTCTGTGCTGCTCAGCCTAATGGTTATAATAGCTCCCTAGCAAGCAGTTGAATCCTTGAGATTCTTTCTCATTTCCTATTACAAATGTGACACACAATTTAGAATGCCAATATTGACAGATCATTTTCTTAACCAAAATATTCTGTTTGCATTCCAGCAACAGCACCCTGGTCTAATATCACTAAGGTGGCTGCTGAGAGTCCATGTTAAATTCATGAACCAACAACACTGAAAAGACCAAGCAAAGACACAGATTATTTGCTGTGATATCACTCTTATTTTACTAGCTGCTTCAAGTTCACTCCCAATTTCCAGTGTCATTGAGAAGCAAAACTTCACATCATCAACACTCCTTATCCCAGGGGAGTTCTCACCCAGATTTCCAGTGAAAACTACTGTGTTACCTCTTCCAGCCTATGATGTGTATTAAAGTCTAACTGTCCCAAAAGACTAGCATCTCCTCTACCTTTAACAGGCTAAAACCCCTCACTCCTTAAATTGTCAACTGAAATACAGCAAGTGATTCTGACTCCTACACTAAAAAAAAAAACCAAAACAAAACAGAGACAATCCACCCATAGCTTTGTGCTCAATTCACATATACAGTAAATGGAGAGTGCCACGTGGAGCAAGTCTTGAGCAACGCCTTCCATGCAATGAATTTAACTTCCCTGTCAGTAGGGGTCTCTTTTGAAGAGTCCTTCCAATAACAAACTTTCCTAATTTTGGTATGATTTCCATTGTTTGACACTTGAGAATGTAATTAGATTATACACTGTGTATTTACAGAACTCAACAAAGAAGGACCACAAGTACCAGAGCACTGAGAACACAAGCCATGTAAGACAGAACTTGCCACTAATGAACAAAAGCACCCCATTACCTAAACACATCAATATGGAAATCTTGTTCAGTGCCTGGCAGGATGCCCGCATGGTACATGGATCTAAGCTTGTGTTTTCCAGCTGAAGTAAAGGCAAATCCATTCATATGATGAACCATGTGATATAGAGGCCCATATAGCAAATATTCATTATTAAGCAGCATTAAGAAGCAATGCTGACTGCCAAAAAGCTAAAGATGCTAAAAAAAAAAAAACAAGGAAGAGTTGACTTTTTCATTGTATATATTAAATTAAGCCTTAAATGGAGAGACATGCAGCATCTTTTTTTTCATTCAAGTAGTTATATTTACAAATCTCAGTTCTTCAAGGGGTCGGATTATTTAGCTTTTTTTTTCCTTTTACATGCCAGACAGAGAAGTGTGAATACATGTTCAATGAGGCACTTCTTGGAGTTTTCCAGCAGTGACATAAAACATTGAGTATCCTTGCTCTTGAACGACTTAGGCCAAAAAGCGCTGGGGTTTGGAGCAGTTATTTTTAAACCTGTTCTTAAATATTACTTCCTCATTTAATTATTGGGTGTAATTTAAACGTGCTAATGACAACTTCAGCCTTTAAAGTGTGCTTGTACTGTAAAGTCTATACTGATGTAATGAAAAGATCTTTGACTCAAAGGTCAGTACAAATATTGACCCAATTGTTTAAAAGCCCAATTCAAAATTGACACCAAAGAACTCTTAAATGATACAGCCAGAACCCACAGCAACTGGAAAACCAGATAATTTTCCATTTGGATGAGGGCAATGGGATTGCCACAGAATTCACAAACATGCTGAAGTCAAGTCTAATCCTACAGAATTCTACCAACAGCCCTCAGGCTCCACTTCACACATTCACTCTGCAGTTTGTTTTGCATTTACAGGACCAGAGGAACTCATAATCACCTTAGAATACAAAAGGGAAAATGACTTTCCAGGTCTGAACAATTCTTTCCTCATTTATCACAAGGAACCACTTCATGCTGTCTAATGAAATGAGAAGGCTCCAACTCAAAGTACAGTATTATTGCTACAGGCTCTTATAGCAAGCTCACGTTCTATGGCTGAGCTACAGCATATTAGTACCAGTTCTGTCAGCAGTGTTCACACAGGAAACAGGCCTATCCCTGTAAGAGGAGGAACAAGCCCTGCTTCTTCCCTTGAAAACTGCAAGCTGTACTTTTTAGTTTTTAACTAAAAAGCTGTACAGGTTGAGTCTCTGCCTTTGGATATCCTCAGCCCATCAGCCTGGCCAAGCCAGAGATGAGGAAACAGCTGCCTGTAGACACCTCTGTACTACAGTGGTTTCATCACCCCACCTTCTCTCAAACACGTTTAAAAGCTCAAGGTATCAACTGTGCAAACTAGCCTCTGACTCAGGGACTCCTTGCTAAAACATTCCCTTGGGCTGTGCTGCAGCTCCAACTGCAACAGGAGGGAGGCTACAGCCACACATCCCTTCCTATGGAGTAGGTATCACACCAGCACTTACTGTTGTTTCTCAATACATACTTCCTTCAGTGAAATGTGATCATCATCTGTTTACAACATTTCAGTGGAAGGCTTTAGAAATTGCTGTTGATTCCTTCAAACTGGACACTTACGTTTAGTTTCATCACTAGTTTTCAGACTTAGCTGATTGTCGGGGAGGGGTAATTAGGTACTGCGAGACGGTATTATAAAAATATTAATATATAATTTATTAATATTAAACAATCGGAACTCNCCAAGATTTTGCCATATTGGGTGAAGCCATAGGCTTGCTTTATCCTTTTTTGGGCAGATCACGGGCCCTGCACAAGGCAATCATGTGCCCCCTAGCAACCACAGGTGATGGACAGGCCCCGGACCCCAGACTTAGTGGTGCCAGGTCCTTTGTCCCTTTTCCCGCGGTTGCTCTCTCCCCAAAACATCAGAAAAACATGTCTGCACAAGCCAGGACATGTACAAGCCCAAGAGGCCTGTTTAGGCCTACCACGACACTGATCTTTTTTCATAGAGTTGTTTAAGACTGAGTCTACATCCTGTTTTCAGCATGCTGCCACATCAATGGAGTTACTTAGCTTTAAAAATAAAGAGGAATAAATCAGTATGTGCTAGTGAGATAAAGAGGACCATTCTCAGACTTTCAAAAACCCAAAGGTTGTCATAGGTTGGGAATTGTAGGGTTAAAGATCCTCTAGGGACTAGAGGAGTCCAGGGGTGGACACAGGAAAGTGTAAATTGTTATTCAATCCCATAATTCTGCTATCTCTTTATAAGCTGACAGCAAGGCCAACTTGCCCTCCTTTCCTCTCCCTCCTGCCTGCTGTGTCTGGCAGGAGCTACTTATCGGGGTAAATACATAAGGAATAGGCCTGTTTGGGGCCTCCAGAGGCTTTGTTTGGGTCCATGAATGGCAGAGATGTTTGGGGATGAAGGACTGGAGCACCAGGGATTGTAGATTAGTATTTGGGTTGGGGGAAAATTCAAGGCTACATACGCTCTGTAATTTTTCTCTGTATCTTTCCTTTTAAATACAATTCTGCATTTCTCTCCAATTTGTTTGAAAGAGTCTCATTCTGTTGGCTCTTTAAAAGCCATGACAAAGGTCTTCATTATAAAAGCAATTAGTTGCTTTCCTCCTTTCATTCTTTTCCTTAGGCAGTGTCAGAATCACACCGAGCCAACACAAAGTGTCATCAAACACACATTTGGTTGTATAACAACTTCCAGCTGAAGGATGCAAGAACGATTAACAAACTAATATACAACCTCTCTTACTCTGCCCATGCACATGTTGATATATGTACCGACTACACCAAGCTGTGTGGTGTGGCTGACAGGCTGGAGGGAAGGAATGCCATCCAGGGGGACCTTGACAGCCTGAAGAGGTGGGCCCACGGCAACCTCACGAGGTTCAACAAGACTAAGTGCAGGGTCCTGCATCTGGGTTGGGGCAATCCCAGGCACCAACATAGGCTAGGCAAGTGACTGGCTTGAGAGCAGCCCTAAGGAGAGGGACTTTGGGCTGCTGGAGGACAAGAAGCTCAACATGAGCTGCCAGTGTACACCTACATCCCAGAAAGTCAACCATGTCCTGGGCTGCATCAAGAGAAGTATGGCCAGCAGATCAAGACAGGTGATTCTTCCTCTCTCTAACTGCTCTCATGAGAGCCCATTTGGAATACTGTGTCCAGTTCTAGAACTCCTATTACAAGAAAGATATGGATGTGCTGGAATGTGCCCAGAGAAGGGCCATGAGGTTGGAGCAGCTCTCCTATGAGGACAGGCTGAGAGAGTTGGAGCTGCTCGGCCTGCAGAAGGCTCCGAGAAGATCTTACTGTAGCCTTCCATTGTCTGAAGGAGACCTACAAGAAAGCTGGTGAGGGACTTTTTAGGGTGTCAGGTAGTGATAGGGCTAGGGGGGATGGATCCAAGTTAGAGGAGGGTAGATTTAGATTAGACATCAGGAAGAAGTTCTTCAGAATGAGGGTGGTGAGACACTGGCACAAGTTGTCCAGGGAGGTAGAAGCCACATACCTGGAGGTCTTTAAGGTTAGGCTGGATGGGGCTCTGAGCAACCTTATCTAGTGTGAAGTGTCCCTGTCTATGTCAGGGGTGTTGGAAATAGATGACCCTTGAGGTCCCTTCTAATCTTGACAATTCTGTGTATTCTAGCTTCGCTATGGTAGCTTTTCATTCTAGTAGACTTCCTCTTTATCTGGTTAAGTTTTGATTGAACTTTCATCAATGCTCATGACCAGAATAAGAGCAAATGGAAGAAATAGCCTTTTTTTTTTTTTTTTAAATGTAGCAAGGAATTGAGATATGTTTTAATCAGGTCATAAAAATACAACATAGCACTGAATATTCTCTGTTTCTGCTAAAGTTAAGAAACATTAGTGAAATAGATTATTAATTAGTGAAATGTAACAGACACAAGCTTTTCACATGAATTAATTTTTCTTTTTTAAAACCCATGCTGAGAATCATTCCAGTAATAATATGAAATCAGCCAGCATTCTGCATATAGATGAAGGAAACTCTCCAGAACCTTCAGCAATACAATAATTTCTTACTGAAAGAATACAATTATGAATCAGAAAACTGTATTGTCTATTAAAAATAAAAGGTTTTCAAAAGCAAAATGCTGCACAGGACTATTTTGGAGGATTATCCTTAGTGACAACAGCAAAATATGCTTAACTACGCAAATATACAGTAAGCAAGTCCAACTGCATGATACCACGTTATTATTACCAAAATGTAAGATCAAAGCTTAAAAAAAACTTGCCTAATAGAACTTCACTGCAGCTATGACTGTACAAAGATGAGCAGTGAAGGTGAACCAAGCATGTAAAACTCAAAGAGTCAAGGCATCTGGTCAGAAGAACATGTATGCATTTCCATCCTAGGCTTTACTCTGCTGATAAAAGTCATTCAAACAGGTAAGTCTGATCAACTGCTTTTTAATATGACTTTTGTTAGCTTCCAAAAGCAGTTGTGCTGGACCTGTGTACCTGGCAGGAGACACTTGAGTCAGCCCAAACTTAATTACTTGGTCAAATCACACAGTCATGAAGACACAAGCAAGGTACATGGATATTTATTTCACATTGAAGGAGTCTTGAGCGATTAGTTTACTGTTGGCCTTGCCTGTAAGTTGTCATATGGAGACTGCTTCAAAGTAGACTTCTGGGGGCTCTTTCTCCAGGGTGCCTTCTTTCCGAGTTGTGTTTCTGCCCTTAGAAGTAATGATGGCTTAGCTAAGCCTGGCTGCCACTGATATCTCACAAAAGAAGAATGGCCATCTTTAGATTCTTTCCTGTGTGGCGCAACCTAAGTGGCATGAATCTTCACAGGGCTTAAACTACAAACCTAGGATGATTTATTAGGAGCATACAGCTCCCACAAGCTAACTATGCAATCTGCTAGTAGCTTCTTTATTAGAAGGCTACAGAGGAAACCTACAGGACAGCAAATTAAGAGGCCACACATATCACATACATTTTTTTTTTTGAAAGAATGACTTTACTGGCAGCCTTTTTGACCTATCATCTGCTTGATTCCAGCATTATCCAGACTTGTTGACTGAGCTGTAAATCCCGTGAGGATTGCTCATTCTGAGATGGGGTCAGTGATGGAGGGCTCAATTGAATAGGCACCTTTACCAGGAACTTTGAGATCTAACTGCAAAGAGAACCATATAAAAGACTGTCCAGCTACAAGGCTAGACAGCAGATGCTACGTATCATCTTCCTTTCTCTGCAACAGAGAAGAAACAGAAAAGGAAGGGAAGAAAGCTGCAGAGCCACAACCACCAGTTCTCCAAGTTAAATAAAAATTTGGCACAACAGGAGTGTTTGTTTTGTTTTCCCCTCAATGACTCATGTAATTTCTATGTAACTTTACTGATAAGGCAGCAGCATCCAAAGGAATCAGACTGTTAATTTCAAAGACATGCTATTGTCCAGGCAGGGATTTGCTACTTTGCAGAGTGTCTGGCAAACAGGACAGTCAAATGGCTAGAAAGTTGACAGCTACTCATGCTTCATCTCCACATGTATTTGTAGTCAGCTCCCTTGTGTCTGACCAAGGATGCAAGCAGGCAGGCTTCTCACAGTTCATCATTTGGTTTAGCAAGTTCTGTCCTTCCATACACAGAAAATAACAGGCCCTCATTATGAAAAAAGCATTTGCTTAAAAGCTAATAACTAAGGGGAAAAGGAGAATGCAACCACATAGGTTGTATTGTCCTGATATCACTTCTTCCTACAGTTCCACTGTCAACACAGGATCACTTTACACAAAAAGGAGGAAATTAAGAGACAATCCTATAAAACCTCCTTTTTTTTTTTTGTAATTTTACAATAAACATGAACCCAACCATTCCCTGCAGAAGCAGAAAGTGGAATTTCCTTCCTGTTTTCTGCAGAGGCAGCACCCCAACAGAAATATATTTACTTTCTTTAAATAGCCACTGCTAGGATGGGGTTTAGAAACAAGCTTCACCAAGCTGTCCTGAATTACTAACCACAAAAACAAAAAAAAAAAAAAAAAGTTGCCCCTTACAGAAGCTTAGTTTGCAAGTTTAAAAATCAAACTGACACATCTCTTGTACAAATACTCAACCTTTCAAAAAATACTCTGAGTATTATATATTTTTTCATGAATACGAGAACAATTCTATAAATAGCTATTCTTCACAGAACTGCTTTAAGATATTGTTTTCACAGACAACAGTAGGAAACTGAAGGAGGTCTTAGTGCCAAAACACTAAAAATGAAAAACTCTCCAATCAACTCTGGGTTTCCATTTATTATTACAAAGTTGGCTGTTATTTTTTTGGCTTATACAATTAGTTTATGAAAGGGAAGGAACAAAACAGAAGACTGTACTGTGCTCTAGCATAGCTGTTGGGTTTGTGTAAATCAGTCACAGCCTTCAGCTTCTGAGGGCATTCACTGTACTTCTCTGGGCAGTCATTTAACAACTTTGAACTGTCAAGAGATGAATCTACTAATGCCCCCCATAACCTTGTACAAGCAAAAGCTCAGACAAGATTTTTATTACAATTTCATAATAGGATTTCCAAATACACGGAGTTAAAACTGTGCTCCACTTCCTCTGAAAATGAAGATAAATATCATCTAATATAACAGCAAATTGCCTGTTCATAGAATCATTTCAGTTGGAGACCACCTCTGAGATCATGGAGTCCAGCTGTCAAACTAACACCACCATCCTGAAGTGTCACGTCCACACGTTTTTTGTATACCTTCAATGACTGACTTCACCGCCTCCCTGGTCAGCCAACACCAAGGCTGGACCACTCTTTCAGTATAAAAATTTTTCTTAATATCCAGTCTAAACCTACCCTGGTGTAACTTGAGGCCACTTCATCTAGTTCTATAACACGATACTAGGGAGAAGAGGCCAATTCCCACCTCACTACAACCTCCTTTCAGGTAGAGAGCATTAACATCTCTCCNGGCTAATTGAAATATTTTAGTGAGAGAAATCAGATCATTGGTTTTAAAAAGAAAACAATGATGATGTCTATATCATTCACTGGTTTGCTGAGTGGGATAAAAAAAGTCAGAAGATAGATAATGTTCAGCCATTTTCTCCTGGGACATTGTTCCATCTCTCTCTCTGGACTCTGCATCACTTGATCTAATCACCTTTTCTTCTAATCCTCATCTGCTCTGACACGTCACTTCTAACTTAAGCAACTAATGACAAACTATGGGTTTCTGCTTTGTTTATGCGTGGGTTTCTGAGGTAGAAGGAGTTGGAAACAGAGGGGAGGGCATGCAGTTAGCCTTGAGCCCTTCTGGGTAGTTTGCTTTTGTCTAGAAGGGAAATCAGGAGTTCTGTATTATTTCTAACTTGTTTAGAATTGTAAATACTTGTGTATATATAGCTGTAAATTTTGCAGTGCAGTAAATACAGCTTCATCTTACTTCCAAAACTGAGTTAGCCTGCGTAATTTCAAGTAGTGTGGGGGGAAAAGGTTCCAACCCATAACAAGTCTCACCAGCGCTGAGTACAGGGGCACGATCACCTTCCTACTCCTGCTGGCCACACTATTCCTGATACAGACCAGGATGTTGTCAGCCTTCTTGGCCACCTGGGCACACTGCTGGCTCGTGTTCAGATGGCTGTCAGCCAGCACTCCCAGGTCCTTTTCTGCTGGGCAGCTTTCCAGCCACTCTCTCCCAAGCTTGTAGCATTGCATGGGGTTGTTGTGATCCAAGTGCAGACCCAGAACTTGGCCTCATTACAACTCACATAACCAACCAAGCCCATCAATCCGCCTTGTCCAAATTTCTTACCCTCACGTATATCAATGCTCCCATCCAATTGGGAGTCATTCACAAACTTATGAGGATGTACTCAATTCCCTCATCCAGATAAAGAAAACTGGCTGCAAATCTAAGCCCTTGGAGAACACCACTTGTGACCAGCTGCTGTTCACCATCGTTATTTGGACCTGGCCATCCAGTCACTTTTTGACCCAGTGAAGTATCCACCTATGCAAGCTGTGAGCAGCCTGCGCATATAATGGTTGCAACCTCTTCAAGGAATTTTTGCACTGGTATCTAACCATAAAATCAACAGCAACTCTCAAAAAACAGCTATGCTGCTGGTAAACCAGTTTCCCGTGGCCAGAATACTACAAGCAGGTATTTACTCATGCTGGCATTTACTCCAACACAAGGCCAAAGCTCAAGCACTACCGAGTTGTAGTGCAGTTTTCAAAAGGAAACTGGTACAAGTATCTACTCCATAACTACTTGAAAATTCATCTGTAAAAAAAAAAACAAAAACCAAGGATCTCATTCAGTTGCTAGTTTTGAGAGACTGTTTTGCTGTAACAAATCTCAGAAATATTTTTCTACTATATGTCTGATAAGGTATATGAAAACAAACTGCACCGAACTGCTCAGGATATCACTCCAGTGCCACGACAGAGTCTCCAAGAGTTGGAAATGTGACAGCACTGATTTCAAGGGGTGACACAGATGTGAAACTACAGTAATGCAGCAATGAATCAGGCCATGAGCTTTCTCAACAGCTCCCCAGCCATAACAGTGATCTAAGCACACCAGAATGTTTTTAGAAGAAAGTGTCCAGTGAGGATTAGTAGAAACTTGGTGATGTGGCCCAAGAGGCATGGCTAGGGAACATGCTGGAGTTCAGGAGGAAGAATTCAAAGGGAACTCTGGCCTCTGGGAATTCTGTGTCTGCCATGCCCCATGGACAAAATCCTCAGTGTACTGAAGGCAAAACATAGAAACCACAAGACAGCTATGAACCACAACAGCATCCCAAATGGATCTTTGTCTATAAACCAGGATAAACACCTCCCTGGTCATCAGATCATTAACATGGCTGGAAATTACCAAGTCTTTCATCCATCTCTCCACATTTTGTCACCAGGGAAGAGCCACAGTTGTATTTGCTCCCCAGAAGAGCAGAGGATTGTATGCTGATGTAATGCTTGCCTGCTTGTGCCAGGACTGGCATGCAAAGCCTCCTTATTCTTGCCCACCACACCAAAGAAAACACAAAGAACCATTCTGGAACAGGAAACTTTTCTCTTACCTTATTTTGATCTGTCCAGTAAAAGAAAAATCCCTGTGGATCTGTTCTGAGAATAATTGGCGTCACAACAGTGGAGTCCTGAAAAAGGAAAAAAGAAAAAAAAAATCCATGTCAGCATACAGAATGCGTAATTATGCGCTAAGCTCCTTTGCCACCCATACTAATGAACTACAACATCTAGGCATTACTCTGAAGGTATAAGCAGCAAGATGTCACTACAAGAATTTAATATCATCCACCTAATCTCCATTTTTCTGGTATAACGTATTTGCTTTACTGAGAAGACTGCACTAAATTACTTCAGACTTGTCAACACAGAGTTATTCCAGAAAAGGTGGAAGCAGCTGAAGCAAAAGAGACACAACACACTATCAAACTAGAGCCCCCATAATAAAGTGCTATAGTCTTCAGAAGTCCACTGCCTACCTTGATCCAAGTTAACCCCCAGATATAGGTGAAGTGTTTTGCCTAGAATACCTAGAATAGCAGTCACTATATTAAGACTTCTGTCAGTTACTTTTCAGTAGTATTTTTTCTCTACAATCAAACTATGAAGGCTTTAGCAATGGGAGTAGATATATTCCATCCCAACTTCAAATCAGTTCAAGTCTACTCTGGTAACATCCATAGCTCAGGTCATTTCAAACCAAGCACATCTGTAAATACTGTACATAAAGCACTCTGGTCACCTACATATTCTTATCTTCTGACTGACAGCAGGTACCTGTCTTAGGAAACAGAGGCTCAAAACAAAGTCTTTTCCATAGGCGAGAGTTCATTGCATTTCTCACCCACTGTGATTCCCTGATGCCTAACAATAACTGGCATCAGTGCAGCCTGATTCAAATAAGGAATCTCCTCTCTCTAATATTTTTCATTACATCTGTAAAAACACTGTTGAGTCCTCTACCTCAATTTAAAAGTTATGGAGGGAGTACAGAAAAGAGGAGAAAGACAGGCAGACAGAAAAACTACCTGAGTCTTATCTCCATAGGAATCTAGGCTATGGCCCTCAAAGATGTTTATTTCTGTTGAAATGTTACAGGAACTTTACAGCTTTAGCATTCACCTGTTTTCAAAGTTGCAGGCAATATGTGAGGTCAGCCTGTACTCCCTCATGGAAAAATAAGGGCTCTAATAGGTTTGTACTTACATAAAATACATTTAATTGTGGGAGGTTTTTTTCAGTGCAAATAAAGTTACTGGAAGTGACATTACTATAAATAAATAAAAACTAACTTAAAGTTCTGTTTCTAGTGCAATAAGACAGCACCTGTCTATGATTATGTCACCAGTACAGACCTTTGTGACAAAGTATCCCATACTGAATCGTTCCCAGTTTACAGGTTGAAAAAAATGAGACCCAGAGAAGCTGAGTGAGAGGCCGGGTGCCAGTTACAAGTGTGTGTGGGAACAAGTAGAAGATTAAATGGAGTCAAGTGCAAAGAATATTTTTGTCAGCAGAAGAGAAATACAAAAAGAGCAAGGTCCAGAGAGACCCTGACAGGCTGGAAAGATGGGTCCAAGCCAACCTCATGAAGTTCAATAAGACAAAGTGCAAGGTCCTGCATCTGAGTCAGGGCAATCTCAAGCACCAATATAGGCTGGGCAGTGACTGGCTTAAGAGCAGCCCTAGGGATAGAGATTCTGGGCTGCTGGAGGACAAAAAGCTCAACATGAGTGTCACTAGTGTGCACCTGAAGCCCAGAGAGTCAACAGTATCCTGGGCTGCATCAAGAAGTGTGGCCAGCAGGTCAAGAGAGGCGATTCTCCCCCTCTACACTGCTCTCATGAGACCATCTGGAGTACTGCATCCAGTTCCAGAGCTCATATTACAGTAAAGATATGGACATGCTGGAATGTGTCCAGAGAAGGGCCATGAAGATGATCTGAGAGTTGGAGCACCTCTCCTATGAAGACAGGATGAAAGAGTTGGAGCCTTCTCTTCACCAAACTGAACAGCCCCAAGGAGACCTTATTGTGGCTTTCCAGTAACTGAAGGAAACCTACAGGAAAGAGGGTGAGAGACTTTTTAGGATGTTGGGTAGTGACAGGACCAGGGTGAATGGAGCAAAACTAGAAGTGGGCAGATTCAGATTGGATGTTAGGAAGAAGTTCTTCAGCATGAGGGTGCTGAGACACCGGAACAGGTTGGCCAGGGAGGTGGAAGCCACATCCTGGGAGGTTTTTAAGGGCAGGCTGGATGGGGCTCCGAGTAGCCTGATCTAGTGTGAGGTGTCCTTGCCCATGTCAGGGGGGTTGGACCTTGGGGTCCCTTCCAGTCCTGACAATTACATGATTCTAAGTTCTATGCTAAGAAGATATCCAAACCCTTCAATGAGTGTAGAAGTTCTTGTAACTGGAATATCCAGGCTGTGTGTTAGCTGTAGCACAGCTATGTCAACACCCAAATAGGCATCATGTGAGTTTTCTGAGGCTGGGAACATGCATGGCTGTACCCAGGCAGTGCTATGGGAGTGTTCCAGCTGGGATCACAGCCCCTTCACACAGCACTAGGGACCTTTCTTTTCCTCAGTTCAAGTAAACCATGTTGTGCCCATCTCCCCTACAAAATGTATACCAACTCTGATTTTTCCCTGTTTCTCCATAGTTTCTAGCATCTTGTACACCTGAGAGTCAGGTACTGTTTGAGTAATAGACAAATTTATTTTAAAAATACATCTGGCCCTGAAGAGATGCTGACTGGCTGTCTACAGCCACAAGCTCCTACAGAAGCATTCATAAACTTCTGCCATTCAAAAAAAGAGAAAAGAAAAAAGAAATTAAACCACCAAAAAACAACCAACCCTGCTCTGGAAATATAACCCCAATTTCTTAGCTTACTTCACTACGTCCCATACAGCCTGTGTGTAAATATGTAAAATGAGGAAAGACAAGACTGTCTCTGCCTTTCAGATGAGCTACATAGATCTTCAGGGAAGAAGAGATGGGAAACAGACAGGCATGAAGCAATTATGTCTGGGATTAGTCTATTTTGCTGGTTAGTCATTTCATATTAGTTCCTTCAACCCAAAAGTTGTTGGATCTGCCTGCCTGTGCTGCTGACATACAGTTATAAAAGTAATAATATTGTAGTTGTGGATTGTAAAATGCTCACTAATCAGACTTTAGAAAGTGGAGGATGAGGGAAAATAGCTTTCATTATCTATTAGGTGACATAAAAAGGAAGCCTCATCATAACGGGAATAATGATGAGTCTTCATTTAAGATCCTCTGTGCTCCAGGAAGTTGTTTGCTTGTTGGTTTTGGTTTTATTTTTTTAATCTAAAGCAGGCAGTTGTGCATTATGCTTCTTTTCTAAATTAACTATGTCGGGCTGCTGTTCAGCATAGCACAATTAACATGCGATGAACACAAGAACCCCATGCTGTCATGATGTATACAAACACAGCATCTGAGAATAACTGTACATGTAACTGTGTAACATGTCTCTTAGGAACTCCTGCACACAGTTAACAACAGCAACAAAAGCCATGTGCAGAATGTCTGGCGTATTCTACAAGCTAACTATAACTCGTTGAAGTCCCTGCCACCAAAAGCCACACCCTGTAGTTCTGGGTGTAGAGGAATGGAAATAAACTTCCCTAGTCAGATGGGCAAGTCCTTGTCCCCACAGCACATCAACACGAAGTCCTTGGTGACACGGATCAGGTTTGTTGCTTTCATGCTGCCCAGAAATCTGGACAACCAAAGAGATACATGAAAACCCCTTTATACAGCATTCATTCAAGAAGAAAAGTGGTTCAAGGCTCTGAAATACAAATCTGTTTCAAAAGACAACTGTCTGGCACATTTACTTACAGAACATACTGTTATATATACATATTACCCAGCAGACACACCTAAGGTCATTCAGAAGAGTATCCTGAAGTCCATTAATTCCCTTTGCTTTACCAAAGAGCTGACCTACCTTCTAACTCCTCCGAGGAGATTGACCAACCACACACAACTCTGAGGAGGGTAACAGACAGGACATAACAGATAAAGAGGAAAAAACAAACAAACAAAACTCGAAGGACAAACAAATAGGGAGCAGATGTTCATTTGTTCTCTAACCCACTCAAATACAGAACATGACAATAAAACAGAGGGGGTGGGGAAATGTCAGTGTGTATCTCTAAAAGAGATGGGTTTGAAAATTAACATTTAAATATCTCTTAGGGGCACAGCTCTTGCGATCCTCTAGATGTCAACAAAGCAAACAGCCCTTTGAGGAGGAACTCGCAATTCTTGGGACATTTCCAAGTATTTAAGAAAATAAGCAGGAGGAGGTGACGAAGGCAAAAATCAGCTGTAACTGGGAAGGAGTGAGGAAAAAGAGTAAGAGAGTGCACCAGTCCATGATGCAAATTATCATGGCTTATCAAGCTTTTTAAATGCCAGTTGAAGATGCCTGTGCCAAGCAGCAGCTTGATTTCTGACAGACTGCTATTGCAAATTCTTTGAATAGAAAGGCTTAAGAGTGGCCCTAAGATGGCATTCTTACTGTGCTGCATTATTACATCAGTCTAACTTAAGTGAATAACTTTTCTAAAGGACATTTAATTTCACCTTTAAAAGCCTTCCACCTTTTTATTTGTTGACTTAGGGCCAATTCTCCACTTTCCTCCAGTTTCACAGCCCCAAATGAATAATGTGGTCATTCTATACTTATTCCATTAAGCTGCCTCCTAATTGGCTGTACAACCTCAGATCCCACATTAAAAATATAAAATAAAGAATATTGCTAAATAAAGAGGCTTTAAATTTATGCCCACAAACTGCCACAGAACTTTGGGAACTTACCAATCACACAGAAGATCAATGGACAAATCCATACTGACATGCCTGCCAGGTAACCATTTCAAGGTGCGCATCCCCCAGACTACATCTGTCATCAGCAAGCAAGAAGTGCCACCTCCATTTGACTGTTACTGACCAATAAAGGCTACCATATAAAGCCCAGAGGCGAAGGGGGTGAAAATCCCTGGTTAGTTCCTTTCTGACTGTACACTATGCTTTCTAATCCTCAGAGAATCCCTATCAACAGGCTATGCACTCACACATGAAGGACAGAGCCTTCTGCCCTACTCCTCACCTGTCACGGCTATAACCTGAAGAGACATGAGGTGAAAAAAGAACAGCTACACAAGGGTGCACCGCTCTGCCGCCCATGTTCTGGGCTTTGCCCTTGTCCCCAGAACTCTCTGTACTTTCCTCATTATGTGTTGAGGCAAGGGTGTGAAATTACTGCCACTGTATTTTGCGCCAAGCAGAGTTCAGTGTTAAAATGATCAGAGAATATCACAGACTGGGACTAGTGTGCCTGCAATGCATGGATTAGGTCACTCCTGCCACAGATGAAAAGTTCCTAATGGATCTTTAAAATACCTACAAAGGAATGAACATCTACATGTACCTTGTCAGCTAGCAAAGCTATGAGTCAGATGAGTATGTGTTTTAATAAATCATATATAGATAATCATGATGTTTCTTAGAAATAGTTGCAGTCAAAATTCACATCAACAAATTTTAAAAAGTAAACCAGACCAGTTATTATCTTCAGCTCTTAAAACAGATGTGGTTCATGGCATTGCCTTATTAAGCCAGACTGTTGTTTTCTGTTTGCCTCGGACATTTAGAGACATTGAACATCCCCAAATATAACCCCAAAACTTCTACACATATCAGTATTTCATTTACTTGAACCTTCTCCTGGAATATTTCTGCCAAACCACCTCCAAACACAAAGCTAAGAAGCACAGATTATTTCTGGCAGAGGCAAAATACTCTGCAACTTTTTCACCTGAGCAAAAAGGCTTGAACCTTGATTAAGCAAAGGTGCAAGGCTGTGGTAACGTGTGGGGCGAGTCTCTGCAAAAAAATTCTTTCTTGCCACCCCACAAGCCAGGGAGATTACAAGCTTCGGGCACTGGAGAAAGAGCAAGGGAGAAGGGATAGCAAAACCACAGTTTACACATGGTCAGCAGATATATT
Organism: Ramphastos sulfuratus; assembly: GCA_013399055.1. Lineage (NCBI taxonomy): Eukaryota > Metazoa > Chordata > Aves > Piciformes > Ramphastidae > Ramphastos > Ramphastos sulfuratus. The sequence goes on along the minus strand of WBNM01028438.1, from coordinate 193,808 downwards.
AGCTGTTAAATTCCATAATACAGTGGGTGTACTCAGTCTGGCACTAAGTGAGATTACCCAAGCTATTATCACTGAGTTTTCTTTAGGCTGAGAGTTGACCTATGAGCAAGAGAGAACTCATCACCTGGTTTTGCAATGAATCCCTGAAATAATCTGCAAGGGTAAAGAGGTTGTCTTCTACTGGGGACAAAAGAACCAAATCTGCTGTGTAAACAAACCCAGTGCAAGAAGGAAATCTTGGAGAAGTTGAAATATGTGCTGAAGGTTGGAAGTAGAACAGAAAGAAAGAAAAATCCATTTTATAGGGCCTATAAAATGAAATTTCCACTTGTTCAATAGGAATATGCAGGAAAATATTCCTCACTATTACAAAAACTTTGCTGATGGCACTACAGGACAGAGGTCATCATAATGCAAGTTGCGAAGAGCTACCTTGATTTGTATTTCTCAGTAGCTGACTATCACCCTGTCTCCTTTTCCAGATGTCAATACTCTTGCACTTACAGTCTTACCCCATGTAGTCTTGATTTGTATTTATCTGCATGAGTCCTTATTTGCTGTATATGTTGCAAAGTTTGCAGTACGAAAGGAGTAGAGAGAGAACTTCATAGCAAAAGTAGCCCAATGCCACCCAGGAAGATTTTATCTCTAACAGCAAGTTATTCTGTGAGGCTGAGAAAAATCAGTCTGTTCGCCAGCACAAAGGCTGTGTTCTGATTTTGAGGAAATATTAGAACTGTACTTCCACATTCCATTTTCTGATTTTCCAAGATGCTCAGCCTTAATTTATCTGAAGGCACTGGGAAGGCATTCTGAAAAATCTGTCTGTATGGTGCTATGCAGTCTCAAAATTAGGTCCAAGGTATCCAATCACAGATTAAAAATGAGTATTTTTTTTATGTTGGTCTCTTTTTTTCTATAACTACAACAGTGCAGTTGGGAATGCAATTTGTCATTTAATGAGTCTTAAGAAAATAAATTTTAAAGTGCTTAAGAAGCATTTACTTATAGTAGATAAGACTCCAAATTATTAGCTAATTCTCTATTTCATTACAGTCTTTGTCAAAAAGAGGTCTTGAGCATTCAAACAAAGAAAGCACACAATGCACACTTTAAATTCACTGTTAGCTTCCCTTTCGTTCCGCATTTATTTAAGCGCTGCTTTCTGGTTTTCACTTTTCCTATATCTCCCAACACTAGAAAAGCCTCAGGTGCTACAGTAAAACAGATGTTATATGTGACTTACACATGTGAAGTCTTCACAAGGTCTTCCAAGGCATGCAGTGAATACAAGCCTTTTTTTCTACTCCCAGGCTAAAGCTACCCAGAGCCTTCCAACTGACTTAACCAAGTTCAGGCTTTCCCCTTTACTGTCAAATTGCTGAGAAATTTTAAACTCAGTTTGATAACTCAGTGTTGCAAATCCCCACAACTTCTACTCATTTCAACAATCTTTTTAAATGTATGTATGTAGCACAGAGCTAATATTTGTTTACTACATAAAGATTATCAAATCAAACAAACAACACAAAAAACCCAAACCAACCAAACAAAAACCTCTAGAATGCTGGACTAATTCTTCCCTTCAGACTTAAAACATACAGAAAAAAATAAACTCCTTACAGTTTATTTAGTTTTGTAGGCACAGAACAATGGTTGTTCATTTTTCATGGCCTCAGCAATATGCTATAGTGACAGACTTGTGCAGGTTTAAAAGAAAATGAAAGTAGGAAAAAACAAACAAGTTACTTGAACATCAACATCTTAAACCCATTTCTGAAAATCTCCAGTTTGTTCATTCCCAGCTTATTCATGATAACGATACTCTGATGTTATATTTACTTGTAAGATAAAGGGGAAGTACCTCATACTCTTGATAATCTTCTCTAAAAGATTCTAAACAAATAAAAGAGTCTGGAAACTTTACGTAGTGCTCACTGTCTGAGCTCAGAAATGTTTTATAAAGACTGAAGTGCTGTAAAAGAGAGGCGTTAGAAGAGAACTTAGAAGATTCAGATTCATTTTTGCTTCTCTCTGGTATACCCTGTGAAGTGCTACAGCCACTAAATGACATTACCAATCAGGTTTGCTTCAGTGTATAAATATTTTTCAAATATAAATAAATATGGCTATAAAATTGGAATCACGACCCTCAGTTTAGGTAGAGTTACATTATTTTAGTGATATCATTAACTTGCAAGTGAAAGTAAACAGTGTAAGCCACAGAGAGACTAGTCAAATTCTTTATGCAAAGTACATATTATCACTAGGGAAGATAAGAAAGCCTCTAAGCAAGAACTGAAAACAAATCTATTTTTGAATATATACCATCATATTAACTTGCTTCAGCGTGCCAATTACTGCTCCTAGAAAACATCAGTTCAGCTATGCTCTAGTTGTGGAGCTATTTGTTATCTCAGTGATGCCTCTTCTTCCTGCTACAAGACAGGGAACAATGAAGGGAAAGGCAGTCAAGGCAGGTTTCAACCCCTTCAGATGTCAGAGTAGTTGTCATTCAAGTTTCATTAACCTTCTCAGCTTGCAATACATTCTTATATCTTAAGTTTAACCCTCTACAAAAAAGCTTCACACACAGACTTAATTGCATCCTTCCTATTTAACTGCTTTAAAATTCTCATCATGAAGAGCTTTATAACCTGGGTTTCGCTGCAGCAGAGTGGATTAAGTCAGCTCTGCTTTAAGCCTTTCCTCTCAAACAGCTATTGCTTCTCTCTAGGAACAGAGAAGTGCATCTGCTCAAAACCAGACCAGTACTTAAAAGACTCAGTCTCTTCCCAGTAGTAAGGGTGAAGTGTTTATAAAGGCCCAGCTGGAAGTAGCACGAAGAAACACAGCTTTAAGAAGCAAGTGCTCAACCAACTAGCATCTTCAACCAGTCACCCATCACCATGTATCCACAAAAAATCCAAACAAACAAACAAAAAATAATCACCAAACATACACATAAACAACCAGTCACTTTTATCCTTCTATTCAAATATCAGCTGTTTCTGCTCAGAGCCTTGTCAATCCAATCTACACATCAAGACCAGGAGTTATTTCTAACTTCATTTTCCCTATCTGTAACAGTGCTGCAGAATAAATGAGAAACAATGTGAGGAAAAGCAAAATTACAGAACAACGATAATCTATTTGACTTCAGTGCTTCACATCTTTATCCAAAATGGAATCTGCGTGAATAGACTGTATTAGGTACTGGGTGCTGTGATATTACATCCAGTCCTGAGGCACAAAAGTGCAACTTTTTAGTTGAGCCTATGCTTTTACAATTTAGAAGCTAAACATGGTCTTCAGAGGAAAGGGAATTTCAAGCCTCATGAGCTGCTTGCCTTCCATCTGCCTGTGGCATAACCTCTTTCCCTCTGCTTATCAGAGCTCAGGCAGGGCATTTCTCTCTCAAACTGGATCACCACTGCAAAGGGGGGCAGAGGGCATAGGTTCTGGATGAGGTTCATGTGCAACACTTAGCAGACTGCACTGCTATTCCTCAGAGAGCAGGTCCATGTAACACCACTGCCACATTTGCTTATTAGCAGCCTCAGAGTTACTATTTAGGCACCAAACTACTCAGGATGCTAAGCCCAGGGGTGGGTGGGTTTTGAAGTCTATATCAGTCTGTATCAGCTCCTGTCAGCCTGTTCTGCACATCACATTGTAGCATCCTTCTGAAAGATGGCAAATACATTCTTTAACAACTGTTACTCTACACACCATGAAATTCCTTACACGCCTCTTATGCTCTGGTTTAAATCCTTCCATTAAAAAAAGAAAAAAAAAATACACTACTTGGCAGTGGTTTATAACTCAGCCAGAAAAATTCTGCTTTGGGCTGAAACTTGGTACAAGTCATAGGAATCCACTGAAAACACTCTCTTGCTTTATGAAATGTGAAGCAAAGTCAACACAACCACCTTTAAACTGCAAAACAAAAAAGGAAGAAAGCATGCTACAAAGGTATGCCTCGGACAGGAACAAATCCTGCCCAATGCACAGGAGCTGTGGAAGACGTGAACTCTCGTTCTCACTCAGAAACAGTAAATAGAAAATGCTGCATAATAAACATCAGTGTGTGAGCCTCACTTTTCTAAACAGCCCTGTTAGCACAGAAGCGCCAAGGCACTCATTATGGTCAATTCTATTTCACTGTCAGATTTTGTAGTTTACTATTTCTCATTACAGCCTATTGTTTCACTACAGAGTTTGTGTGCCTATTTATATGTGAGACCTCAGGGGTTCACATTAATAATCATAATTTTAAAAAACATTTCAAGCAGATTAATTTGATAGAAAACAAAGACCCTGGATACTCAGTGGCAAATACCTTTCGAAGTCACTCAGTATGCATTTGTCTGAAGACCTTATAACTGAGGAAGATTCATGTCCACTGAAATATTTCATTTTGTGGGGCTATCACTGCTGAGAATTACTACAGGCAAGAGAGGGGGACTGGGAGATGGGAAATGTATGTGTATATACACAATGCATGGATGACAATGGGTTAATGTCAATATTTTTCATCACACAGTGCAGCTAAATACACACCAACTTCCACAAGGTTGCCAGTGAAAGCTCTCACTAAACACAACAGGACTTTCCCATCTTAGTCTTACATTCCAGGCAATATCTGTATACCACCTTTAACCTTAAATGTACACTTTTTGCCAGAATTTAGCCATATTTTATTTAGGTTTAACATTAAAAATCTCTCTCTCTCTTTTTTTTTTTTTTTTTTCTCTTTTTTTCTTCCCAGTTAGTCTCTGGCAGACAGGTTAGCCCCTGAACATCTATTGTACATGGAGAATATCTCTTCTCCTTCAAATTCAGTATATGCAATGTATTACTTGGGAAATAGCATTTAAACTAGTCATTTAAACTGCTGCCTAATTGCTTGAAGTTTCAGTGACTTAAATCACTGTTAACTTGACCTCTGTATGTACCTGTAGAAATTTCTTGGTAACTCACCAAAAATAAAACAATAACTGCAGTGACAAGGCTGAGGTTATGCTGCCTTTCCCTATACTAAGGAAAACAGCAACTGAAGGAAAACGCTTTCTCAGGCACGTCATTCAAGGTTAGTTCCTGAACATAAATAATCTGTATCAAGCCAATGTTTACTACTGCAGACAAGGTCAGGTTGCTGAGCTTATTAGAACTGTATCAGCTTATTTTTGTAAATAAAATTTCACACTAGAAATTGTTCCATTTTTTGGTTTTCTTTCTCTCCTTGAGAGTGTTTATCACAGGTTTATAGAGGTCAAGCTCACATATTTGGCTGCTGGACAGGCTAAACACAATAGCAGAACAGAGATAGGGAACAAGACAAGAACAGTTGTTAAGACACACAAACTACTCCTTCCTCTCTAACTTGTCCCTCCAGTTGCTGCTGTGGATGTCTTTACCACAGCTGAATTCATCAGAACAACACAAGAGCTACATTAAGGTTCTCAAAACAAGTTATCCTCAACGATTCTCCTGACATCCAAACTGCCTCCCTTCTTTCTCAATCATTCCTCTACCACATCGCAAGTCTCAGTACCCCCCTATGTCTCCAGACACCATCTGCAGTCAAGACTTTCTGAGGCACCCACTCCTCCATGCACAACTTAGACACAAACACCTGATGTACTGAAGGAGCAAGGCTAGCAGAGGAATTGTTCTGTCTTCATTTTCTGCAGCACACCAGGCTTACTTTCATGCACTGACGAAAGCTAAACTTGTGAAAGGCTACCTTTCTCTCAAATGGTCCAAGACACGGCCAGCAAATGAAGAAAGAAATCCCAGCTACTGAGTATCTGTGCTACTGCTAAAGGTGGAGTGAAATCCCAGTCCCTCTCCTATGCCAGGCAATACAGTGTAAAGGGTTGGGAAGCAGCAAGTGAAAAGGACAAAGAAGATGTTACTTTGAGGCAAGTCTCATGCCCTAATGGGCCACGAGAGAAGAGTGCCTTCTGCGGAGGAAGATGAGCAGGGATATCCGAATCAGTGAGCCCCAGGAGAACACGTCCAGGGCTTGACAAGCCCACTATAACCAGAAAGACAATGAAAAGGACAGGGAATAGAAGAAAAGAGAGGCTGCGAGGAGAAAACGGGAGATGGAACAAGACACATAGGTAACACGTTGAAACAACTATGTTGCGCCGACAGAGGTGACAACGTGCACAATAAGCAAGGCGGGCAGTAGAGCATGCGGCTCGCGAAAGGACCCAGCTTAAAACAGCTCCCAACTGGCCAGGCAAAGTAAGACCAGAGAACCTCCGGAGAAAGTTTGCCCTGCAGACGACCGTCGGTTTAATAACGCCTTTCCGCTCGGCTCAGACCCCACACGCGACTGTCCAACCAGAGCGGGGACATCGGCCACCGCGACCGGCCCCGATCGGCCGCCAACTGCTGCGCTGCGGGACGGCCCCGCCGCCTCGCACCTGCCCCTCCGCCCCGCGGGCCGGCCCGTCGCGGCTCCCCGCCACTGTACAGGGCAGGGCCACTACAGCCGCAGCCCAGTCCGGCCGCAACATGTGTGCTGAGCCCTCCTGCCCGATCGATGCCGCCCTGCGCGTTGCATAACCCGGCCGTGCCCCTGCCGCCCTGCCCCGCGTGGGCCACGGCAAGGGGGAGCAGGGAGGAACGAGGGGGGAAGCTACTTACATCGTCCCACTTGACGAATTTTATGCCTTTCTTCAGGGTGTCGGAGACGCAGACAGGCTTGAGCTGGAGAGCATGCACCCCTGGCTGTGCCCCGGCCATTTGCACCGCATTGACGCGCTCTCCCTCGGACTCGAGAAGCTGTGCGAGGCGGCGGCCGCCTCAGTAGGGGCGCCGGAGCACCGGAAACGGCCCCAGGAGAGAGTCCAGCAGCTGCTCTCGGTGCGCTCAGAGCGGGCAGTGAAGCGGCTGCCCAGGCAGCGAGGGTGAGAGGCTTCACTGGCGCCCGAGGAGGGACCTGGCGCGACAGCGGCCGGGGCGAGCCATGCAGCGGCACATCCTCTATATACAGCCGGCTCGCCACGCACGTACACGCCCGCCCGCTCGCGCTCGCCCGCCCGCTCTCTCCCTCTCTCTCACACACAGAGACACGCGCGCGCGCAAGCAGGGGCACAGAGCGAACAGCACTGCCGGCTCCGCTCCCCTCCGCCCGCCCCTCCTCCTTCCCCGCCAGGCTCGGCCCCCGAGGTTCCCCCGCGCCGAGGTCAGAGGACCGCGCCGGCGGCCTTGCGGCGCCACCTGCTGGCGGCAGCTGCAGCGACATCCGCCGCTGGGCCGAGCAGAGGGTGCCGCGGGGCGGACGCACAGGGTTTAAAGTTCTTTTCCTGGGAAAGGACCCTTGGCCGCCCTTATGAAAGTAATTAACAGGATGCCAAAAGAGGAAAGACCCTTAAAGAGAATAGCGAATGCAAATCCCATCAAGGCTTCATGCTTTAATTACACAGAAATTGCTTTACCAAAGCTTTCTGCTCATAAAAGATGAAGGACGTTACTCAGAACAAAGGCACATGACCTTAATTTAGCTTTAGGTATACGGAACTCAAAAGGCACAAAGACAGCAAAAGGTCCTCTCGACCCACAATATCCTAAATACGAAGCTTTTAAGAAAAAGGCTTGGAAGAACAAAGTTATATGTGCTCCACAAATTACTTCTCTTTATGTAGAGTCCCTGTGCAGTCACAGCAGAGATAAAGCATCAGATGACGTAACACATGAGATTTCTAATTTCTCCGTAAAGGTTTCCAACTGACCCTTATGATTTAGGGGCAGCAGGTCAGACTTCTACTACAGACAAAGCAAATGATGTAGAAAGAACATCTTTGAAGAAAAATTGATGTAGTTTTAGGGCAAAGATGGTTCAAAATTTGTAAGACAAAAGTATATACAATCTGAATGAAAAGAGATCTTGGGTTTTTCCTTGTTTTGTTGGGGGTTTTTGTTTGTTTGGGGGGTTGGGGTGGGTTTTTTTTTTTGAGGGGGGAGGGTTTGGTCGGTTTGGGTTTTTTTGATTGGTTGGTTGAGGATTTTTGGTAAAAGGCTACAAATCTGGCATCCGGATCCGCTCCTGCTCTTACAGAGTTGTTAAAGCTCTTCCTCAGAGCCTACTCCAGCTTCTTCCCCTTCAATAAGAAACTTTTCATTGGCTTCAGTGGGAGGTGAATCTATGCCTTTACAATAGTCAGAGCAGGCAGCACATACTTTCCAAGGCCAATTAATACATCTGATCCATTTTTCACTCTTATCAACCTCCACACATATGTGGGTGTCACATCAGTCAGGCTGAAAGTCTGCTCTCTTACTGCTGAGCTTCAATTCCCATGGCTTAAAGAAGCAATAACGAATTCAGGATTTGACTGCACTGATGTAAGGACAGGATTGCTCTGTGCTGGGGTGAGGAAGAGAGATTTTCACAACTGCCTTTTCATCCTGTTATATAGTATAGAAAAGAACGAAAGTTAAATAATAATATTAAAATTCCCCAGAAAATAAGAGCAAAGAGCACTGATGGTACAGTACTTATCTGTAATTCAGCAGTCTATTCAAATCAACAGTGTGAAAGATAAAAAACTCTCCTGGGTGATGGCACCACTGTAGCAGTTTTCTCCACAAGCCCATCATGCATTTTTACTTGGCCTGGCCTTCCTTACAGGCTTCATGAGGAAAACCAATCATAATTCCTGAAGATACCTCTTGATATTATAGATTCCTAGGCAAGCTGTTAGTCTGAACATAGAAGAGGTTATCCTGTACATTAGTATAGACTGATACCACTATAGGGCATTTCAAATATCAAGTATCATTTGGAGCAATTTTGTGGCTTTTCAAGCTGAAGTATTTTAATCCAATGGTATTTGGCTGAAGAGAAACCTGCCATTTTTATGGCAGATACCTAATGGATTTTTGCCTCAAAAGGAAGGAGCAGCAGCACAAAAGGAAGTGGCAGTATGACTGTGCCTTTTACACAGTTCTGGAAAATGCCTGTGATTCAGCCTTTGCTGAAGTCCAGGGCTCAGTAAAATGAGCGGCAGTTTGAGTTCCAACCCAGATAGCTGGCTTGTGTGTTAGCGCTAGTGCTTAATTAGCATCTGCTCAAGCTAAGAATACGTTTCTTGGTACGTAGTGCATCTTTCAAACACTTGGATTTGGTGCTCGTCTAAATTCAGGCTTTCTTTTGCACACAGCATGGGATCAGTGACCTGGAAACACTACAGTCAGCAGGACTGATATACCCAGAAAGAGTATGAGTATCACATCAGTGAAGGGTTGGAGCAAGACACCTTTCTTTGAATGTCCAGTAAACCTTACTAGATTAAAGTATTATGCATATCTTCTACTGCTTCTTGACTCAGCCCATTTAGTTCCAAGAAATTAAAGACGCACTGTTAGAAGGAAACTCAGCTGTGGGCTTACTTAGTCAGTGAAGACCGTACATGTCAGATGTGACATGCGCTGGTCTTCTGTTGCTGCAGGAACTGTTTTCTGCATGTTTTCTTCTTTGTATGTTCTAAAATATCAGCCTGGACAGATAAATGATGGTGTTGTACAAAGAATACAAGTTATTCAAGTGCAATATACCTATAAAACATTATGGTTTATATAATATATATGGTTGATAAAACAGGTACCAGTATTTTATTTCCAGGGGAATAATCTGAAGGAATACACAATCTATTTTCCATACACACATGGAAATGTATATAGAAAAATAGGAGAAAGGAACAATAAGTGATTTAAGTACCAGATGGTGTTGATCAGAGTCAGGTCAAATGAACATACAGAAAAAGCTATACTGAAAGACTGTATCATGAGGTGGCAAGGGAAATGCATTAAAAATTGAATTTACACTTTTAAATTCATTTCAGAGAAATATATGTGAAATACTGCAATGTCATATGCTATACTGTAAGTGTTTTGAAAAGAAGTAGTAGCCTCAACCTTGAAAATATTTCAGTGGAAAGGTGAACCTAACATACTAAGAGTTGAACATGAGAGACAGTGTTTGCAGGATTTGAGATTAAAGATAAACTTAGCTTCACCAGAAGTATATCATTCTAATTTAAAAATGGGCCAAATTATGCTATAATTAGCAGTGGGAGCAGGATCATTGAGTTCTACAGAACACCTTCTCCAGAAAACAAATATAGAAAATTTGATCCTATCTTTCTAAAAGCTCAGTCATTCCAAGAATAGCACCTTTCAGAGTGCAGACAGCAATGAGAGACAAGTGTCATAAGGTGTAGCGAAACTGCCTTGTGTGTGACTGTCGTGTTGAGAAATGAAACCCAACAAATGCAGTAGTCCCAAGAGAGATCACAATTACTTTAGTCACTCATTTACTAAAAGGATTCACCTGCTAAATTAATGCTTCCATAAACTCACAGCCAGTGGCCACCGGAATATATTTATATTTAATCTGATCCGTTTACCAGATGTCATAGGTACTTAATAACAGCAGTTAGATATATCCTTTATCTTTGTGAATGAGACTGATAACTTACGTGGTGCAGCCTCTCAATCAGGTGACTCTTCAAGAGTGAATATAAAATTCTGGCACACAAAACACCACCATAGCAACAAAGCCTGGCAACAGCAGCTGCTGTACAAAGAGAAATTGGAAGGGAGGGGTACCTTATCGAAAAGTCTGTTTCCTGTCAGAATTTATTATCTTTTTAGTCTTTGTATAAGCATCGCAAATATCTTAGAAATATAAAGAGAATAAAGATTAATACACAGTGTTTGAAACGGCAACATAAATAGTGTCTTTGTGTATAGGAACTGACCCAGTCACTGCTGCACTCACTGGGCCCTTATTTCACTGTGGATAGATTTACCTGATGCACAGCGGGCACCTATGGATCTCTGTGCCACAGGAAACAGTCCACATCTCTCCAAAACATTACCCTATATGATGAAGGAAAAAAATCCTGATAAATTGGACAGAAGATGCAGCTGAGCGGAGTTCATCACTCTGGCACTTGAGACCTCCACCATGATTCTTTTCATGCCATGACAGAATTCATTACTTGTTCCTGTTGCAGCTAGCAGAGCTCTGTGCACATGCTTTTCACTGGGGCTGTCAGTGCCTGCTCCAGTAATTTTGCAAGATGCCTTTCTTGTCTCCAGCTCCATCACAGCCCTTGCCAGCTATGGACCCACTGTATTGGTCCCAGTCCGTGGGCTAACAGGCTGTGGCATCTTGGCCACGGGGACCACAAGGACCTAAAATCTTTATGGTGCCCTGACACTGCTTGCTTAACCTCTACATTAAAAAGAACTATCACCAGAAGAACACTAAATTAACGCAACACTTGCACAGTTAGAATCCCAAGTCAAGAAGGCAATAGTTGTGTTCCCTAGAAAATCCTAATTCACCGTTTTTCATTTAATACAACCTAGTATTGCTTCCCTGTTATGTTTATAACATAATACATTTTTGCAGATTGTTAAAACCAGTCCATAGAATATACAACACATTTACGAATGACAAAGTTAACTTAACTTTATGTCCCATCAGATTTGTTAGATCGCAGCTAGTGTAAACTGTCAGAGAGCCACTGACTTAAAAGCTGTGTGTTTGTTTATACCGGTGGAATGTCTGCATTTTTGCCACCTTATTTTCCTTCTAGTTCTTAACTAGAACTAGCTGCATAGGAGCCAACTGGAAAGCATATTGTCTCACCCAATTTTATTTAGATCCAAGTTTATCTGTGAGCTGAACTAAAAGGCAATTAAACAGGCTGCAAAGCAGAGATTCCCTTGAAAAAAGCCCCAACTTTTATGGAAACCAAAAAGTATGTGCTCTGGACTCTGTAGCTACCAAATGAATGGTGCCTCTGTGCTTTCTGAAAAGAGCAGACTTCTTGGCTTATGCTTTTCTTGCAGTGCCTTAAAATTGCAGAAACCTCTCACAGCATTTTTTGGAAGGACAATGCGAGAGTGTCTGAATTTATCTCCATTATTCCCACAAAACTATTATGTGGATCACCATGACAGAGTAGTAGTCTGTTTCTAGGAAAAAAGAAAGTAGCCTTCAGCTGTACTTCCCATTACCACAGTGGAGTTCTGTCCCATGGAAGCCAATGAATTTAGGCTTAGGTTACAAGTTTTAGAAAACTTAATACATTAAGATGGAGGCAGGATGGTTTGTCTTTAGAAAGGATGTGAGATCATGAGCCTGAAAAAGTTCATTCAGTCCTCTGCTCTGCCCTAGTCTTTCCTTAAAGTCACAGAAATTACTTAATCTTTCAGGTTCTTCTAGATGACTCTTGCCATTTAGTTGGTCAAGGCGAGCAGCCCAGCGTATTCATGGACTGGATTTCTAGAGACCACCAATAGCACAAGGACTTGGTACATAGCTTAAAAATGAAGGGTCTGTACACCGGTGGGTGTACTTCGTTGGCATTAAACATTTATAGAATAGGTTATATAGCTCCTTCAGATGATAAAAAGTTTTGGAGAAATTTTATGTTGAGTTTGCCACATTGGCAATTTGATATATTTCAATAGTTTTATTTTAGATTTCCCGAGTGCTGTTGTGTCTTTCAATGCTTTTCGCAAACTAAGCAAAAAAAGATTTTGATGATATACCTTATCTTAACATAAAATAACAGCTTATTTTAAATTTTATGTTTTTCTATAATTAACTAACATTTCTCCCTATTCTCTTTTCAGAAGCAGTCCTATAATACACTATTCTGAATCATCACAGACTCTGATTCGCATTCTGGCTATTTTACAGATCTTGCAGTTGTAAAGGATGAAATTCCACAACTGACAAAACATTAGTCACAAAGCAACAGAACACCATTTACGTAGTTGAAAACAATTGCTCTCAACTATGCTTCTAAGACTTGGAGTAGTTGTATTATGATGTAAATCCTGAGCCACAATATCTCTTAGAATGAACTGTAACTTTTAATGGCAAATAACCAACTCCCAATTCCATTTCAGAGAAACTGATTTAAGTCAAAGTCAGTTCTTACTTACCACCACTAATCAAAAAAAGCTCTGATCACTAATAATGTATCTGATGGAAGAAAGGATGATGAGTGAAGTAGACATCACCATTGTTTCCCTTTCACAGCCTATAGTGTAATTTTCTCTATTAAAATATTCCAATTAGCCTCAAACCAGCACAACTAATAACGTATCTGATGGAAGAAAGGACAAGTTAGTATACAATGAGCTAGCAGGCTAAGCACGATTTCCAAAGTCAGACAAACTAAGCTGGACGAAATAAGCAAAACCTACTATGACCTACCCAAATTCTTATGCTGCTAATCATTAATAATAATTTTAGTAGAATTTTTCAAGACTTAGTGCATTCTCTTGAAAAAAAAAAAAACAGAGCACCCTTCACCATGAGCCAACAGTAGATACTACAGTGGCCTAGGATTTAGGTAAAAGCTATGAAGCTAGAAATGCAAGTCCAGTCAATCGTTCATTGATGGCACTGTCACTGTATGGCAAGGAAAAACACTAACAAGAAAAGCACTTGGCTATCTGGGAGGCAATCTGCTCTAACAGGGTGCCTGCTGAGCAATCAGAAACAACATTTATCAACCTCCCAAATAGAAGATGTTGTTAGACGTATAAAGACACTGTTAGAGCAAGGTAGGAGGTTAAACAGAGGAGGAAAAATGCCTTTTTTAAAGAAGACCAGAGGCTACATCTTAGCATTTATGAGCAAAACATAGCTTTCAGGGACAGAGCAAGAAATAGCCAATATCTGTCTATTTCACAGCAATACAAGATCACCAACAAACAGTGCTGGTCGTCTTACTCCCACTTTTCTCTTCACATTTTGTATCAGGCATTAAGCTCCACAATACCCAAAGTCATCTTGTTCCAGGAAAAGAGAGATGAAGAGAATAAGGAATAAGTCAAACTGGAAAGGCCCAATCACATTTTGGTTGAAGCAATTTCATCAGATTTGATGGGAACTCAAACAGGTCCTTTGAAAGCAAATAACATAAATTATCTTGCAATTATCTTTTTATGAGATTATGCAACAGTTTTGATGAAATGGCTGGTGATTAATTTAGGATTCCACATTCATTTTCCCAGTAGTCTTGTAAATATATAAAACCTCATGATATATAATTTCAAATAAGGAAAAACAATTATTATAAAGAAATCTCGTGTATCAGAGCAGCCAGCAGATACAGAACTGCAAGCAAAACAAATCTAAAAGGTAGCAGAATGGGCTATAATTAAAAAAAACCTCTTGAATTCTCCAAACACAGTGCAGCAGTCATAGGGAATATCTGGCATGTGCACTGATTTGAATTCCTGTTTCCACCATCAGCATTGCCAGTATTTCACAGATCATCCTACAAGCAGATTATCTGCTTACAGACTTGACTTGCAGGTAAGTGCCAATTAAAGAAAGTATATTTTTAAATTATTCAACAGAAAACCTAAGAACAAGAGACATTATTTGTTTTTACAGTGCTAAGAATATGTTGTTACATAAAATCTTGTAATACCCCAAGAACTCAGCCATAACTATAGCCTCATTTTGCACATACACATTGTTAGCTGTTTGGACAAGGGCTGTTTATTACTAAGTCAGCAACAAAGAGAGGAAGTATGTTCATAGTGAGTCTTATCACCCTCCTAAAAGACCACACTCTTAGAAGTCTTAGACAAGCTGAGAACTGAGTCCAGATTTCCAAGAAACCTAATCAAACACCGTTTCTCTGTTCTACAAGCCTCAGAGCACTGAAAAAAAAAACCAAACAAAAAAAACCAACCGAAAAAACCCAACAAAAAAACCACAGAGATGTTTTGGATATGATGCAATAGCAAGAATTAAAAGAGTTATACAGGGTGGGGAGAAGGATCTTGTGATTAACTTTATATAAACATCGATCGATGGTTAGCATTTAGTATTTTTTGGTACTAAGTTTATCAATACAATTCTAACCATTGGTACTATTTGAAAACTAACATAGTAGTAGTTGTTCTTGAAGAAGCATTTGATTTGAATTAAAGCATAGTCACCTTGCAGACCAGTTCAGGAAAAGTGTATAAAGGAGAGCAGAGGCGAAACGCAGAGATGTGCCTTCAGCTTGGCATTTCAAACAAAGTCACCAAAAAATCAGTAGTGTGAGCTCGTCACTACAAAGCCAAAGCAGTGTCAGTCCTGCTTCAAGAGGACGTCAAATCAAAGTGTCTCATCATGTACAGCAGTGATCTTCCTTAGCATTTCGATGATTTCCATAGAGCTGTAGGTTCTGATTCCCCAAGAAGAAATCAGTATCCCTTTGGGGTTTTGCTCTTGCCATCTTCTCATAATCTTGCAATCTGTCGAAGCTACTCCTCTGAAGTCGGTCCATTTGCAAAAGTTCTGCCTCTGCAAACACCATTTTTTCACTTTTCGCATGCTCCTCAGAATGATACATTTGTCAGGAGTTTCAGGCAAGTGAAGGCACAGAACTTCAATGAATTAAACAGCTGGGAAACTGGCTACTAATGGAAACAAGCTCTGGTTATCCGTCTTTTCTTTCACACTTCACAGTTCTCTAATGTTAAGGACTTTTCTACTGTAAAAGCTTGCTGACTGGCAAGTTATCCACAGCAAATGTGCATTAGCTCCTGATTTTCTTGTCATTAAGGAAATTTTCATCTGAAAGACCAACTGGTTTATGAAAAACATCAAGCCTGAACCTGGAGTAAAGCAAATGTGTATTATAATTACAACATAAAAATAATATATGCCAGAATTACACTACAAAGACTTTGATTGTTTGAGAATAGGTTCGATTTAAATCCAAGTGTCAGTGCTAGGAGACTTACTTCTGAAACATAAAAGGAATTATTGTTGCTGTATTTGAAAAGGTATACTATAATGAGTAAGGATCTTTCTCTTTTAATCAGATATATTGTATTTCACCAGCTACATTTATAGTACAATACTTCTTGAATATTCATATGTAACTTCTCATAACATCCTCTTAAAATTGATAATAACAAAAGACTACAATTTTTGAGATGTGGCTGTTACCGACTGCAGGAATATTGTTCTCTGCTGAACACTTAAAACAAGCAAATCACTGCCAAAATACTGCTGTTAGAAAGACAGTTAAATAGTGAGTGTAAATCAGAAAGCTGTTGTAATGGTTTATATGAAATGGTTCACTAACACATCACAAACCAGGGCAGTTGTGTTTATAACATGCACATTCTTGAATTTAGACAAATACTAGGGTGCTTTGTTGCATGAGGATTTGATGATCACTACATTCCCTAATTACTGGATTGTTTAGCAGTTTACTAGTAAACCTGTGAATTGTCTTCAATGGGTGACAACCCCATGCTTCTACTTGTATGTCTGACTGTGTTGCTCAATCAGGCACATCTTGAACACCTGGCTCTCCAGGCTTTGTGTGGTGGTGTCAGCTGGATGTTTATCAGGAGTGCTCCAGAGCTGTTTCAGCTCAGCCAGCCAGGATGGTTTAGAGGGCCTTTGGGGCAGTTTAAACGTAGCTTGTAAGAGGATAAGTGATTAAAAATGCATTCTCCCCTTGATCTGTACCTCTATCTTTGTTTCTTTGTACTGTTGCAGGTTATGCTGTTTGCCACAGAAGTACATAAAGTTTTCTGTTCCCAGTGATGTGGGGACAAGCATATGGAGGTGTAGAGATATACTATATAACATCCTTTAGAGGTTCTGGCATCACTTTGCAAGCACTTTGCTTGTAGCCTCTTTTTGTTCCATGTGGGTTATAACTGTGCCAGTGGCTGTTTTTTAAATTATAAATGGAGGGGGGAATGTGAGTATATTTTGCAAACAACTCACTATTA
Source organism: Ramphastos sulfuratus (assembly GCA_013399055.1). Taxonomy (NCBI): domain Eukaryota; kingdom Metazoa; phylum Chordata; class Aves; order Piciformes; family Ramphastidae; genus Ramphastos; species Ramphastos sulfuratus. The sequence continues at coordinate 176,999 of WBNM01028438.1, read as the reverse complement.
TTATCTACCCACAAAGTTGCTTACCTGAAATATGAAATAAATTTTTGACTCAAATGTATGATACAGGTAAAGCAAGCAGAACTACTCAAGAATGAATGGTAATGCCATGGGAAATGATGTTTTTGCAGACGGCTAAACACCCAAGGCTGGGAAGTTAGAATGAAAATATCTCCAAATACCTAAGTACAGCAACTCTGTTAGTTGCATGCCATCTTCAGTAGATACAGTTTAGCTTGATCATTTCATTATTTTTCATGCACAGCTTCTTTTGCATCATTTGGTATTAAGTGACACACAAAATACACCTTTAAATATTTAACAGTATTTTCGTATACTGAAATCTGTCAATGATTTCATTTATTGCACATAAATAACCCTCCCTTTTTTATTTTTTACCAACAAAGATGTGTTATCCATGTTACCCTGTCTCAAATTTACAACAGAGACAACAGGTTTCTTTCCGAGTAGCTGAGATATAAAATACCTAGCAGCAAAGTGGCTTTTAACTCATTTTTATAGCACTGTAAAGCAGTATCTTCCTAATAGCCTGTTCTCAGATCACAAAAATACTACTGTTAGAGGTGTGTTGTGGCTGTCTGTATCTCTTAGAATGAAGGAAAACTTCCACAGAGGTTAAGACACTCCATTAGACTATTCAACTTTATATATGCAATCAAAAAAACTAACTCATATTTTTTAAGCTTTGAGATGTTTAAAACCTTATGCAGAAAAGCTTCTTGGAGCTAAACTGCAGAAGCAATACAGGCCAAATTCAAATAGCTATTGCACGTTCTACTCAAGTATGAATCTTCCCCTTTTGCCAAAATGTCAAGTATCTCCAAATACAACCCCAGTTACCTTAACAGGCATCTTCTCACTTTAACTTGATTGAAACACTACCTCCTGGTGACTTTGAGAGTAGTCCCATCTGCCTTTGCTCAGTTTGGAGTACCAAAAGTCAAGGCAAATTAATTTCTGCCGTCACCAAACCTCACTTGTATTTTGAGGCCAAAGCAAATTTTTGACAGCAGCATCCAGAATCCTGAAGAGGATGTATCTGTCATCTGTTGTAGATTTGCCATGTGTTTCAATCAGACATGTCTTTGGATCATCGGTCTAATATTTGACATACATGAATAAGCCCAGCCTCCTGCATGCATGGTTTTAGGTCAAAGGTGGTTTATTTTTTAGCCACAAGGTCACAGGTGAAGTGCAGCAGAACTATTGCTTTGTCAGAAGGAAGTTAATTCCAGCACCTCTCCACTCTGCCTACAGCATGGCCACATAGATTCTGTTTTTCCACTAGGTCCAGAGAGGTGATAGGTGCAGACCACAGGTGTGGCAAGAGTTAATTGCTCCCTCCTAAAGATGGAAGAGAAATTAAGAACTGATGGATTTTTGTTTAGTTTGAGAATTAGTGGCTAATGGTTTCCTAAACTAACACCCTCACAACTGCTCTCAGCTGTGACTTATTTATTGGTCCATGCTACAGTCTAGGAGACCAGTTTGTCAAGGGCAGAAATGAGTTATAAGAAGCTGGCAAAAGTACCTGTAATTGGCCTTGAAGATTTAAGTATTGCAGAGAGACAAGTATTTCTTTATGTTTCAAATAATTTGATTTAGAAAGTGAAGAAAAAAAATTGCAGCAAGATGTCTTGCTCTCCATGCACGCATACCTGTATGCCATGGTCCAAACATAACATTTTTGTGGTTTAATCTAAGTAGGAATGTGTGCATGCAGAGACAATATCCCTATGACAATTCTTTTAACCACATGAAGAGCAAAAGCTTATCAATTCACTTTCTTACGCCTCAGAAAATACCTAAAAAATGTGGTCATAGCCAACATTCTTGTTAAAAAAAAAATATACGAAACAACCCAGTACACTGAGAAAATATTATCCCATTTGTAAAGGATATGTGCATGAGAACAGAGAGTTGGGGAAAAAAACTGCTTGGCAACTTGAAAGTTCACAAGCTAGTCTTATTTGAACTGCTATTTTTCTGTGGAGTGAACTACATTTCTTGGATCACTACGCTTTTAGCTTTGGCGGAACCATCTAGAAACACCCAAGATATGTGAGAGTACACAACACACTGTCTTGCCAGAAGCAAGAAAAGGATCCCACTGGCAATTTGCTGCCCAGCCATCCCAAGCCATTGTACACAGTGCCTGCAGACCAGTGTTGTCTAAAGCTTGTTGAACACAATGCCTACCCACCCAGGGAAGCCAAGTTCCGTCTAGCAGGACATATGAATACAAAATTTCTCAGTTTGGTACAGAACTGAGGAACAGTGATTTTCTCATCAAATGACAGTAAAAGATTTCAAAGCCCATCAGCTCTTCCAAGCCTGTTTAAGTCTGTGGAAATCCATTATCTCCCAAAGTGGCTCAGGAAGGAAAGCAAGAAAACCATGGCACCTCCATATCAGAAGTCAGCCATTTTCTACCAGAGGATGTAAAATGTTAAGAGTATTTATAGAGTATCTTGCTAGGTGCTATATTGAAATCAGTAATTCTTGTCTTTTTGCTGTTTGGTTTGAACTTGCTAGTCACAGAATCAAAGAAAGCATATGTTTGGAAGAGACCTCAAAGATCAACCAGTCCAGCCTTTGACCTAGCAGTGAAGGGTCAATACTGAAGCATGTCCCTAAGCGCCAGGTCCGCACGCTGCTTAAACACCTCCAGGGACGGTGACTCCACTGCTGCTCTGGGCAGACCATTCCAATGTTTGATAACCTTTTCTGTGGTAAATGATTCAGGGCACTCTGTGAAAATGTTTCTATGGATCTTTATATTTTATCCCCACCCCACTGCGATTTTGTGTACATGCCACAACTTTTATTATTTTATTGCTTCCATTCTTCTGCATGTGTTACTCTGATCATGTTTTGTATGACCTGTTAACCTAACTGTAAGTTCTATATGCAGCTGAGATGTGTGCTGTTAAGGAACACTGCAAAAACGAAATCATTATCTATCCATGAACTTTACAATCACTGTAATAATACTGACATTCAGTTTGTCTTCTCTAGGGGTTGCATTACATTTTCTGTTGACTGTTTTCCATGCTCACACATATAGTAACTGGAATTTTTCACCTGTATTAGCAGTCTGGTATTAAAATATTTCTAGTACAAAACGTGAAGATCTTCTTTATGTCAAGTATTGGAGCATTAGAATGGGCTGAGATGTACCTCTTCTTCCTCAGTGTAGGAAGGTGCTGAAAACGTTAAGTGAGAAGGACTTTCCCCATAGCAGAGGCAAAAATACAGAATGAATGCTGAGGGCATAGAACCTGTGGACTAGGTTTCTGACCTTCCTACTCTGTTACGTAAGTAAGAGGCTCTGATATTTCCACAAAATGACTGGAGTGAGATAGTTTTCTGCTGGGAAGGCAAACTATCCCCAGCCCAATGCCTGCATCTCCACTGCCAACAGTTACTGGTTTATGTTTTTCTACAGTAAAGCTAGCAATTTTTCAAGCACCATTCTATGGTGTGATTAGATATTAATTACGGCTTGTAAGATGCTTATCAGGTCATACGCATGTCCATTTTTTAGATCAGTTATTTGAGGTGGGAGGGGGTTTTTGAAAGAATAATGGTGGACAATGGAAAGAAGCAATGAGCTCTGACTCTAAAATTCCTACCTCAGAATATAAAGCCTATGGCATATAACTGTGATGTAAATATAGCCATCTGATAGCATCTTGCACCTCCTGTCAAAAATAAATGCCCATCATCTATTTGCCTGTAAAATGATGGATTTTTAATAGATGTTGTCCCCATGCTAGAGGCCTCTCAAGTTCCCATGTCTTACTTCCATCTGTGAAAATCAGATTTCACAAACTGACTCCTTCTTTATTTCAGAATTAATTCTGACTGATGATTGTCTTCTACTTTCATACGGGCAGTTTTGGACAAATGTGCTTATAGCCCTTTAGTGAAGCCCAGTCACATACCCCATTTATGTTGCTGCTCCTACCTTGGCCCATGGTGCTGTCCAGGCTGTTTGCCATAGGTAGGCTGAGCCAGCACACTGTGTTCTTTCATCTGTGTGGATACACAAACATTTACAAACAAACCCGAATTTGCTGAGGTGACCTGTGCTGTGAGTAAGAATGGGGGAAATTATGACTGATTAATATTTTTGATCAAAAGCTACAGATTTTTCTTAGTGACCTTTATGTGTAGCTCAACTATTCTAAACTGCTAAGTATCACTGTATTTAATAACAGGCTTATTACATCACAAAGTTATGATGTCTCCTGCATCCACATAGCATTTCAGTATCCAAGGAGAATTAGAGCATTTCTTTCCATTCTATAGAATATCCAGTAACCATTTTGAGGTTTGAGAATCTTTTTGTACCACAGGTGTGCAAAGATGAGAATCCAGAAAACTGTTTTCCCTTGCAGCCATGATTCAGTTCTTTCCCCTCCTCCCACCTTTGTTTTATTTCCTGAAGTGAAGGAGAGCCTTGTTCTTAGAATGCTTGCTCCTCACACAAAAGTCCGTGAAAAATTATGGGAATGCTAAGTGGCATGTAAGATCATCTTTGAATAAGATGAAGCTTGAAAGCTCTTCAGAAGTTTAGATTTGCTCTTATATGAAAAGAATATGAAATATGTCAGCCGCAGCTACTGTGACCACTCATTTATGCTAATGGACTTTGATGAGAACTTCTCTCATCAACAATTTTTAATGTCTCTTCAGAGTGTTTCAGATTCTTAACAGGCTTAATAGTGTGGGAAACTAAAAGACATACAGATGAATTATGCTTTCACAGTAACATTATACTGTCATTCTCTCATTGTTACAACTTTAAAACAGTACTTAGGGTTAGAGTGACCTCAAATGCACATCAGATCCTAAGACATTTTGAGATCCTTTTAGCCTTCATTATAATTTAGTTTATTCTGCAGACGCAACTTATTCTCAAATCTAATCTGTAAGGAAACAGGAATTGAACTTTAATGGGAATATAAATAGCTACAGCAATGTTGACTAGGATAAATAGCATTTATGAAGAAAAGACATTCAGCCTTTAGAGCAGCCAATGGTCCTCCCAGTGCAAAGAAGAGATTGTCTCAAAAGCGATGAGATACATTTCAATATAGTTGACTTATGCTGTCTCATGCTTCAAGAAGAGAACAACTACCCGTTTATGGAATTCTTAAAGAGCACAATGCAGCGCAAAGGTAAAGACAAGAAAAACAGATATAAACTGCACCCCTGCAAGGGCATGCTGGGGCCTGCAAGGACTTTCAGCTGATTCTGAGCAAGGGCTAAGCAACAGCTGTACGTGGATGACTGCTGCAACTTACCTGGGGCTGTACCAGGCCAGACTGTACCTGGCAAGCTGAACAAACTACAGTTTATCAACTTGGACTGGTATCAATGTCTGCCTTTAGCAATTTGTTTATTTGCTTGTTTGTTTATTTGTTTATTTATATTTTTTCAGAAGCTGGGGACAGATTTGTTCTGGTTTGGGTTTATTTTAGGTTGTGGTTGTTTGGAGTTTGGGTTTTTTGCATCTTCCTTTGAGGTATCTGACTGTTGCTTGGTAGAGTGAATAAGATAAGGGCATCCCAATTTTCAAAATATACATTGGTATAAAATGAAATATGGATTCTACAGATAAATTAAATAAATGAAATACAGATTCAGGAGGAGGAAAGGTCAGAGAAAGTGGCACAAATGTTATCGTAACACTTAAAATGTTTACAAATAAGGGGAAATGATGAGATTAGCAGAAAACTACAATGGATATGATCTCTTAAAAAGCAGAAAATAAGAGCAGAAAAAATTCACTCAAATCAGTATCTTGTAGACAGAGATTTTTAAACTGAAGATCAAACCAAACTAAACTTCTAAGGGAAAACAAACTTTCTGCTTCCTAAAAGCAGAAAGATACTGGTGTATCAGGTCTAATAATATTAATTCGGTTTTGTATAACACTGAAAATACATCCTGGAATATTGAGATGGAAAATAAGAATACCATTTCCAAGTGCAATCAGCCAGTGGAATCACATGGAAAGAGGGAAAAAGAAGTTGGAGATCTGTATACCCATGCCAGTTCAGAACCTACAGCTTGACAGTTTTGAGAAAGGTGCTAATTGCTTCAGAGGGTTTTCAAAAAGGAAATTCTACCTACTCCCTGACAAAGGTAGGTCTGCTGATGGCAAGCACAAAAGAGGCATCCAGAATCTTTTCTTAAAGCTGTTCTTTCTCCAGTAGTACAGGGCTACATGTTTCTTCATTAAAACCATAACCTTTTTTTTTCTTTCTTTTTTTTTTTTTTCCCAGGAAAGAGAAGAGAAACTGGCTCTGTAAGAGGTGCATTCCTACAGACATAGGTAATCAGCAAACAGAAAACTATCAGAAGATTTTGGCAAGCCTGGGAAATAATGACTCACAACAACAATTTTTTAGCCAAGAAACTTTTTCTATACCTCTTCAGTTCCTCCTTTCTATTGCAGTTAGTGTGGCTTGTAACTTTTCACTTGGTCACCTACAGTTGCAAAAAGGTGACAAAAGTCAACTGAGTGGGGTACATTTATAAAGAACAAGTAAAACCCCACTCTGGCAACCATAGGTCCTTGCTTAGCAACAGCAGGATGTTCTTAGTGTAAGACCTGATGATAGGATGTTTCCATTTGATATTTTCTTGTCCACCTTTGTCATCAAATTGTAATATCTGTGGAATTAAGCCCTCAAATAAGCCAGAAAACTTCTGTACTCCACTAAGCCAGACCTTGTTTTAGCAGCCCTTTATTAGAGTGAAATGAAGGCCTATTAAACTGATCACAAGACAAATTTGAAGTTTAATTCTGTCTTTAACTTTTAAAAATCATTTCTTGTAACTGCATTTCACAGCTGTGATAACAACTGTGCTCTCTAGATCTGCAAGATTTAATTGGTTATAATTCCCTTTGAAAAAATGTAAAGTGCTACATAAGTCATAAGTACCATAAATTTTTCCAATAATAAACTGGCATCATTCCCAGAGCTGATTACAACTTATCCAAAAACCATGCATAATGCATATGTACACAAAAAGGTACATCATCCATTATATATAACCTTGTGCAGCCTAGAGAAAGGTTATTAGCTTAAGTAATACACTAAGTATTTTGCTCTCTCTAAAATGGCCCAGAATTAATAGATTGTAAAATATGTATCTCTCTTTCCTCTATCTCTGCATGCAGTTAGTATGGTAATAAACAGTGTTTCACCACTGTAGTATGAATTATAGAAGGTTCTCATGCAAGAAAATTAAATTGGCATTCATTCAATTTAGACAAAATACAAAAAGAGTTCAGGAGTAATAGTGCTATTATGATTACATAAGTTGTACTTTGACATTTGATGTCAATGCAGCTTGAGAGCTATACAGTAGTTAATGGATTACAACACCCTTACAAAAGTGTATCATCCCCACATCTACAAAGAGCAAAAGAAAAGTATGAAGTGAATTAAATTAATTGGTCAAGACGAAATAAGAGCCCTAGAAAACTTGGTCAGTCTCCTAAGCTGTTGGTTAGCAGTCACACCTCCACCTCTGCCTTATCAAAGGATTTCCTTTCTGATAGAGAGCTATTGGTTTATCTTGTTACTTGTCAAGAATGAAAATCTCCAGAATGGTCACGTGAAGATACGTGACTCTGAAGGAAGTAGTGATTAGTACTAAAAAAGCAGACAACATAGTGGGAGAGAAGTAAACGAATCAAAACACACCAGACCAAATTTGCAACAGAAATGTAAATGTTTGTGGGATGAACTCCCTGGATTGTAGAGGCCAATTAAAAAAGGTAGTCCTGGAAAAGAGTAAGCATAATCTTGGAAGCTGATTTTATTTCCTTGTGTAATAACACAAGAAAATCTAGTGTCTGAATTATGCACAGTAACTTTTTGTTTATAATTGCAGACAATAATGACTTTTGCCTTCTGGGAGGAACTGTTAGTTTCTAAAATAAGACCCTAGATATTTGTGGAGCCACACAGCAGCTGTATTTCCTCAGCTAACAAATTTCTCTTCTTGGGCATCTAACTCTGCTAGTGAATTTTGGGGGAGGTTTTCCTGAGACCTTCAGCTCTTAGCCTGCTTCAGTGAATGATAGCTCTTTAGGACTCTCATACGCACTAGTTATAATAAAGAGCACAAAGTTTTTTGTCATCTTTGCAGTTGCAACTCAACATCTCATGAATTTCAGGGAAGATCATTCTGAGTCCCTGAAAAAGAGGAACAGGACATAGGAATCCTCCTCTCCTTATGTTCCTACATCCCCAAGCACATTACCTTTGTTTTGTTTGTTAATTGCCTAGCAGAGTAGCCACAAGTAGCCTTGGTGGGCATTCCAAGTTTTCCCCCCACAAACAGATGTTTCTTCTGTCATGTGCACAGGGTTGTTTGGAATACACTTCAGACAATGCAAGTGTGAAAGCATCGAAGACCTCCCCGACTAACAATATGGCAGGCTTGTTTACAAAGTAGTATATTTTCATATGTATTGCATGAGAACGCATTTGTCAAAGAACTGTGTGGTCTACAAACACACAACACTCTTAATATGATGGGAATACTCTTAATATGGGAAGTGCAGATAAAATCCATCCAGATCCTAGTACCCTTGCTAGTTTCACCACAATCCCAGTGAAATTAGCTATTCAGCATACTCAGTAACTGCATCACCAGCTGGTCATCAAGGATGCTAATTCCGATATGGCAGCATCAGGTATCTTAAGCCATTCACCTGGGTCACTTCTACTGGTATCTGTCACTGCCATTCTTAGTTCTACTCCAACTTCTCCAAATATGACAACCACTAAAAGAAACAGGATGCCCAAGCCATGTGAGCTGACGTGACTGACTGGGACCTGCTGAGATCTCTCAGCAGTGACAACATTTCAGTTAATATTTATCAGCTAAGGCATATATATTTTTTTTTTAAATGTCATGTGCATGGTCTGAAAGAGGTACTAAAACCCACTAAATAAATTATCAAGATAAGTCTATTCACACTACAGAAGCAGTGTAATACTTCCTTTTCCCCTTCTAATGTTTTTCCTTGTAATGAATGGTTTATTTAGTACTGTGAGACATAGAACATTCAATTCAACAGCTTTCTTCAACCATGCTAATTAGATGCTCATTAGTGCAACTAAAACAATTATTTGTATACATTAAATACTGGCAAAGCAAAATTCTGCAGACTTAGTGCGTACACTACTGGATTCATGACTGCTCTGCACTATGTGCAAGGAGCAATGGTGCTGTGCGGTAAGGTAGAAGCACAGTGGAATCTCAGGAATTTTCTTTCTTTTTACTTTCTGCCAACTTACACAGGCTCTTGATGTCGAGGTCTAAGGGATATCTCTTCCCACTAAACTTCTAAAGGCTGGTGAACTGGTAAACTCTGTGATGAAAGCTAGGACCTGCCTCAATAGCTCTGCTAAGATTTCTTGAGTGTTTTCTCCCTCAAGAGTAAATAGAGGCTCTCACCCTTGTCCTCTGCCTGAGCTATGTCTCAGCTACATCACATAGCCATACCTGGTCATGGAACCTCTTAATCTGGACACTGACTGGTGGACTGACTTCCCAGCTCACCTCTGCCTAGCCATAGAGGTGCCTGATGTCCTGGGTCAGAGGCTGCCCACCTTGATCTGCCCTGCTTCCTCACTGGACGCAGGAGGATAGGCCCTAGCTGGCAAGGAATACCCAGGAATCCCCTGCAGCTTCTGGTTCCCAGGCCAGCTATGAGCCCAGGCTGATATTTAGTATTTAACAGTCATATGTTAGCTTTTAAGTACTAGTAAATACACATTTCTTAGATTATTTCTACTTCTGGAAAGAATAGTGGACATTTAGATCTCTTCCGTATCGCAAACTATTTATGAAAGCACAACAAAAAAGGAAGAGTCAACAGTGGAGAATATCACAGGAGCTGCAAGCTTTGTAAATAGTGTCTGACTAAGGCACTGCCTATTGCTGCTGGAACACACTTTAATTCACTTTGGAAGCTAAAATGCTTATTTCACATCTAAAATAGTGATTAGTGATAGCACAAGAGGGAATGACCTGGGTAGGTTTAGATTGGACATTAGGAAATTTTTTTGCAGAGGAATAGTGGTCAGACATTGGAATAGGCTGCCCAGGGAGGTGGTTGAGTCACCAACACTGAATGTGTTTAAAGGTCATTTGGATGTGGTGCCTGGCGATACAGTTTAGGGTGAACCTTGAAGAGTTATCGGTTGGACTTGGTGATCCTGAGGGTCTTTTCCAACCTGAATGTTTCTGTGATCTTTCTCCCTAGTATCAAGTGATAGAATGAGAGGAAATGGCCTGCAATTGAACCAGTGGAGGTTTAGTTTGGATATTAGGAAAAAATTAGATATTGAAGGAGTGGTCAGGCATTGGAATAGGCTGCCCATGGAGATGATGGAGCCATTGTTCCTGGAGGTGTTCAAAAAGCAGGTAGATATGGCACTTCAGGACATGGTTTAATGGTCATGGTGGTGTTAGGTCAACAGCTGGACTTGAAGATCATAGAAGCCTTTTGCAACTGAAGCAATTCTACCATTCTATGCTGTTCATATAAAATCTAGCTAACCATTACTTCATATTCTGCAGATTTACGTTCTTTATTTTTTTATCTAATTTCTTTTGAATATAGTCAATGAACAATCTTGTTAAGATGGCTACATATATGTTTTTTCCCAGAATGTACTTCAAGTTGTTCTGGAACAAGCTTTCTCCCCCTTCCAAAAAGACATATGGAAGATAAGCAATTTTATAGCAAGTCTCTGAAGAGCAATCTTTCTTCTTTTCAAATAATTTAAGATCTTATTTCAGCTAAAAATTAATTGCATGCAAATGTATGAGGCAACTCCAAGATTCAGCTCAGCCCCCTTGTATACAGCTGCAGCTGATTTTTGTCCCCATTGAGGTAGTCAGGAAATTACTTTGAAGCCTGCTGTTTCAGTGGATATTTTAGGTTAGTGAGGGAATACATGTTTGAGGCTTGATAGGTAAGGCCAGGGGCTTGAATCACTGAAGTGATTACCTTTGTCCATCAAAACAGCCCTTAACCTTCATACTGAGCTTTTAAACTTGTGGAATGGAGAATCAAGAGAGGCTGAAATACTTAATGCATAGAAATGATTTGTAATATACCGATAGCACAAATCTTTGAGTCAGCATGCCCATCCATAAATCACAATATAGATCTCAAACTTCATTAACTAGGTTAATCACGTCCTGAGTGTGAAGACTTACAGAAGCTAAGATAAAAAATGCCAGTGACTAGGAAGAGGTATGCTAGAAAAGTTAGATAAAGTCTCAGTGGTGCTGGTCTAGGACTGGCTTTGTTATTCAGCAGTTCTGAGCTTCCAAGAGGAAATTCTAAGGGGAGAGAGCAGCAAAGAGGATAAGGAGGGTTTATTTAAAATGCAGAGTTTATCTTTTTGGTCAGCAAACCAATGTTCAAATAACATCTATACTTAAAAGATAAAGATAAAGCAGCAGAGAAGAGCCAAAATCCATTAGTATAATGAGTATTTCCAATTTTAGTAGTATCAAGCAGAGTCCTTTCAAACAGAGGTTAGCTAAACAGTTATTTTAAGGATTCACTATCCTTAGTGGAAAATTAATACAGCAAGTTTTAAACTCCTTTCATGATTTTAAAAATTAGACCAATCTGTCCCCACTTGGTATCCATCCTGCACAGAGAGCTTTCACCTACTGAAATGCAGAGTGTGAAATTTATTCAGCTCCTAGAACTTTGCACGGCTATCCTGAAATCATACTATCTACATATCTTGGTCACCTATGGCATTTGATGGGTATCCTGGCTACCCAGAGCAACACAATTCCTCTGCTCAAGTAATTAATGTCATTGACTGTAGTACAAAATTTAAACTATGGTCACTTAGAAACAGTCCAGCACACTTCAAAAAACTCCCTTTCTGAAAAGAAGAACATAGGACATACAAGTTATTTAAGCCACAGGAGAAAATCATGGAGGAAGGAGAAGGAAGAAAGCATGAAAGTTTGCCAGATTTGAAGCTAGAAGCAAAAACCTAAACCTGAAGTTCAGCATTATGCCAGGCATTGAAGGTGTGTTTAAAGGTAGAGCTAGATTTATAACATCCATGGCTCAGAGGATCACTTGATGCTTGCTTATACATGTCTCACTTAACTTTTGCAAGAAGCTGAACACATTTGTCAATCAATCCCCTGCCCTGAAACAGCAGTTTACACTTGCCGTTCAGCCCAGCATACAGAAATTTATTTTGGACTGCAGCTACCATCAACTCCCACTCATCTGTAGGTGGTTTGCTGAAGTTACAAAACTAACAGTGCAACCTATTGCACATAGGTTCTGATGCAGACATGGGATTTGTCTGTGGGTAGGGCTAGCCAGATTCAGCATCATCCTTTAGTATTAGTATGGGTGCAGTGCTGTGCAAACCAAGTACTTTGCCTCCAAAGTGGGCTTTGAAGCCAAGCGCCAGTCATGGCCCCACTTAGATCTAGCAGGATTTGTTTACTCCACTGTTAACCAATTCCACTGGTCTTGCATGGATGGGTTCTTGAAGAAGTTATTTAGTCCCTTTACACTGCTTTCCACAGCATGTCCTCCAGTCACAGCATTCCCATTTTACATCAGGCAACAGAGGAATACACTATACACTCTTGTCAAGTTTCTGACATATGCTTTGCTTTTCTGTCAATCTAGTAGAGATGTGAATTTAAAAGTATGAGAGAGAAAGGAATGTTGAGCCCTTCCAGCATCTTCTGCCACAGGATGAGCTCAGTGGGCTTTGTCCATTATTGCAATGACATTAAAGTGCTACACCTTGACCATTCCTGGCTTGTGTATCCTCATTGCACATTACATGTAGCCTGCATGTAGGATGCAGATATGGTATTCTACCATCTAACTGCTCTCAGCTGTGCTCTCACATTCTGTATTGCACCACTGACAGAATTCTAGTAACCTTTATTTTTTAGATCTGCCCTGAGCGCAGCTTGAATCTTCCCAGATCAGTGCAAGAGAGAGCCAGATCCCAGGTCCCAAGCAGTTCTGTTCCGTTTAGTCCCAGGCTATGATGCATATGTACATGATGAGATTAGAGGAAAAGACAAGAAAGGATGATCTCTTGTGACATTACTATGATCAAAGTTGCATCAACTATTTAAATTAAATTGTATTTTGGTTCTTAATTAAGATTCTCTGGTAGAATGAAAGTTCCACTGAATCTTTTGCTTGCCTCTGCCCCTCAGCTACTGACATTAGTCAAGACTGACCAGAGGGTGACCTGGGATGTTCATTTTAGTAAGAGTTTGAGCTAAGATCTTATTTTGACAAATCAACATTTTCCAGAGTTCTTTATAACAGGTTCTAAATTGTTTTTCATAGTCATGAATTTATTCAGCTTTATTCAGTGTTTATAAGGACAAGTGAACAGGAATGTTATATGACAGTATGCTCATTTTTGCCCTAGTGAATGGGACTTTATATATAACCTGATTATATGGATTTGCTAACAAGACAAAGCACATGAATGTAGATTATTATTAAATCTCTTTCTTAGGTTTGATGTTCCCTAGTGAATCTTTTGCTTTTGTATGTGCATCATCTCCATGATAACCTATAGATCTGATATTCCAATAGTGAATTAATTAGTTGTTGGTATAACTGTAAGTTAGCTGTGATGTTGTTGGTAAAAGTTATTTTACAAAAAAGTGACTCTTGAATATTTAAGTCCAAATGCAAATATTTTGTACAGTTGCACTTCAAATCCATTTTAGTTCAATTACTCAAATGATTTAATGCCAACACAACAAAACTAGCAAAATCTCCACTTTTAAAGAGTAATACTTAACAAGTCTGATTGAAAGTTAACCCTCACAGTTTTACAATTTATTTGAAGGACGTTTCTATTTATCAGCTAAAATAATTTCCCATAAATGGCATTATGCCAAACGTGATCTCTATTGCCTTTCTAGTGACAGAGAACTCATGAATATAAAACAAATGAGAGAACCAAAGGCTGTAGTGTGCTGCAAAATGGATCCTGAGGGAAACTAATAATTTACTGTGGAGGTAGAAACTAGAATAATTTTCCCCCTCTCTTTCCTCCTCCTTTGTTCCCCATAGAACAGCAGTAATTATGCATCCCAAGGATGCTCTGCACTTTTACTTCTGAATTAAAAAAAACAGGCTTCACATGATGAAATTGCTTGACACTAAAGAATAGCACATACATTCTTTGGGATCTTAAAATAATCTCCCAAGGGAACATTGTGGTTCTTTGAGACTGAAAACTCCATGAATGCCAAATAAAGTTTCCATGTACTGACTAATCCACTGGCCATCTATCATTCTGCCGGCCTGCTTCCAGTTCTAATTCTCTTTGTCTTTCTTGGCCTGACTGAACCAACTCATTGTCCTTTGAAGTTGCTACATACACCCTGATCACAATAGGTTTTCCTTTTGAAGAATCTCACCCCCACCCCCACCTCTCCTCTTCTACATTTAATCTACCCATACCTGCCTTGTCCCCTAGCACTTCCAGTCTGAGATGTTCTAGGCATTTAGATACAATTCCGTACTGCATTTCTCTGTGTGTAGTGATGAAATGATAACTTAAGTAAGGTGTATAAGGCTCTGGAAGAACACTTTCTAACTGGTAATCACAGAATCACAGAATGTCAGGGGCTGGAAGGAACCTTGAAAGATCATCTAGTCCAACCCCATTGCTACAGCAGGATCACCTGTACCAGATCACACATGAATGCATCCCGGTGGGTTTTTAATATCTCCAGAGAGGGAGACTCCACAACCTGCCTGGGAAGCCTGTTCCAGTGTTCGGTCACCCTCACAGCAAAAAAAATTCTTTCTCATGTTTACATGAAATTTCCTATTCCTCAACTTCCACCCAGTGGCCCTTGTCCTGTCATCAGGCATCACCAAGCAGAGCCTGGTTCCATCCTCCTGGCACTTGCCCTTTACACATTTATAAACACTGATGAGGTCACCTCTCAGTCTTCTTTTCTCCAAGCTAAAGAGCCCCAGCTCCCTCAGACTCTCCTTGTAAGACAGATGTTCCATTCTCTTAATGATCTTTGTGGCTCCCCACTGGACTCCCTCAAGTAGCTCTCTCTTCTCCTTGAACTAGGGGGCCCTAATACTATACACACATATGAAATCAAATTTCTCCTATTTCTAGGTCAGTCCTTCAACTAGGACTACAACTAAACATAAGTAGCTAAAAATCCACAGTGTATCACAAAAACATACAACATTGAATGGTGTGACTATTCGGAAGGAATAGATCTGCTATGACTCATGAGCTGGCAGTAATTTATCGGAAGATAATTTTTTTAAGGGAAAGACAGATCTTTAAATATAATCTTTCAGGGAGACTTCTTTTGGCAGAAATGTCCATTTCAGAATAAACACTGAATGCCTGAAGCATAGTAAATATTAACCCAAAATGAAAATACAAGAGAAAGTTCCACAACACAGCTTCGATTATATAAAAGACCAGAGAGAAATCACTTCAAGGCACTTCAATGACAATTCATAGCTGAAATACATCATTTATGAATGAAATGTTTTTACCAAATCTCAACATCCCTTGTGAAGATAGGCCTAGCTTACTGAGCTTCAAAGCACTAATTTAAATCATTATGTTTTGGCCTCTACATTTTCTGTCAAGTAATTTTTAAACTTGAAAGCATTCATCATTACTCTGAATGAACCAAAGAACAGTAAAGCTCACTCCCTCAAGCCCCCTATAACTTTATATTAATTGTTAGGATTTTTTTTTTTAGTTCTTACTGATTAGAAGTTAAAGCTTTGGAGCATAGCAGTCTTAAACACTAGCTTTAATCCTTTTAGAGACTGTGAAGATTTAGGAGAACTGAAATCTAATTGGCAGGGCAATGGCCAATTTAACTGGGCTGCAACTGTTGCTCATCATTTATGCCAGTGATATCTAACATAATAAAATATTTTAAAACTCTTCTTTTATCCTGATATAGCAGTTGCTAAGAATTTAAAATAATGTACTAGTGGAAGGTGTCCCTGCCTATGGCAGGGGGTTGGAACTAGATGATCCTTGAGGTCCCTTCCAACCTTACCATTCTATGATTCTATGGACTCAAAACCAAAGGTGACAGGAATATAAGCAGCCAGAGCATATTTCAGTTTTGGTTCTTAAAAAATACAGTTCTGAACTTTTTGAATGTTATCGCATCCACAGTATTTATCCAAAGTTCAGAAAATCCAATTAAAAAAATTCCACTGGTTTCAACTGAATTTGAACTGGATCCCAGGCACTGTCAACAGCAGAGAATATTAAAAACATAGGTAGAAGGCAGTAAGAAAAATACCATGTTAGTCTGATTCTACTATAGTCACCTGCACTTCTGGCCAACTACATAAAATAGCTGCCCAGTTTCCATAATTTGGAAGTGAAAGACTCAGATATGAGCCTAGATCACATTTCTTTTCTAGGACCGCATATTAAGGGAATTAAGTAGTTTAGCTGGCAGACTTCAAGGTCATTTCCTTTGCTGATAAGAGCTGTTGTGAAGAAAGCTAGAAAAGAGAGCTTGCCCTTCCTTTCCTTGGGAAGTGATTGTAAGCAGGGGTTTGGCTGCTGGCCTTTACCTCTGCCCCAGCACAGTTGTGCGTTTGTGCCCAGATCTGTATCTCCATGACTCTGGCTTACAACACACTTAAACTTTAACCCTGGGAACAGTATAAGCCATTTGTGATTTTCGGACTCTGTTCTTCCTACTGGAAACGTTAGGGCACTCTATATGCCTACACATTGCTGATGTGTTCTCAAAACACAAGAAATTGAAGATGCCTGTTGCAAAAAGGAAAAATCTAGTTTAAGAAGTAAAGCCTTGAAAGTCAAGAGTTGGGCACATGCTAGTGCACTGTAGACTGCATTAAGAGTGTATTCATAGAACATTTTAAATTAATTCTTCTATTTCTTCCTCTCAAATGCACTTCTCCCACCCAAACCTCCAAAGGATCCATTATCCTAAGAATTTTTAAAATCTTTATCAAACATATACTCAGAGCTTTAACTTTTCCTACGCAATTTGAGTCCATTTCTTCTTTTCCTGAAGTCAGTGGCAGTCTTGCCAGATGAGGATCAAATCCTTTAATTAAAACCAAGCAGCTGTTCATGAAAATTTGGCAATGATTAATACTTTAATTTTTCCCGTGGACTAAATATTTGCTTTGTGCACATAAAATAATGCATTTAATTACTACGTTGTGTTCACTGCTCTTATCCAAAGATAGTATGATCTACCAAAAAGAAGTATTGCTTCTACAGGAAGGCCTGTGACAGGACAGATATTCATTGCTTGCTTTCATTTTTCTTGGGATTTTCAAAGTCAACAGCTTTCTTTTCTCCACCTCCTATTCATTTTTAAGTACCTCTCAAAAGATTAATGCAGAAACTTGTGTACGTGAGCAAATCAACTAGAATTAATAGTGGTGTGTATTGGTTCTAGTTTAAGCTGCCCGGAGCCCAAAGCCTAGCAGAACAATATAATAATAGGATGCCTTCCCCTCTCTCCCCTTTGGAAAAAAAAGAATTAGATACAGAGAGTGAAAAGGGGTAAAACACTCAAAAAATAGTCTTGCTTTGATTTGGAAGTTAAAAGAAAAAAACTTTAACAATAAATAAAAAGTATTTAAGGTAAGGGGAGTTACAAAAAGGTATAGGGAAGGGAAACAAGGTACAAAATATATATACATCCAGATTGATGGCAATGGATGGAGGTAGATTCAGGAGGTGGTTGCTTCACCATGAGGTAGGGTGGTCACATGGCAAAGCAGCAGCAGCAGGAATCAGGATGCTGCTGACAGGCAGGCAGGTCAAAGAGAAAGAGAAACAGGAAGTTCCTCTGTTTTTATAGGGCGTCTAGACAGGAAGTGGGAGTGGGCTAACCGTTGCACCTGGGGTCTGGTTCAGACCACCCCAGAAGGGTTAACCCTTTACATGGTGACTATGCAAAAAGAAAATGTATGCAAAAGGAGATTAGCATGTTCCAGAACTCCTTTCATTTCAACACCTGCATACAATATTTCACTAGAATGGATATTTTTCAGTTTTACCATCAGCCCAGCATTTTACCACAACTCTCAGTCCCAGCTTACTCATGTAAGAACACAGCACTAAAGGAACTAGTGACAATTTGTCTTTATTTAGTAACAATGGAAACTGGATAGCGTGGAGTGATAGGGGATGAATTACACTTATCCATTTCCAGGAGAGAAGCATCAGAAACTCATTACTTTTTATAGTTTTTGGTTTTCAGAAGATGAAGGGCCTAGTACACTGTCACTTGGTAAGTACACTTTTTCAATTATCCAAAAAGTTGTTTGCGATTTTTAGAGAAGTCTGGTTTTAAGAAATTATTAATTTCTACAGGATGCTATGAGCATTTGTACATTGAAGAAACAAAGCAGAAAATTCTTCAGGTATATTAGTGAGAAAAGGAGGACTAGAGAGAATGTGGGACCCTTCCAGAAGGGAAATGGAGAACCAGTGACAAAGCATATGCATAAGGCTGTGAACTTCTTTGCCTCAGTCTTCAACAACAAGGGCTCCAACCACAATGTCCAAGTCCCAGAGGGCAAAAATATGGACTGGAAGAAGGAAGAANAATGACAGGATGAGAGGTAATGGGTTTAAACTGGCAGAGGGAAGATTTAAACTGGATGTTAGGAAGAAGTTCTTTCCAGTGAGGGTGGTGAGACACTGGAACAGGTTGCCCAGGGACGCTGTGAATGCTCCCTCCCTGGAGGTGTTCAAGGCCAGGCTGGATGAGGCCTTTAATGCCCTGTTCTAGTGGTAGGTATCCCTACCTATGGCAGGAGGTTGGAACTGGATGATCTTTTGAGGTCCCTTCCAAATTAGACAATTTTATGATTCTATACCTAGAAAATGTCAAGTGCCTGTGTCATTGCTAATTAACTACATTATTTCTTAAAAAATACAAGATCAGAGTATAACAGCAGTAAAACCTTTGTGAGTATATTATTGTTCTCTTATGTATCTTTTACAGACAGCTTTTTATCAATGCTCCTCAGTCCATTTGCAGAGAGGGAGGGAAATGCACCAGGAAGTGAGATGAATTGTTCAGAGTGGCAGAGCAGGGATCAGAACCCATTCTCGTCACCCAGCTGGTAGCTTAGTAGCCTCCACTATACATTTGTGATGATACCAGATCAAAGCAAGCATCTGTTCAATAGCATCTTACCAGAAATGGGCTAATTTTACCAGACTTCTTTTTTAAAGCTATGTACACATGTTCCAGTGTATGACCTGATGTTCAAAGCTGATTAAATTATGCAGTGGCCTTCAGATATTTTTTAGTAAAACTTACTTAACAGCTGGAGTATGCTTCACAAGAAGTCTGCAGAAGCTTTTCATATCAGATCTTACTGTGGTCCCAAATACTTTTTTGGCTCCTTCTTACCCCTTATGTCCTTGTGTAACATACTCAGAGTCAACTGTGTTTGATTTTAGAAAAAAAATAATTGAAATGAAGACTCAAAATCTACACAGGAAAATGTTCCACTTCTAAGGGTTGGACTGAGTGCCTTTTTAAAGATGGCACAGAGCCTAATTCTCTTGGGTTTCAATAAGATGCAGGATACAAAGCGCTCAATGTTCGCTGAGCTTTTTAAAAACACAGATTATATCCATAAGAGCTTCCTGGCTGTTCAGCAACTCTTGGACCAGAGGGTGAGACAGGAATTTGAAGGTCTGATTATTACTATCATCTCCATATTCCTGGCTGGTTGTCTCAAAGGAAAAGAAACAGGCAAGTATACTTCTTCCCATCCTTCCTTCTACATAATGGAAGAAACTGCTAGCAGAGAGTGAAGGCAACATTTTCACTCCTTCCAAGAACACACAACAATTCAAGTCTCAGTCTGTCACTATGCCTTGCATAGTTATAATTGTCACTTTTAAAAAAAAAACTTTTTTCTTTTCCTTCAACTCATTGTAATAGAAGTAATGTATTAAGAAACAATACTTTGGCAATAAAACCAAGACAAGAAACAGTTCCTTTTAAAGTAATTATCAAAGACTAAATAAATTTTAACAGGGATAGCTGAACTTTAACCTGGCAAATAACGGTGATTCCAGAAAGAGGATCCATTTTTTTTAATATAGTATGATGACACATCTTGTTTTCTATATAGAATTTGAAAAAGCTTGTGAGCATTCTGCCAGATTTCAGCCAACATAGACTGTTTTAACACCAAAGCCTCCAAGAAGTAATTTTATTTCCTATCTTTATGCACAGCTGAATTTTATCCAAGGCAGAGAATGTAGACTGGCCATCAAAAGTTGGGAGCTGCAGAATCCAGACACAGCATTTTTTGCTAAGTTTAGTTTATTCCCCTTGTTTTTAAAATAAGGAAAAGTGTTGCTGGAGGTGCAGGCAGATAATTTAGCTTGTGTCATTTTATTAGCTTTACTTTTAACTGGGATTGTCATTTCATATGTGCACAAGGGCACAGGATGAAACAAGTCCATTACTTCTGTACAGGCGGCAAAAGAATTTTCTAACTATACATTGGAGCAATAGCCGACAAGGGTCCAGTAAAGAGCTCATATCTATCTCAAAAGGAAAACAGCAAGTTATTAACAGATTATTTAGCTTTAACAAGATTATTTTACTTTTTTTTTTCTTAATTTAAGTCAATAAAGTTTAACTGCAACATAAGACCAGAACACACAAGTAGGTAAACATAAGACTAGAACACACTGCAACATAAGACCAGAACACACAAGTAGGTAAACAACTGGAAAAGTGCCAAGAAAAAGTTTCTAGTCCATGTGAAAATTCAGGTATAATGTATCTAATGAGGCTGACCTTATTGCTTTGATGCCATTAAAACTTAGAACATTGGAAACCAGTCCACTCCAGTGACTGAGAATAAATTGTCTCTGAACATGCAGTTTGTCAAGCTCTCAGCATGAAACTGAGATCATGCAAATTTACACCTGTCCTATCTCAACTCTCCCTTGACTGAAAAAAGTTCCATAAAAGTAAATGGTTAGTCTTCTAGATGCCATTCCATTTCCTTCCACATCTACTCTGCCCACATGAAGAAACAGAGCAGAAAGGCAGAGGTTTGCCTCCTCCCACATCTACTCTGGCAACATGAAGAAGCAGAGAAGAAAGGCAGAGGTCTCAGTGTGAGGCCATGCACACAATTTATGCTAGTGATCTACAATTTCTAGGCAAAAGAACTTGAGAAAGTAATTTTTACTTTGCAAACACAACCAAATAACAATGTTCTCACAGGAACTGATTATCCTCCTTGGAGGCCTGGGCACTTACGCATGCCTAGAAGAAGTGAGCATTAAATGCTGCCTTTCCATTTTGGTATAGTGTTTCCTCCCCCACTCTACTGGTCATAGCATGAGCCCACACAGCTCTCAGCCGTACGCTAATTGCAGAAATGGAAATTCCAGAAGTATTTATTACTCCTTGTCCTTAAAGCACTTTGTGCTTCTCTTTTTCTCTTATTAGAAGCCAAGGAAATGCATAATCAGTAGCCTGGTGCCTGTACCTTGCAGAGAAGTGAACCTGTAAGTATACACTCTAAAATGCTACAAATACATAGAAGATGACAGAACACAGTTTGGCCACACTGGGGCAAAGACTGGGAAAAATAAGCATCAGCTTAACATTAGAAAACAGCCAAAGGAAAATGCAAAGGGTGTCTAGAAGTATGGATGTTTCTTAACAGAGATTTGTAAGCAAGCATTCCCAATCAAACCAGACAGAGACAGTCATTTTACTTGCTGCTATAGACATGCCTCAGGTACAAGCAACAGCTGAACACTTGGGAGTAAAGGCTTGTGAAAACAAGGACAAGTACTCAAAACCCTACATTTCTGCTACAGAGAAAGAAAATATGCCGTTCCTACATAAGCTTACAACACACAAGAAAACTCAGTTAAGATCAGACCTCCCCAAGGGATATGGTGGAGTCACTAACACTGGAGGTTTTCAAGATGCAACTGTACACAGTACTGGATAATCTCATTTCTGCTCCCTTTTCCATAATCTTTTGAGGTCCTTTCCAACTTAGGTTGTTCCATGATTCCATGATTAAAGCAGAAAGCAGAAAGGTTTTCTAAAATCTTATAGTGATTTAGGTCTAGAGCTGTTCTTGAAACATTTCAGGGCCAAATGTTACTTCCTTGTTATTGTGAAATAAAAATGAAAAAACCTTCAGAGTCTCAGAAACTGCAACAGAGCCACTGTTCAGAACGAGACTGAACAGCAAGAGAGGCTAGCAGTATCAGGAAGAAAAAAAAGCTCAGCCTGAAAACAGAATGTCATTACCAAGGTGCCAATATCCTAAGAGAAGAAAAATCTACTTAGCAGGAGGTGCTATCTTAATTTTGCTATCCAGTAATCAGCTGGTGACAAACTGTTAATTGACTGAGCACAGCATCCACCAACACAAGCGAGTGTTGAGGAGGACATGGGTTGTCTAACTGGATGCATTCCCAATCTGTTATCACATTTTTGAAAGATAAGTACACAACTGGTTCACCACACAGAAATGGAAATCACACCTGCTCCAAGCTGTCATTAACGTACTACAATGCCAAGTAACTGAGGAGGGGTAGAAAATGCAAGTTGCATTTGCATCCAGAGTAGGCATTTGCCTTCACTTCATAACCAGATCCTGCTACAGCCAGTGCAGCAGCCATCAGTCTAGAGAATGCTAAGAAGGAGGAGAATAAAAAAATGTGTTATCTACTTCTTAAAGCCCTAAGTCTAAGGAAGAACCCACTGTTTTTGAGGCCACAGATTTAAAGCAAATATAGAACTATTTTTGCAACACAATACATAGTTAAGTTGGAGAATGTATTGGTAAAGTATCCAAGAACCCAATGCATTCAAAGAGGGAATAAGCAAATTCAAGTAAGTCCACTGCTGACAATTAAATTAAGTGCTTCAGAAACCTTTATAGATGGTAGGTGTTTCCAAGGTGAAAAGATATTATGCACAGTCTGAGCTTGTACTCCTTCCCTAGGAATTTGTTGTTACCCAGTGTTAAGACTCTTTGACAGAAATTTGTCTGATCCAGCCTTGCAATTCTTGTCTTCAGGTTGAGTCAGACAAGAAAGAGGAGCCCAGTCTCAATATCAAGAAACAGGGAAATTCCACAAATTCACTTAACAACATTTTTTCTTCTCTTCAACTCCATAGATTCAGAATGAGTTGTCACATGGTATTTGCTATGTAAGATCCCTCCCTAGGGTATGCTGATACAAAGGTGTTTTTAAAGGCAATCACCTGTACAATGTATTAGTGATATGTAAAGTGCTAGCGATCTGTAGAAATGAAGAGGAGGTATTGGGCAAAAGGCTTTAGCTCACTTTTAATATCATACAGTTTGCAAAAGTACATCTGAACACAGAGGCAGAATGGCCCTCAGAAAAACCCGGTGTGTTTCAAACCAAACTCCTACATCCATCAAGGAAATCTTTCCTGAGGATGAAATAAAAAATAGGCTGCAAAAAAATCTTATTAGGAAACACAACAATAACACATTTATCCTTAAATGAAGAATGGCTATTTGGAAATCAAGGAGTAGGAGGTACTTGTTTTGTCCAAATAAATAAAGTCCTGAGAAGACACACAGAAAATACAACAGAGTTGTTCGAACAACACAAGGAAGAACATTTAACTCTTGTTCTACCCAGATGAGCTTGGTGACCTTGGATTACATTAGCCACTCTGCGTCACTTTAACTAACCTTACTAAAATATTCAGGATAAAAATATATTTAGACTGCGTACACAGTATTACATGCAAGAGGGCTTACACTGACCTTTTCAAGACTCTTAACACCAGAAGCTACAAAGGAGACTGATTTGCCTCTATCTTCATTAACATAAAACCTCTCAATGCTACTCTCACCTGGATGCCTTGAGAAACAGATAACTGAACAGAGACTGCAAAGCAGCTTAAAGATAGGAAGACATTCTGCAAGCTGCTACAAAACAGCAAGACGTACGGTAAAACATGCTGGCAGAGGGAAAGATACTTGTTTCAAGTCAGAAAGAAAGGAAATATTTAACTGAAGAGACAGTTTTTTACTGTGTGGTCATCCTTAGAAAGTAGAGGAGACTTACTCCCACTGTTTTCTTATGCCTCAGGAGAGCTGAAAAGTTCAAACTTTCTTCCTCCTCTCAGCTTGTATTTTAATAAACAGCCTTTCCACTTCTTGAGAACAAAAGCAGGTTGACAGTTTAAGCTGTGAAAGCAGCATGGCAATCTTATTATGTATGCCAGGTTTGCTATGCTTCCATGCAGAAAAAGAGTGATGCTAATCAGAGTCCTACCATGTTGGGTGAATCCAATTCAATGAGTACTGAAACTGCAGCACTTTCAAAACCTTTACCTGCATCTGGCCTAGGTATAGCAGAACAGATATCTTCCTTATCTGATGTCTTCAGGAACCTGCTGCTGGCTATCCATGGAATCTAGATATTACTCAAATGAGTGTTTGATCTGACTGTGACACGTACTCATTCTTTCTGGTCTGTCCTACAGGATACAAAAAAACCCTCTGGCTTTAGAAAACATTAAATATCTCACTTTTCAGCTCTCTCTCTTCTTGAGCAACTGTCAGTAATATCCACCTCTCTCCAGGCTGAAAGCAGATAAGTTCTTTCAGAAGATTAGTTTAGCATGCGGTAATCTGTTCCTCTAAACAGCATATTCTAACTAGAGGAGCAAATCTCACTCTCTGTAATCCTGTCGGTTTCATTGACAGGAGCCTGTGACAAGGATACATCCTATTGTAACAAAACATTATACACCATTTGCTATTTGAGAAAAATTCTTCTTTTGCTTAAGCCAATTAAATTCTACCAAAAAAAAAAAAAAAAAAACAGCGGATTGCCCATTTCTAGAGATTTTTCAAAGCAAGACTAGATGCTTCCCAGTGTTACTAACTGCTCAAAAAATGCTAAGTTTAACTTTTCAATATGACACTCCTAGGGTTAGGGGGACTCCTGGGAGTAATCAGTCCTCAGCTTGTAAGTACATAGACCTCAAAGGTCCTTTTCATCTGAGAATACAGGCTTCAGGCAAAAAAGCAACAATTCAGTGTATGGTGGACTGTAGTTCATAAGAAACTATTTGTGTTTTCTTAAAATTTTCTTTAAATGTAATTGTGACTTGATTTTTCACAGCTGTGTTCACTACTGCATCCAGCAAACCTTTACCAAAGTCAGCAGCTATCAACTCTTGACAATAATCTTAGATTCTCACTGTCAGTTTTATGAATACATAATTAATTTTATAGCTCTGGGTAGGAAAATGCTATTTTCAAACTGCCATGGTTCTTCACTGTATCTGTTGCAATGGATTTTAACATCAGAGATTTTTTTTTAGCTTGTCCACCCACTACAGCAGTTTCTGACTTTCCACAGAGCCTGGATTAGCAGATAATGCTCTGCATATTTGAAGCCTGTAATTCTAAGATTTTTCTGCTTAGTCAAATAGACTTCAGGAAGCAATTGTTGGATTTTTTCATTCTTAAGCCCCTTTCCATAACATTTTTTTTTTCCTTATCTATAGAAGGTTTTGGTGATTACTTTACTGATAAGCAAATATGGCCCAGAAGAGGAGGACTGGCTATTTAAAATCCATCTGTATTTCTGTCAGAGATCCTTGAAAAATAAGAAGAGAACATAAAAACAGCAGATGATTTCTGCTGCTGTAACCTCAAGAAAGGGGCTATCCCTTCTCTGCAGTCCCCCGGCATTACTGACATATGATATTTTGTGTAATATTTATGTTAATGGATAGTACTGAACCCCTGAAAAAAAAATCTGGGCATAAAACACAGAATCCTTGTTGGGCAGAGGAAGCAACCAGCACCTGTTACGACCGAAAAAGTTGCTTTAATTGTCTGGACCTTTGTTCATGGAACAGATTTTTGCTCAGTGGAAAAATAATTGAACCACAAATAGCAGCAAATGGTAGGCAGACAGTTAAGAAGACTTACAAAAATGTCTGTTGCATTTCCAAATGTCGGCCCTCTGTTTTAGAGAATGACAGCAGAGCTGTCTTAGGGTGTGGTGGGACTTGGGTGACTCCCTGCACATTCTTACGTTTTTTTTCTGCCTTCTGCAACAGAAATCATAGGGTAAGATAAGAAAGTCCTTAGAGGGTTGCATAACGTAAAATATTTTTTACTGTTTCTAAACTGAAATAAAATATTTTTTCTTTCACCTCTAGGCAGAACGTAATTAATTTTCTTCACAGAGATGCATGAAAGGAAGAACAAGAATGCAGTTGTGTCAAAAGCTGAGATGTGGCAGGACATATTCCACATGCATGGACCAGTATTTAGCTGAAAATTAAATAGGCGGTTTGTAGCTATATTCTTACAGTTTGCCAAAAGTACAACTCTCTGTGAAGCCAAATCAGAAAGTAATCTTATTACTGTAGCCAAGGTTCTGTCATTGTTACAAGTGTCTGCTCAGCCATTTAATGTAGCTGTTTCATGACACCTTTGGCTCCAGTTGCCTTCAGGTTTACAGTCTTGGTGGGTTTCTCACATTATTGCATCCCTGAGATAGAAGAAAAATGTCTGCCAGTGAGGTTTTAATTATGAACTGAGAAGCCATATTAGATGATCATCTTTGTCTTATGCTTTCCTATTTTTACCTATTCATTTATCATTGTGAAATTCAAAGAAGCGGGAGAACAAAACATAAAATATCAGCTTTAATAACTTGCCTCAACAAAAATACAGAAGCACTTGGATGGAAAGCTGTTCTGCTGGGTGGGGCCCAGAAATAAAAATTCCACCCTAACTTAGTGTTTTGAGCAGTGGGACAATTTCATTCCCACTGGGCAAGAGAGCTGAAACACGAGCTATAATTAGGGTCAAGTGTATGCCAAATGGTATATTTGCTTCAAGGACAGGGCTCTGTGGGAGTGATCAGAGAGCCACAGAACTAGAATGCAAGACTTCAGTCTACAGTCTTCTTTTCCAGAAACAGAAGGGTCTAAAACCAAAGAGGACTTGCTTCTTTGGCAGTTGCCACTTAGGAGATCCTTGCTTTGAAAGCAGCCTTATTTCTCTGTGCTTAAGTGTATGCCAACATCAGTTTTTTATGGAGTCAGGTCTCTGTCCCTGAAAACTACTCTTCATCAATTTTGATGTAGCTAACTACATGCCACTTGCAAAGCCAAGATAACTTATTCGTTAATCAGCTGATACAGATGGAAAAAAATGTGTTTCAGGATATGTAAACCTTTATGAGTGCAGAACACGTTTCTGGTTTCACTCAAGAGGAAAAGGCATCCAAAAAGGCCAGGCTTAAGTTATGGATGAAGCTGAAAGACCAGGAATACTTAGTGAAGTGGCTGTCACATAGAAAGCTGCATCATGGCTAGGAAACTTTCAGCAATAAAAACAAACCTTAGGTACAGGGATCTTCTGGAATAAGCATCTTAAGACTACATACTTATATCCTTAAAATGTCCTTTAGATTGTTACCATGCATAATCCACTTATTGGTATCTCTTTTACATTGTCCACTTGTGGAGCCGTGGAACACTAATGAACAGGAAAAGGCTAGCAAATGAGGCTCTGAGCACTTACCAACTTCAACATTCATATTCCATACAAAACATGCTATTTCTAGGGATCTGTTAATGCATTCTTTGGCAAAACTGTAGCTCTGAAAGAAAGTTTTAAATAAACCCCACCATCACCTCACACTTTGGATAAATGTGTACCCCCTACAGAATTTTCTCTTTCTTTGAAAAGGAAAATGTTATCCTGACTTATATTCTACGGATAGATCCCTTAAATTGCTCTGCACAAGACCTCCACCCCTGAAAAAGTATTTTCTTTACATTGATCACTTTAATTATCAAACCACATGTCTGAAAGTTGTAATAGACTTAAATATTTATAGACACTTTGGAAGTTCAGTTAATCGTGGGATGACAGCTTGTTACTCGTTGCTTATTGTCTTTGCATACTTGAAGATTTGTGTGGCCTTGGTAAATAACAAGACTATAGTTTCAAATTTCTGCAAGTTTAAGACAATTTGCACTTTAAAAGACTTCTGCTTTTTTATGTCCCAGAAAGAAAGTATAAATTCTTAGTCTAACAATCTTCAGCTTAATCCAGCAATTTCAGCAAAACTTCTGCCAAATCTAACAGAGTTTTGCCTGAATAGGGACTACCATAGCAGGTCCACCATCACTGTCTCACTACCTGAAAGCAAATTGCAAACCCTAGATGATGAACTGCATTAAAGGGTCTTTTGACACCAGCAGCATATGTGCCTCTGGCAACCGTCACACGCAAGCAGCTGCACTGTAAACTGTGGGGATGCTCTGTACCAGATGTACTAGGCTGGAAGCAGAATTATCTGGGTGGCCCATTTTCTTTGGCACCTGTGACAGCATTCAGTCACCACCAGCAGAGGCCCATTCAAAAATATATCCTTTCAGAGGTTTATTCATCTGTATGTCACCTCTTTTTTTTTTGGAGCAGAGAGAAATATTTCTATGGCCATAAAAGTTACTGTGAAATGCAAGAAATCTTCTCATTCCATTTGTTAGCAATGCTGCAGAGACAATCCAGACTGGCAGTGGTAATAAAATCACCTTTGTTCAGATGGCTCTTCATTCATCTGATTTTTGGTTATGAAAAAGACATTGTTAGGACCAAGAATTTTGAACTCAGTCTGTTTTACATTTCAATACAGAAAACCTTTTGAAGTGAATACAATTTTCATTCAGTAACTAACCTCTCTAAAATCAGCACGGTGACTTTAGACTGTAACTGAAAGTGATCTTGTTCCTAGCATTCCAGAAACAATTTGAGGTCATTGTCCAAAGGATAAATGGCCTGAAATGCTTATTGGATACTAGTGACACAAGATGAGCAATGAGATAAACTCAGATCATGTTGCATGTAATTCTTTCAAGTAATTTATTTCAAACTGTCCCTGGGAAAGGGAGAGAAAGAAGAACTACAGTGGCAAAGCTGTGGCAGAATATAGTTACGTAATTACATTTCTTACAGTTATTATGCATTTCAGTAAGTTTTTCTGTATAAGCAGATATTCCCAGTGCCTTGCAGTGCCTCCTGTAGTTGCTTCCCTTCTTAAAATGGTTCTCAGTAAAAGACAAGAAACAAACAACAAAAAACCCCAACCCAACATTACTTGTCCATTTTCCTTGATCTACATAATGCACAGGTCAGTGGGAAAGAAATATGCTGAGAGTTGTAGGCAATCAGGAGGATTTTATACCTGTTTTGAAATACTGAAGGAAAGAGACTTGACTTTATTAAAGCTTGAAAATTACTAGAGAAGATCATTCCCTCAAGTCTCAGAAATATTGGCATACATATCAAACCAACACCCCAAGTAACCCTTTGGATGGAGGCCAGAAATATTATTTTTCACTGCATTTCAATAAAGATATGTTTTCTTACTGTGGGAGAGCATGACTATAAGCTCTGAAAAGGTAGTGCAGATACAGCAATACATTAGAAAATATTGTATTGTTTCATCTCTATCTTGCTGCTTTCATCAGAAGGTCTCATCTTGGTACTAAATTGAGACTATTATATCAAATTATTCACAAAGGCTGGAATTTGCAGAAGCCTGGCTTGAGAACTACACACAACAGCATGTGGATTTATGGCTCTGCTGCAATGTGGCTTTGAGACACTTCTCCAAAAATTGACTGCAAGAAGAGCTTTCATTTTCTCAAACGTGCCACCTTTTCAGGTGAGCTTTTATTCTGGGTTTACATCTGTGCCTTTAGGTAGCCTGCTTTGCTGCTGAGTTCCTGCAGCATTTGGAGCAGGTTTAAAATGAGTATGATGCTGTGAGGATTGCTGCTTACTGTTAGTGAGACTATCTTGCTGCCTGGGAGGAAAAAAAAACTCTTGCAGCATTCCCAGTACCCAGTACAGTTTTCAGACATACAGTTCTTGTACAGTCTCTGCTCAAGACCGTAGCAGAGTTCCATGTCTACCTGATTATAATGCAGTTTAATTCCCTTCTTTAACACAACATGAAGCTGCCAGAAAGGAGCTGAAAAGATGTTCTCTTTTGAAATGAGAAGTCAATGAGGGTAACAAGCCTTGTATAAATAAATATCCATGCCAGAGCTAATGTATCTTACAGTTTCTGGATAAAGGCCTGAATTTTGGATTTGTGTGTTGTGTTAGGAAAATTAACTCCATTGCCTTTAATAGCACTATTTCTGATTTAATTTGGGAGCACAGTCAGAATTATTCCATGTCAGTGGCAATTTATGCTGTAAATCATGCGCTAGGTACACCTGTGCTCTTCCGACAATTGATAGAAGGGAATCAGTATCACAGTAGAGAGGAATACTGACAACAAACAGCCATACATAAGAGAGCAGAATTTGGCCACAGCTGCTTGCACTAGATTTACCAGCTGACAAGCCTAGCCATCTTGAGCTTGCATCATGATCTAATAAAAGCCTAATAATACCTTTTCATCTAACTTGCTCAGCCACATACATTGGGCTTTGGAGGTGTCAAGTCTAAAAAGAGAATTGTACTTCTGCCTCAGAGATATTTGTATTGCTGAGGAAAAATATATTGCAATAAGCAGTTCCTTAGACAGCAGGAGAATTCCACTTTGGAAAAAATAAGAAGAAAAGAAGAAGTCAGGCCACAAAAATACAGATTCTTATCAGATCTCCCCCGATCTGATGCACTCAGACTTGAGAATTTCTACCTCTTGCAGCCTCTTTGTAGATCTGAACAGGCTTGATGGACAGAAAATGAACAGATGCACATTAGAGGTGGGAGATGATGTTGTAGGAGGTCTATGCTCAAGTTATACAAAGATAAAGATGTGGAGGCATGCCTGCATGGTAGAGCTCTGTTAAGTAGACAAACTCCCCAGCATGCACCTCTTTACAGGACTGGATATTACATAAGGCTTGCAAATGAATTCCTGTCCCTCTATTTTGTACCTTGGAAGTAAAGATACAGAGACATTTCACTATAAAAAGCCTGCCCTTCTGGTTACAGATCTCATACTTTCTGTCTCAGCTTTGCTGCTCAGTAGTTGCCTTTTCAATGCCACTAAGCAAACTGTTCCTTCTGGAGCCGGATTCTCTCTGGCATCTCTGCTCACTGGATGTTATGGATGCCTCTTGCTGCGGGAAGTATACTGAGCACTCTCATTACATTCATGCACTACTGTTCCAATCTCTGTATGATAACCTTCCCCTCCATATCTTAGTGTCTTCTATGGCTGGACATGCAGGCAAGATAAAAAAAGCTTATTATTTTATATTATATTATTTAATAGTACAGGATCAAAAGCAGCCATGCAGGAAGGCAAAGCAGAACTGTTAGCATACACAAATGTGCCTATAGTGATG
The DNA here is from genome assembly GCA_013399055.1 of Ramphastos sulfuratus. Classification (NCBI taxonomy): domain Eukaryota; kingdom Metazoa; phylum Chordata; class Aves; order Piciformes; family Ramphastidae; genus Ramphastos; species Ramphastos sulfuratus. The sequence continues at coordinate 145,487 of WBNM01028438.1, read as the reverse complement.
CATATTAATGTCCTTGTATAACAAGCATATACAACAAATGAACGGTGATTTTATGGGTTTTGTTTGTTTGTTTGTTTTAAGTAATAAGATACACTTTTCGATTATGAATAACTTTGATAACTTATCTCCAAACTGGAGTGCTTGACAAGATCACTCTAGTTCTTCACATTTATGCAGGACAGAGAAACTCAAGAGTTAGCCAGATATGTTCTTGAAAACCACATTTAACCCTTGCAGGCTTTTCTTTATGAGGTCCAAAATACGATTTCCTGTTGTCACTATATACTTGTCTTTTGCTGTGTAGTCATTAGATTCCTATGAACTCACCTCATATGAACAAAAAAACTCTTTACATATTTCTTTTGATATTTCAATGAATGTTGTAGTCTTATTTATGAAGGATAGACATGAATGTTGAAAAGTCAAATTCTTGTGTAAATGTTTCTGTTCATTTTAAGTAGATATCAAAGGTGGCGCCTTGGTGAGTTTTAAGAAGTTAGTTACAGTGCTGTGTATTTACTGATCTATTTTAAACAGCACCATTCTTAAATACAACAACCTTTAGGGTTAATAAATCCACATTAGAATGTGTGTGCAATACTTAGTTCTGGCCATATACTCTACTACATTATTTGTCCTAACTGATAGACAAAGTTTCAAACCCTTTTACCAATTCACATAGTGAAAGATCTATTGCAAATAATACTAAGCACATGTACACGTAAAACTGGAAATATCAAAGTTGCTACTGTCTGTGTGATAACAACTTCTTATTTTATAGTTTCATAAACAATCCTTCAAAATCAAATTCCAAAAGTTTGGGAGGGCAGTTCTGGAAATCCAATACAGAACCAAAAAAATTGCATTGATAGTGGCATTAGGCATAGTCTAGGAAAATGAGTGTTACAATAATTTATTCTATCATAGGCAGTCTCATAGATCCATCATGGCACACAATGAAAAAAAAAACACCAAGAATGCTGCAATACCTTTCTTTTCCACAAGACACCCACACGGATTCATAATAGAGCAACATATAACGAAACAGAAAATGTATCTATAAGAAACAAACTTACAGGAAAAAAAAAAAAGGTTTTCTAACTATACACTTTATAACACACACCTAAAATCAATGAGTTTTTAATTACCTTTTTCTTCCAGTGGAAAGCCAACATGACAGAAGGCTAAATTTTAGTTCAGGGAATATGACGACACAGATAAAATACTTAAGGAGGACAACACATAGTCTTCCTCATTTCCTTCAAGAGAAACACCAAAATTACAAATAGGGAAGTCTAGTAAACCATGTGTTTTGGTGCTGTCCTTCGTGCAGAGCAGGAACTGGGTACCAAGGTAAGTCATCATTCAAGTATCTAAATACTTGTGACATGAATCCCTGCAGTATCACAGAATGGGAGAAGAATATGTTGTTGGCATTTCTCCTTTTATTCAGGTCTGCCTCACTTACTTGTTCCTTCCATACTGCAGTTGAACTTTCCGTTTTATAATCAAGATCAAAACAGCCTCAGAACTGAAGTAATAAATCTATTTTCCCACATTCTGCCCAAAACATAACTGTGGTTAAGGATGTATTTCCATCAACAGCTGTTGAAACCTAAACTAACAGCTTGATTTCTAAACATTTCTAAAACACATCAGTGGGTGTATGGCAGTTGGAAAACTATAAGCCTTAAGGTCTATTCAAACTTTGAGGTCAGCAGAATGAGACACATAAATAGAGTAAAACTTTAAGATGTACAGATATAACAGAAGCCCAATGAAGGTAAAGAAGACTAAGTTTTGTAGAGGACTGCATAACTGAAATAATCACAAAAGCAATAAATTATCTAGCCCAAAGAGTTGTTGTCTTTCAGTGGCCCTCTGTCTTCCCTTTTGATCAACTTCCCGTCTCACGCTCTTAACCAGGTTTAAATGAGGTGTATCTTCTCCATCTTTGCCAGCCTGCCCTACTTCAGAGGGATTAGCAGCATTGTGACATCTCCCTGTTCTAGGAGCATTTTGTTTTATGAATGAAAGCAATTCTCCTTTGTTCCTAAGTGGATTTTGCCAGATCTGAAAACTTCCTCCACATTTAATATAGACAGAAATTACTTAGAAATTATTTATAAAGCAGGTCTTTTGCTCTTTTACATCCCCAAGACCTCTTCCCTAGTCCTTTTGAATTCACAGGAACACTCCTACATACTGGGAGTCATCATTTTACATGTTCCTTCTTAGCCAATTCATGAAGATCATTTGCATGGTTTTAAGGACACAAATATAACCATTCAGCAACTTTTGCCACACAATAAATTTTCCCCCAACCTTCCCTTTTGCACATTGCTGTTTGTAAAATAAATTCTCCTCATTTGGGTTCATCAGATATCAAACCTTTGGGTTTTGGCCAAGCACCTCCTCTCTCTTCAAACAATCTATAGAAAATCTGGCATGTTTCTCCAGTTGTTACTGAGCAGCAGAAAAAAGTCCTCTGTATACCATTTCCTCACAAAGGTACTTCAGCCAAGTGTGTGTCTACTCAAATCATTTCTACTGCTGTACTTTGCAGTCTTCACTACATATCTCAGAGCTAATCACTGCTAAAACACCATATAGTTTTCAAGCTCTTCATTCAGGAAGAGCACTGAGGAATTAGAGTAAATGCTTATTTTTTTTTTATTTTTAAAACTGCAAGAACAGGTGAAGCTCTAGAAAAACTGTAATACAGAGACTTTTGGTTCAGTCTACGTGTATCACATGGAAGATATTAGAAGATACATCTGTTCCATGAGGCTCTTACCTACCTAATCCTCAGCTGGCATGAATTTTGGTGCCAAGCTTACAGCTCACAAAGGGAGGAATCTCTGTGATGCTGGGAAGTTGTCAACAAAAATCTTCTTTGGTAACAACAGGTACTATTCAAATTCCTAGCAAGGAGAGAATTGAGTCATTGGGAGAAGTGATCTACTCCTGAGAAGTAGCAAATGAGGAAAATGCTTCATTTCTTCATAGTGTCAATGATTCTGTGGCAGGCCTGTCTCCCTGCTCAGAAGGAAGGGTGGACAGTGGAAGATCACAGCTGCTGCTAAACTCCTTTTGACTAGGAGCAATCTTTTACTTCTGCCCTGAGATGCTAATGCTGAGTCCACTCCAGAGTCAATAAAAGCTAGACATAGAATCACAGAATCATAGAATGGTAAGGTTGGAAGGGACCTCAAGGATCATCTAGTTCCAAGCCCCTGCCAGAGGCAGGGACACCTTCCACTAGTACAGGTTACTCAAGGCCTCCTCCAATCTGGCCTTGAACACCTCCAGGGAGGGAGCAGCCACAACCTGTGCCAGTGCCTCACCACCCTCACTGTAAAGAACTTCCTCCTAACATCTAGTCTAAATCTTCCCTCTGCCAGTTTAAACCCATTGCCTCTTGTCCTGTCATTACAAGATCTTTTAAATAGTCCCTCCCCAGCCTTCCTGTAGGCCCCCTTCAGATATTGGTCTCCTCAGGCTTTAAGGAATGTTTTGATTAAAGCCCAGATTCCTATGAAGGAATATTGGGGTAATGTAAGGGAGCCTCATAAAACAAACTAACAAAATCTAAAAAAGTCCGGAGGTGGCAAATCCTAGAATTTCCTGTTATGGGGGAAAAAGATGTGAATGTCTTACCAACAGGGCTTATCAGCTGTTGGGAGTAACTTTTTAGAAAAATTATAATTTTAAGTCAAGATATTTTCCAGACAAGCAAGAACTAATTTCCTTATCAGCCAGGAAGGCAGCTCAGACCTATACAGCAGCCTTTTAATTTTTCTGGTCAATTTACAAGGGTTACTAAGGAAGTTGACTGTCACAATTATCTGAGAGTGCAGTCGCTCCACTCAAGGGCAGGACTGCGGCTCAGAGTGACCAGGTCACACCAAAAGAATGAATTTGACAGGAATTTCACCGAAGTGGGGGAAAAAAAAGGAAAAAAAAAAAAAAGTACATAGTCCTGGTTTTGAGGTGAGCTAAGCAATGCATTGGGGCAGACAGGCCTTTGGGGACACAGTGGGCACTCGATTAAACATGATCCTGTAGTGCAGCCCAACAGAGCTAATGGCTAGCAGCATCCCAATGCTTATCGCTTTTCACTCAGCACTCGTAAGGGAAAAAAAAGGACATAGCACCTTCAATACGTCACCCCGTTATAGGGGTCCCAGTACGTGAAAGACTCGTAAAACTGATGGAGTGCACTGAAACCACTAGCACAGCGGGGCCCTGCTCGGAGCAGTGCTGAGGGCTGAGACGTGTGCCTAGCCTTTGACAACAAAGCCTGCTCCCGTGAGGTGCGCCACAGCCGCCGGCAGCCCGCCTCCGCCGGATCCCGCCTAAAGGCTCCTGCCCAGTGGCCCCACCGCGCGCTCCTCCTGGCGCAGGCCCCGCCCCCGCGGCAGCCGCTCGCGCCCTCACTTCCTGGGGCGGGCGAGTTGAACATGGCGGCGGGTTGCTGGGGTGTTTGTCGGGTTCTTGTCGGCACCGTGGCCGCTCTGCTTCTGGCGCTGGGGGTGCGTCCCGACGCCGCCTCTTCCTCCTTTTCCCGGGCAGGCAGCCCCGGCGAGGCGCGGAGCCGCGTGCAAGTGCTGGGCGGCTCCAACTGGAGTCTGGTGTTGCAGGGCCAGTGGATGTTGGAGTTGTGAGTAGCGGCCGCTTTCCCCCCAGCCTCAGAGGCTACGTGCTGGGATGGGGTGGTGGTGGTGGGATTCCCGTCTCCCACATCAGCTCAGAGCCTGTCCCGGGGAGCGGACATGGCCAGCGCCTGCCCCAGCCGGGGCAAAGAGAGGCCGGGCGGTGCCGACCTTCCCAGCAGCCGCGCACCTTCCCCGGCCCTGCAATGGCTGACCCGGAGAACTAGGGGAGGAACGGGAGAAGGCGGCCGAGCGAAGTCCACATAATGCTTATGATCCCCTCTTCTACCAACAGAGATCTGTCCTGAGCCTGTAGACACGGTTCTCTTACTTGAAGTGATAAAAGGTCGTTTTCCTCCAGGTTCTAGCTCTGGGCAGGCAGCGAGCGCCCGAGTGCCCCAAGGTTAAGTTGGGCACATTTCAAATGAGCCTTTGAGTGGTGTTATTCAGGACAGCTACCAGCTAGGGAATATAGCGTCAGGTGCTATACCTTGCACTGCTTACCCGTTTCGAACTGTCACTGGTTTCTGTGCAAGCTCCGAAGGCTGAATTTGGTAGGTAATATTTAGCAAGATTAGGTTCCCAGTGTGGTACGAGTTACATAATATCCTGATACGCCCTCATTTACAGCTGCCTTGCTCCGGAGTTCTTGTTAAAGTGAGATGCATCAGATTTCATTAACTGTAAAGTGCTGTGGTCGCTTCATCCTAGTGACAGCTAGAGAAGTTTGTCTATTTTGGGCTGGGGTTTTAAATGCTTCTAACTAACTATAGCAGTGTCATGGCTTCACTTGTGACATGACGCAGCTCTTGAAGTGCACATGCTATCTTGGGAGTGTTGGTTTGATGGTTGGACTCGATGATCTTAGAGGTCTTTTCCAACCGAAATAATTCTATGATTCTAGCTCACCTGCTTGTATTTAGAAGGCAGAAAAGGAACTTGAGATGATTTAAAAAAAAAAAAAAAGGCAGCAGTTAAAAATACAGTTTGCCAGCTTTATGCTCATGTGATGTGCAGTGCAGCTTTGAAATGGTATTTGTGGCATGTATGCTACTCTTCTGTGGAAATGCTTGAGTTTGAGCAGTTTCAAACATACTAGGTAGCCTGTGAAATGAACCACGTTGCCCATCAACATCAGAATTCATGTTTCCTCATAAATACTTGCCCATTAGCTTCACATTTTGTTTCAATGCTGAGTTTGAGTTACCTTCCTTCTCACTTCCCCATGGTCTTTACTGCTCGGGATCCTACTTGGCACCTGTTATTAGTGAATGATGGGAACAATTCTGAAATAGCTGATTGATAGAGCCAGGGATGCCCACTGTTGTGTCTAAGGATTTGAGTTTTGTTTTGAGTCTTTTTTTTCATTTCTTGTGTTCTGAAAGTTGGGGGAAGAGGTGATTTTGGAGTGAGAGAAAGTAAATTTGTTTTAAATTCTCAAATTCTGACATTCTGGTCTTTCGATGAAAGTTACTGATTGATACACAAGTTGGTGAATCTTAAGGAGGAAAAGGTAATTTGTAGCAACCGAAAGCATCTATTTCTAAGAGAAAATATTTAAATAATTACGCAAGCTCTTGAGGAAAGAGGGTTTTTTTCTTCATCCTTCCTGACTGGAGTGTGTGTGCTTGGGTGACTGTAAATATTTGGTTCTTCATAGCTGGCAACATTGGAAGCACTGCTGCATTTCATGATAAAAATGTTTTGGATAGCTTTGTCTCTCAAAGAAATTGCAAGACTTTTTTGCTTACTATCACAACACATGGATCCTCTCTGAGGTGCTGCAAGTGTGACGCTGGAATGAACTTTTTAATAAGGGTTCCTTATTGACTTATTTCTAGTCTGTAGCTGCAAGATAGTGATTCATTAATGTTATTTTTTTTTCTCTTTAATAATGTATCTGTTAGGAGTATAGAAAACTAGTTTCTCGTCTGTTCATTTAAAAGCGCATTTCATATTTGTGAACATGACTTGTTTCAAGCATGACTGATCTTAATTTCACCTTCTTTTTGAAGTAGAGTAAAACAAACAAATTCCCACAAAACTTGTCTTTATGCCTCTGATTACAAATGAAACTTTTTATATGCTCCTGTCTTGTCTGCAGTACTTTAAGTACTTGCTCATTAGGAAAAATCTCTATTTTGGTTCCGACACAGGGTGTTAGAAGTTTTTGTTTCTGTTTGTTTCAGCTGTGGTGTGTGTAATGAAAATGAATGTTAAGATTTTCTGTTTTAATTCTAGCCAAGTGAAAATCAGGAGAATAGTGTAAGTAGTAGTCATGTTCTCAAGACTAGCTTATCACATGTGTAGTGTAAGCCAATACTTTATATTCTCATTGTCATTTATTGTTAAGCATTGTCCTGCTATTTAGAGGGCCAGGCTATCACAAGGATTCAGTCCTCACCCTGGTGCTTTTGTCTGTAGTTTCAAAGGAGCATGGTAAAAATGTAGCTGAATGTTTTGGTACATGGTTTAATGCTTCTATACAGTTGGCTTGAAACACTTTTTGTGAATAAACTTGTGAAGAATTTCACAACTAATTTAACAATTACTGTAACTTAGACCACGAGTTCAAGAAGACTGTGAATTTTCTGTTGTTTTTTGAGAATATAGTCTCTTAGTCCTTTTTGATTTGTTAGTATCCAGGCCTTGTTCTTGTGAAACTGAAATACCCTTGGCAGCAGGTGCTTTATTATAGAAAGGGATGAAATAATGTAGAATGATGGAATTTAATTTGCTGAAGTTCTTGAAGATTTTGCATGACTTTTCAGAAAGTGACTTGCTTTCTGTTTTAAAAATAATTTATCTTTTGAAAAGTGTTCTCGTGAAATGGAAAGTTGTTGGGGTGGTTTGTTTTAATTTGAGGTGGTACTCTTACCTTTTTTCTTGTTTTTGAAACTAGAGTGTGGAATAATTATGATGTACCCTACTATGCTTCTCATCTTGTTTTCAAAAGTTTAAAAGGCATTTCATTATTGAGCTGTAGAACAAGTGCATTTGATATATTACCTTGGAGAATACACTTTCCTTGGCTTCCAGTGTCGCACCACCATATTATGCAGTTGTTTTTCCCTTTCAAATATTTTTGGGAATGAGATGCATGTCAGGTTACTGAGGTAAATACAACAGAACAGGCATTTCTAAGGTTGAGCTTGCACCCTGAAACAAATTCCCCAGTATGGTGCCTGGTTGTATTGTGTTTGCATCTCTAATTTCAATTGTGCTCCCAATCAGAAATCTAGCAAATTACTTGGTTGCTTAATTAAGCAGTACCTTTTATAAAAGTTGAGTGTCTTGAATCAAGAAATAGTAGACTAAATGGCGAAACTTCCATCTTGCCTGTTCTGATGGTTTTTTTTCTTCATCAAATCTTCCCATGCCCATACTCTGAAGCTGTTTTTCCTTTCTTCCTAGATTCTTGCAACTTCGTGAAATTGCCATCAAAGCTACGTGTAGAATGGTATTAAAAGTTATGTCTGGTCAATGCTGGCAGTTACATGTAATGGTAGTGAAAAAGCAGCTAAAAGGAGTCAGTTACATTCACTTGAAAATGCTGAATTCCTTAGCCAGACAGTTACAAGGAGAGAAATTAGTGTCTTGGAGTTGCAAATTTTATCAGTAAATCTTAGTGAAGTCTTTCTGTGATCAACTCTGTAGAGGTATAATTGACTGGCACATTTGATCAAACTGATTTTAACTTCAAGTATTTATCTATTTTTCTTCATTTCTGTTATTGCAGCTATCAGTGAAGCTGCCGGTATTTAAAAATTAAAGTATTCGTTAGATCAGAGATAAACATAGACTTTGCTTTTGGCTTGTTAAGAGCTTAAAATTTTGCCTTTGCATAGCTTTCTTTATGGCCTCTGCAAAAGCTTCAGGTATCACAATGGATTAAAGTAGGAATTGGAAAACACTTAGAAATAGTTCTTGCACTGAATCTGAGCAGTAGCTGTTAGCTGCATTGTTTATGGAAGACAGACATTTCATTGATAAGACTGCTCCATTGCAAGTGCTTTGATGATATCTTGCTGTATATGTTAAGACGTGTGTTACCTGCTTGTGGTAAATAACTTGAGGTGTAATTTGTAGGTACATGGTGTTTTCAATTTAATTTTTAAATAATGGAGATCAGTAAAATGCTTTTTAGTGTGCAACAGAGTAATGAAAACTTCTTTTCATTAACCAGCTGCCCAGGTCTTGATTTAAATTCTAGTGGACTTCAATTTTTGAATTGGAAAGATTCAAGTGCTGTTTTCTTGGCACACTTTAGGGCATAGGGCAGAGTGTAAACAATTTAACAGCTAAAGTTACCTCCTAATTCAAAGGGATAAACTAGAGGAGCAACAGCACTGAATCTGGTGGTGTTGAAGAAGTGTGAATTATTTCAGTCTGTCTGTAGAGTATGGTAGAAAAAAAAAGGTTACATCTGCTTTAAGTGACTTGGTGTTGGATCTTGTGACATGATAAAAGTAATGAAGACTGGTTTCACAGCACACGTGTGGGTCTGCTTTTTGGTGGCTGGATCATAGCAGCCCCATGCTGTGATACAGGCTTGGGGGGGAGTGGCTGGAAAGTTGGCCATCGGTAAAGGACCTCGGGGTACTGGTTGACAGCCATCTGAATGTGAGTCAGCAGTGTGCTCAGGTGGCCAAGAAGGCCAACAGCATCCTCATCTATATCAGGAATAGTGTGGCCAGCAGAAGTAGGGAAATGATCATACCCCTGTACTTGATCAGTACTTGAGTACTGCTTTCAGTTTTAGGCTCCTCCACTACAAGAAGGACATTGAGGTGCTGCAGTGATTCCAGAGAAGGGCATTGAGGCTGGTGAAGGGTCTGGAGAACTTTTGATAAAGGTGACCCAAGTGTGAAGTATTTTAGTTTTGTATCTTACTGGAAGAGAAAGTATAAGGGAATGACAGGACAAGGGGCAATGGGTTTGAACTGGCAGAGGGAAGATTTAGACTGGATGTTAGGAGGAAGTTCTTTGCACTGAGGATGGTGAGACACTGGAACAGGTTGCCCAGGGAGGTTGTGGATGCGCCCTCCCTGGAGGTGTTCAAGGCCAGATTGGAGGAGGCCTTGAGTAACCTGTACTAGTGGGAGGTGTCCCTGCCTATGGCAGGGGGTTGGAACTAGATGATCCTTGAGGTCCCTTCCAACCTTACCATTCTATGTGTTTTAAGACTTGGAGGGAAGCATGATGAAGCTTTGGCAATGGAGTGTTTTTGTTATTTCCGGGAGGCACTCCTTAGTTCCTTAGTGCTTCAAATGCTGTATGTCAAAGCTTGAGAAATTGGCAATGTTGAAGTAAGCATCAGTGCTAACTCCTGGAAAAATCTGGTAACAATTGCAAATTCTTTCTTGTCTTTGTGGGGATAGGGTGTTTCCTTGCTGTCAAAAACTGAGCATGTCATTTGAGGGATGTAAAGCAAATACTTCGATCCTGATTGTGCTGAGTTCAGTTGGCATAGCTGGTTTTTATAGCATCATGTTAATATTATGTTCTGTCACTGCCGAATTGTGATACGAGCAAATTTTTAATACTTCTTTGAATTTAGGAAAAAGTTTACAATCTCTTGACTTAATCTATGTGTATTGAATATTCCACTTAATTTCATTTAGAAGAAAGGCTTATGAATGTGAAATGTAAACTTAAATCTCAATTTGGGCCAAATTTCTGTTTCAAAATCAGATAGTACCTTAGGCTAAAGGGTGTATTAATCTTGAAAATCTCATGACGTGAGTTTATGTCCGGAGAAGCTGAATTTACGAAATGTTTTTCTTCTGTCTTTAAATTTAGAGCAGCAGCAGAATTATTTGACGGATGTGTACAGTTTTGTACTTATCAGTCAAGCTACTGTAATAAAATACACCCTTTTAAAAGTGTCAAAATATTACTAAAAGCCCTCTATTTGCCAGCACCACAATGGGAAGAAGCTCTGCATGTGTGACTTGCTTCTGGAATCTTTATAAAAGACACTGAGAGGCTGTTTCTTGGCAAGATAGGATTTATGTAGTGGTTTCAGATACTGTCATAGGGAATTATTGATTCAAAACTCCACAGTATTAGTTTTCTTACTTAAAACCATACGTTTCTAGTACAGTAAAATACAACACATGTTTTAATTTGTCATTTGGAACTTAGAAGATTACAATATTATCCTTTTAAAAAATGCTTAGGTTTCAAAACTACCAGAAACCACTCAGAGTGAACTTGATTCCACCTCTTCTGTGAGAAATTACCTTTAAGAAATTTGACTTACTCAAATCTGTGGAGATTTGTTGTTGTTTTAATGATGTGAGGAGGAATGTAGGGATTGATACAAAGCTACTTGACTGTCCTAATCAATAGATTTAAGAAAACCTGTAGAGTGTTTTTCATGTGCAATTGATGTGTTTGTATAATTCACTGTACAGAGAAAAATTTGAACGCGTCTACAACTGTTAGAATATTAACATACTTAATCTGTCTTCCCTCCTTTAGCTATGCTCCTTGGTGTCCAGCTTGTAAACAGATTGAATCGACATGGGAAAGTTTTGCAAAGGAAAGTGAACATCTAGATATCACTGTGGGAAAGGTGGATGTCACTCAAGAACCAGGTATAGTGTGAAATAGGTTTTTATTAAAAGGAATTATTCAATGTAAGTACCGCTTAGTATCTGCAAGTGTGCGATGCTTTACTGGAGCACCTGGGATACCATCCAAGTCAAAGAAGAGGTTTCTAAGTAAAAAACCTTATCCACGTTTTGTTTCTCCATGTAGTTCATATCTGTGAGCCTAAGTCCATAAACTCTGTTCGAAGGATTAGAGAGTTGTGGGAGTGATTTGACTTAATATACTATGAACAAGGGCTTATTCTCTATTTTAATCTACTTCACTGAAAGTTGTTTCCTACTTCATTCTCTCCTTCCAACTGCAGAAGAATCCAGTTCTGTAGCCTCCAGTTACCAAAAGGTTCAGGGTATGGTAGAATTGCCACTGTGTGAGCCTGCTTTAATAAGTTCTTAACTGTTTCCATCATGGTGCTGTTTTATTGTCTTGTTTAATTGTGGTGGTGCTTTAAAGTATGGGCATTATTGCTTTGTTGGTGATGCGTGTACGCGAATGTGTTTACAGAAAGTTTCTTAACTATTCACAGAGGCACAAATACCATCTATTCATTCCTTTAGTGCCTCCCTTCAAAGTTCTGAATGTGTTTGTGTAAGCAGTACCAGTATTGTTTAAACCTCTGCATCACTTGGGAATGCTTCATGCTTGTGTTGGCTTTGAGAGGATGAAAGATTTTTATCAGCAATATCAGACTGAGAGTTAGGAGATATTACTAAAATAAAAAGGCTAAACTTTACTGATAGATTTGAATTTCCCCCCCTTATAAAGTGTGGAAAACATTCATTTTATTATTTAAAAACATGCTGAACAAGTTAGCTTTATCAGGTTAACATCAGGGAAATTACTTAGACTCTGGTTGCAGAGTAGTGTACGTTCACTAGAAGATGCCAGCTCTTCTAGACCTTGTGTAGGCTAACCTCTTGTTTGAAGATTAGAAATACATAAAAAGTCTGATGCCAAAAAGCTATTGATGTGAGGCTTTCCTTTAGCACTTACACTAATGACAGTTTATTAAACAGATGAGTTTGAATATTTAAATTTTACTGCATAAAGTCAGTTTCTGCACATTAACAAAGTACTGGTTACTGTGGAGTTATAACAGATCCCCATTTGTAGTTTTAATCCTGTCTTATCTTTGTCTAATTAGAAGAGAAAAATTATTTTCATTACACAGTGTTCCGATAAAAGGATTTCAATCTTGAAAGTGGTATTTGGATGTGACTGTAACTGGGAAGTGCACCTTCAGAAGTAAGACTGTGAAAATAAGATACTTGAGGTCTTGAACTATTCTTCCTGTTAAAGGACTTGAATGGAAGTACTGGGACCTGAAGGGATCAGGTGCTTGATACTGTTTCTGGTCTGAGTTTTTCTAACTGCTGAGTGATGCCAGATTCCTAAGTCCCTATAGATGTAACTTTCAACCGTAAATTCCTTAAATATTCGACTTTCTAATGTTACTGAGATTCTTGACCTCTGAGGATGTTTGACTTCTGCTAGTCGAAGGACTGACTCCAAGTGATATATTTGTACCTAAGCATGCATAGTGTATCTGCAATACCCAGTGAAACACAAAACCTGAAAACTGTAGCCACTTCTAAAAATAGTCAGTACTCAAACTGGAAAACTGGATTTATTGCAGTTTTAACCTTTGGTGCTAATGTAATTTTGGAGGTATTAGATCTCCTTTTGGAATCTTTCTGAGTTATTGAGGTATTTTTAGTATAGGCTTATGCTTCAGTCTTCCTTTCAGCTGGGGTACTTAAGTGCTGTAGCTGCTGTTTTCACTTGCACAATGGTATGTTAATTAGCTTTGGTTATGTAACCCTTTCATCAAATTAAAAGTGGTCAAAATGCGTTAAATTAGAGGAAAATCACTAGATCAGTGCAGAGCTGCATAAAATTGCACATACAAACCCTGCAGGAGAAAGCACCATTGATGGTGCTTAATTGCAGCAGATGCCTGAAGAATAAACCTGCCAGAGCCTTAATGGATTTACTGCCTGTCTCAGTCTCTTCATGAACTAGTCTTGAAGTGCTTAATCTTTCCTCATCTTTTTATATTGAAACATTTAGTATTACAGCACCAAGTAATGGCAACCCTTCTGGATCTCAAGGACCTGTATAGCTATGGTGCTGTTCTTAAGCATCCAATCACAACATGTACCTGTGTTTTAAACCAACTTGCTGGTCATCTATAATCTTTGAGTATTTGTTTGATGAAAGCAGCTTTAGCTGTTGACTTCATAATGGGTGTATGTCACTTACTGATTTGCAAACAAAGACAAATGCTTAACTATGTTTTACATTTAAACTACTGGCTAGTCCACATTTGTATGGAGCACCAACACAATTTGCTGTTCTTAGCTTCTTGTAGCTGGCTTGCATCTGGTTTTACTGATTCAAAGAGGTGTCTTAGATGAACAACAAACCTAAAAACAAAAAGTTTTGGGGATGCTTAGATGCATTTAGGATACAGATTTTATATTTTGTATTCCAAAAGCATGAGTACTTGCTCTAGGATAGGCTACTTGTAAAAGAAATTTAAGTTACCTATTTTTTCAGTTTGACTGATGCTAACTTTCAGTATGGAGATAATTCCGGTCAGACTCTTGAAGCCTACATTGTTTGGTCCAGTCAAAAACTTTATCAGTATGCAAATACTGATAGAGGAGTACATGGAGAAAAAATGTCTTGCAATAGACGTTCTTCAAGGACATCTTCTTTCCTTAATTTGTCAGCAGTATTTAGTGTCTGTTAATGTTTGTAGCATTTCCGAAGACAAACTGTTAACCTGTATTTACAAAACAATGTTAAAAGCTGTGCAGTATGCTGCTTTCCAGTCTACAAATACAGGTCTAGGTATTTATAGATAAATCAGCATGTTGAGAAATTCAGGTTTGCTTAACTATTTCACGTGTTTGGTTTTTTCCTTCCTTTTCTAGGCTTGAGCGGTCGTTTCTTTGTCACAATACTTCCTACAATTTACCAGTAAGTGTGTCATACTAGAAAAAGTTATGTGTTTCAGAACATACTCTTTTTGTTCTTGTCCTATTTGAACAGTGGCATGAATGACATAATGAACAACTAGGTTATTTAATTGTTGTCATTCTCTAAGGCATTTCTTAGGAACTCAGTGTACTTAGTGAATATAAATACGTGTTTTTAACTTACCGTGGAAGGCTCTCCTACGAACAATTGTACCTAGATAAAATTTATGTGCTTTTTAGTGTGGAAATAATATTTATAGCATTTGTGAAAACTGGTGCAAGTTTGTCTTCTAAAAATTGACCATATGTGAACACTTACTTGAACTTTTAGAAGTTGTCACTAAAATTGCTCATTTGAATAACTGACTGGATAGGTCACATGTAAAACAGTACAGAAAATTTCTGCTATTTGTTGAGCTGCTTCTGTTTAGAGTTCATCTACTGACTCAATATCAGTGTTGAACTCTGAAAGACTTTTGGGTTCAGTTCAGGCTATTGCTGGAACTTTGATTAGATAATGTCCTCATCTGAGGCTTTTTTTTTTTTAGTGACTTTAAATTCCCCTGTTACTGTTAAAAATGGATCAGAAAAGATGTTTGCTATATCTCTTATACATGATACCATACATGAAATATTGAACACTTTATATGTGGCACAATACCATGCCTTAATATATGCATAGTTTTAATTCTGAGCTATGTCTTAAGAAATGGCTTTGTTGTTAACCTTGTATGCTTTGTATTTGCTGTAGTGCAAGTGATGTTTAAGAAAAAGAGCAGTTTTAATCAATAACAAAAGGTCATGCTGTTTGGAAACTGAGACTTTCCATCATAAATTACAGTTTCAAAATGCTGAAAATGCTTAGGTGTTCCACTCCCTGAGCAAGTCAAACCTATAATGTTCCTGGGGGAGTTGTTTGGTTTAACATAGATCAGTTTGAGGCCTATCTATACTGGTACTTTTTTTAATTGCTATTAATTAATTTTTTTTTTAGTGCACATGATGGAATATTTCGCCGATACCGAGGCTCACGGACATTGGAAGATCTTGAAAGTTATGTTTTGGAAAGAAAATGGGAAGCTGTGGAGCCTATAGCGCCATGGAAGTCTCCATCTTCTATAATGTAATGTTTTTATTAACAAGAAATGTGTTTTTATTCATTAAAGGTGCTATATTGACAGCTTAAAAACAAAAAACCTCTGTTTCCTAGATGTGTAGGCTTCGCAGAAGCGATCTGTACTGACAACCTGTTTTCCTGTGTCTTACCTTGAAAATCAGTTCATTTTCTGAATTCGCTTCTGTTTGTGTCTGCTAAAGTCTGTTTACATGATCTTTTAAAATATATAGAGGAAAGAAAGTACAGCCACTGAGCGTTATGTAAGTGTCAGCTTCAATATCTGCTGAGTGTTGGAATGAAATGCATGTTTACCTAGATTATTATTTCATGGTATTTGGGGTGGATGTCCTTCAGATTTAAGGATCTGTTCTTTGATTGTTTACCAGGAACAAATGTGTCCTCCTTTGGAAACAGTGTGGTACTTGCACAGAATATCAGAATCTGTTTGCAGAGCATTGGATTTGCTTTGAAATAGTGTAGAATGCTTTTGTCATGTAAAGGATGAACCAAACATGTGGATGGCCCATGTTTCATTATGGCACAAGCTGTTACATGTAAATGCACATCAAAGATCCAGGGAGTGTCCCTAATTTTCTTTTTTTTTTTTTGTGAGTGCAAAAGAGCTGCAGGATACTTGATAATGGGGAGAGAAGCTACAGGGCTGCATGGTGCTGTGAGTTTGGGAAGAAATGGTTATGACAGTGCTTGGGTAAAGCTGTGGAACTTCTGTTTCTTGATTATGTTCAAATGCCATATTTCAAGTCACTGTTTCAATGCTTTGCATTGAGCTGGTTTAAACGAATACAATGCAGAGAAAAGTTTTATATGAAGTAGCCTCCTTTGAAAATTGCTAGGGCCTGCATAGTACTGAAAGTCTGTAGAGTCTTTTTCTGGTTTGTGCACAGTTTGCTACATATCTCAGCTCCTCTCCATCTTAGAACCTATTCCTATGTTTCTACATTTTTCTAGGATGCATGGCATGGCAGGGCTATTTCACTTCTCCAAATGGATCAGGGTAAGTAACTGTGTTGATAGTGTTTTCTGTACTCCCTTTTTATGCTTAGAAGAATAATCTATTTAGAAGTCAAAGCCTAATTGAGTATCTCTGTTATCCTCTTACAAGACTTAATTTTTCCTTTCATTTACTGTACATTGGGTGCGTAGTATCTTTGTACTATAAATTTTTGTAGGACTAACAGATTACAACTGAACTGCCATTCTTGACATAAAGATTAGCATTGATACTGAGCATACTTACTGTTCTTATCTTGATGTATTTAACATGTTCTCTGCAAGTGTGCTAACCAGATAAAGTTGTTTTGGGTTTTTTTTTTTTTTGAGAGCTGCAAAAATGATTGTAAACATCAGGAATACATTTAGTATGTACCAGGTTCTCTCACTTAATACTGTTCCTAAAGATTATATCCAAATTTGTTTTCAGAGCTGTAAATCATAGTCTCTCAGTTTGTTTGCATCTAGTCTATTGCATAACAGAAGAGAGGATAATGTTTTTATGTTTTTTATTAAGAGTTTCTGTATCTGGACTCCAAACTATTCCATGCCATTCACATAGGAACACAAATTTAGGCAGCAATTACAGAAGTAAAGGAGAAATGCTTAGTATCCACTGAAGTGTGCTTTGAACTTAAAAGTATTTAAAGATACTTTCATTTGGGACCTATCATAGCTTTACTTTTTTTTCCTGTAGTATGCAAGTACTGAGAATTTTCAGACCTTTCCAGTTTTGCTCAGGAAATAAACTCTTTATTAAGATCTTCAAGTGCAGCCAAGATTGAGACACCGTATTTGATTGTAGCAAAAGGTCTTGATATTTGTAATATGCTACAAAAAAGAAATGTAGCAGAGAGTTTGAACAAAGTTTACATTGCTTCTTGTAAGCATCCAATTAACTCAGAATCAAACAAAGCTTTCCATTGTTAGGTTTCCTGTGCAAGCTATCTTTTGATTCTTTCACTGGGTAGTATTAACATTTTGGAGCCTTTTGGCATGTCTCTTCCATGATTGTGGTGCAATGATGTCTCTGTAGTTTCCTCCCTGAAAGATTAAATGGTATGGGAAGGAACCTCCTCTAATCTGCTTTCTGCTTTGATGACTGTTTCTTCTATACATTTCCTCTCTCTCCTTGCTGTGCTATCCTTGCATAAGATTAAAAATATGTTGGAAGCTGTTCTGACATTACAAGTACCTTTTTTTTTTCTTTTTGTAGATACTGAAATTAAAAAAAAAAAAACAAAAAAACCCTAACTCTTGTAAATGTTGGTTGTAGTTTGTTTTCTTGTGGATATACTCTTGGAAGAGATCTAATATCACAGTTTACTTCCTACCAGAGTATCTGACTCATTGCAATGCTTGATTCAGTCAATTGAATTTGTACATTTGAATAACAGACTTAGGTTTCAGAGAAACCTTAATATTGGTTTTGGATTATTCTCCTTAAATTTATAAGTGAAATCACTTGCACAGTTTCTGCTTAGAATGGGTGGCTCCTTTCAAAAACCAAAGAGCTTCGGTAAGAACTAAATAGCCTAATTACAGTTAAGGAATTAATTCCCAGGCTTAAGTATGTGTTTTGCTCTTGTGCAACTTTTAATCATACACCACTTTGCTTCCAACATTTAGTTCTGGTGATAAAGCTCTGCATAAGGTTACGTATTTTTCACTTGATGGTGTACTTGTGAAATGGGTGTAAAAGGATGCTTGCTTTTAACCTGACTGGGTTACTTTTTTGGTTCTGAAAGGCTGAAATTTGAAGTTACCTTTTACATAATTGGCTTCTGTTGATGCTGTGACTGCCTTTATTTGGGATGTCATACTGTGTGGTCTCCTGCTTACAAGAGAGGCCACAAGAGCAAATGCACAGCTTCATGCCGTGGGTTCATCTAACACTACAGTCTGTTTCTAACAGTTGCTAATTTCTAACAGAATATAAGGCTCAAGAACGTTGTGATACCTTCCCATATGCTTGAAGGCTTCCTCTTAGATTTATCTGCAGGAAGCTTACATATGGCGTTTCCAATGCTGAGTGGCTTAGCGAGAAGGAAGTGTGCATTCTTTACTTAAGTCCTTTAACATGAACAACTTGGTAGAGAAGACCAAGATTTAATGGTAGCAGAAGAATTACAGTATTTCATTTGTCTTCTCATTTCCAGCAAATTCACACCTACCTCACTGGCACTCTTGGAATTCATGTTTGGATTTCTTACGCAATCATCATCTTAGCTACCGTATTGATTAGCCTGTTCCTGGCTTTGGTAAGGAAGCATATTACTTTATTTTTCTCAGTTACCTAGAACTTTTGCTCATAAGATTTACTGAAGTACCTTATTTCAGTGATGTATCACCAAATATCAAGAACAAGAGATAAGACATGTGGGAATGGTTCCAAGGTAGTACAAACAAGTTTTCGACTGGACATTTGGCAGCATTTCTCTACCAAGAGAGTGGTCAAACATTGCAACAGGCTTGTTAGAATGGTGGTCAATGCCCAAGGCCTGTTGGTGTTTAAGAGACGTTTGGATGATTCCCTTAACATGTCAGCCTGAATTGGTCAGGCAGTTGGACTGGGTGATCGTTATAGGTCCCTTTCAATGAAATAATCTATTCTGTCCTCTTCTATTAGAAATCCAAAGTATTTGGTACTGCAGATTCAGTCTGTAATGTTGTTACCTACTTCTGGTAAAGGTCGAGACTAGTTCACTCGAGTTAACCTTTTTGTGAAATTCATCATTTAGTTTAGGGCATGGACTAAACAAATCTGAACAGATGATTTTTACATTAGCCTTTTTATTTGAGACTTCTGTATTTAAGGATTGAAAGTATGTGGTCAGAATTATGTAAAGGCTCCCAGCTTTTGAAAAACACAAGCTTTATGGGAGAGATTTTTATTAGCTGAAGTGGGATTGTATATGTGGGAGTTAGCAATGTAAGTATGCCACTGCATGTTACTCAAAATGAAAGGACTAAAATATCTTTTTGAAGATTTGGGGGTTTAATCAATTATTCTATTCCAGGGCATTGCTTTGTGGTTACAGCTTGGTTTTAATAAAATCTGACTTCATTCTTTCTTCCCCATGATCTTTTGTTTGAGGTCTTATTAGTATTTGAAAAATCTGAACCCTTTTATTAGTAGGTCAAGGTGTTAGGTCATTGACTGGACTTAATTATCTCAGAATTATAATAAATAATCTTAATTCTTCCAGCCTTAATTCTTTGATTCTGTAACTGGAGCTAATGCATGCGTATATCTATCTCCAAGACACGGGAAGGCTACTCAGACAAACCTATTGGGTAAATGTGAATGCTAAGAACTGTAACCTAGGCCCTCTATTTTTTCATCAGTGGAAACAGTTCGAAGTTTCTTTACCTGTGCTACTGGGATTGTTTCCTTTTAAAATATAGGAACAAATGTGGCTCTGTGGCCTCTCAAATATCAATCTTGGATGAGAAACTGAGCTGGAAAAAGAGATACAGAAGGGCATAGAATTTCTTTCAGGCTGGTTGCTTAGTCCGTAAACATGTTCTGCAACTGCGAAGACCATTTAAAACCATTATGCTGATAACTGGTTTAATGAGCTGCTGAATTGCTATTCCATGTTGGAAGTGTAAAAGTTGTTTGGATCACTGCCCTTCAGCCCAAATATTAGTGTTAGTGAAATAAGTGTTGAATGAGTATATTTCTCAGTAGTACAGGGAAGTGATTTCAAAGCAGTATGTGTGTATTCAGGAAAAAATATGCTTTTTTTTATGCTTAACATGCACAGAAGGGGTATCTATGAGTGAATGTCTTTCATTATGGAATTTAAGCAGATGCTTTTCTCTGGATGGTAGAATTTCAACTCCAAATGAGTGGAAATCAAGTTAGCATAACTAGGAGCAAACAAATGTGGTGATTTAAAACCTTTCCTTCTTCCTTCACTTCAAAACAACCACTAATTGAAAAAGCTGAAAAAATGTCAAGTTGGTCTCTTGGCTTTTTTTCTAAAAAGCTTTTCAATGATTGAAATGCACTTTAGCATAGCATCATCTGCCCCACTCTTAATTTTGTGTTATTCGTGATATGTGACAATGAAACAGAAATATCTTCCTTGCATTTTGATTGTATGTGTTCTAGACTGCCTTAAATAACAAGCACAAAAGGTGAAAGTACACATCCTGCACTGGAGAGCCTGGGATAGGAATGACTAAGATAATTTCAGAAGTTTTAAACAAACAAGTCCTCAACTGTGTTCTGGGCCCCTCTTAAGATGCAAGCGGTTTCAATAATCAATAAATTTTGGGAAGTAGGAGGCAAAAAAATTGTAGTAGGAGGCAGAGAATATTGATTGGTGTACAGTGAGAACACTTTTTTCCCCATGGTTTTATTCAGCTCTTATCTCTAAGCAAGATAATACAATTTTCATAAATGTTGTGCATCTTAAAAGGATTAGTAGGAAAATATTTAATAATGCAGGAACTGCTGGGGTGATTTGCTAATAAATATCTGTCTTTTTACACAGATACTGGTGTTGATTTCAGATTGCCTTTGCCCCCCCAAGTCAACATACAAAGCTGAAACATCTGGTAAGAACTCTTTTAAGTGTGTGGAATACTGTAGGTGTAAATGTGGACTTGTAGAAATGAGGGCAATACACCGTTAAGAACTTAGATGTGAGCCAGTAATCTAGACAGTCTCACTGACAAAGATTGATGTTGGGCTTTAAAATATTGTTGTCAAAGTATCTTCCTGGAGGATAGCAGAAGAGCCCCAAACCAACAGCAGTTTGTTGTAGCTTCCAGAGCTGTGAAGAGGCTAAATTCATTCAATCTGAGAAAGTCTCAAAGAAAGATACTGAGGGTTGTGTATTCTCAGCGAGTGCATATTCACAAGATCTGTTGCTTAAATGTAGAAAGGAATTTGCTTTGGCAGGACACTTCCACATCCTGATATGCACTCTGTATATCACAATAGGGATTGCAACATTTGAATCCTGTAAAATTGTCCGCATAATATGTGACCAGGAAAGAAGGAGATAGAAGGAATCAAATATATCTAGAGACTGCAGGTGTGGGGTACAGGGCCAAATGTTGTATCTCCTTCAAATAAAAGAAGAAAGCATGCATCTTCTTTATCCTTAGAGGACTTCTGAATATCATTCTGCTACTAGTGAACATGGGAGTCAAAATCTAGCAAAGGAAATAGTCTCTTGTCAGAACTAGGTGTATATTACACTGCAGAACACCTTTCAGCATATTTGTACTATGAAGTGGAGTCAGAACTTCAAATACACACATTTTTAATTACAGTGGAGTTGTGCACATGCATGTGTATTGATTTGCCGGTGAAGGTGAAGATGCGTCTGTGACACTTGTCAATAAGATTTTAGCCAAATCTAGAATTCCTAAGTGTGCAAAATCACCACCTTCAGAATCTTAGATGCTTACTGCCATCAAAGGAGAAATGCAGCTGCACCTACCTGTGCATTATGCTCGTCCAGTTGGCTGGTTAACTCAACAGCAGCTTGCCAGTAGCTTATCATTTTCCCACTGATTTGTTTGATAATTACAGTTCTTTAAGGAGTCAAGTGGAATTGATCTGTCTTCAGAGCATAACTTAATGGAACAAAATGGAAGCTATCTATGCCAGATATGCAAGAAGACCAAATTAAAATGGAGGAGTAATACTACAGAAGATTCATTTGAAATAAGTGAAAAATAAGGAAAATACAATCTTGTACAAGTTTTCAATTACAGTGTTTATGATTATTTCAGAATACATATATGGTGATGTAACTCTGAAAGACTGTTCTGAGATTCAGTCTAACTTCAGTATTTGAAACTCTTCTTTTATTTAGAAGAAGCAATTACAAAGGATAACATGGAGAATGCAGCATTAGAAGAACCGGAGGAGGCTGCAGAGCTTTCCGCAGAGGATGCAGAAGAGACTGCAGATGTGAAAGATCTCTCAGATGGAGAAGATGCGGCAAATTCAAGTGCCGATGAGTCAGAGGAGGATTTGGCACTTGGAAAAGAATCAGGGGAAGAAGAAATGGAAGACTTAAGTGAACAACCTTTAGCTGATACAGAGACTGAAAGCTCAGTAAGACAGCGTAAAAGTCATGTGGCTGATAATGGACTGTAGTTTTTTCAGTGATGTATTTTGTACACTTGGACCAAAGAAGTATCAGACCTGGGTCTGAAGCTGAAGCTTACACTTGATTTGTCATTTGAGTTTACACAAAACCTCTGCGCTGTCAGCAGGTGGCTCTTTTTTTAAGCTGATATTTGCTTACTTTGTTTTATACAACACACAGTGTATGTGCTTTTAACTTTAGCCACGACAATCAAAAGAACTGTATCTTAGCTGTTTGAAGTCTTCTGAGAGAAGAGGATAATGGTCTCAGTTCACCAGCTGTAAAACAGTCATCTCTGCTTGTGTTCCTCTAAGTATTGATCTAAGCAAGATCAGGACTTTTCAGTCTATAGAGTAGCTTGGCAGGGCTGTCACTTTTCTGTCTGAGTATTTATTCTTTCCAAATGCCACAGAAGCACCAGGTAAGTGATACAGTAGTGAAAGAAGGCACCTTACTAGTCTTCTATGAAAAACGTAGTGTCTGGGCTTGCATTTTATTCCTTNGCTGCTCTGAGGCACCTTTCATTTTTGTTGAACTTTACATTGGAAGATTATCATGCAGTATGCCCCCTGTTTCTCAGATTTGGGTAGTTCAGATACATGCTGTACAGTTCAAGCTTTTCAGCTCTGTTTTTTGACCCAAGGAGTTCAAGTAATTGAAAACCTAAGGCTGAGAGAGCAGCAGCTGAATGTTTAAGATAGATTTGAACTTCTGAAAAGTTTAAAGGAAATGGTCCCTGCCTATGGCAGGGGGTTGGAACTAGATGATCCTTGAGGTCCCTTCCAACCTTACCATTCTATGATTTTGGCTGGGGGTATTTTGCCAAAACATTACTTGTTTTACCCCCATCCCTTCAAGAGATCATAGCAAGAATTATTCATTTTGCAGTCAGTAAATTGTATCTTTCTTGCCAATATAAGCTTGTCATGCAGCGCAATTCTGCCTTTCCAACTTGGTGTGCTTTTGGCAGAGCTCAAACTGCTTTAGTAATACTAACTGATGAGGTACCTAAGGTTTTACCTTTGATCATTTTTTAACTTTTTGTCACTAGAATCAGTAGGTTAGGAAATGTAAGGGGCATGGATATATAGTGGGGAGAAGCTTTTAATTTCACTGCTGCTGTGAAGATAAATGTGTGTCTGTTGAATTGTGTAAAGTGAAAATGGCTTGACAGGCAGAATTAGGTGTGGTTAGAGACTTAAGCTGCCAAGAGAAGATGCTTTGGAACTGGTTGGGTCAGGAGCAAAGAGAGATCTCAGTGTTCAGGAGGTTTCCTGTGGTTTTCCCTCAGTATGGAAGCACTATTAGAAGCAGAGTCGTCAGGAGCCAGCAGCTCTCACAGGACAGGCTGAGGAGATGTGGGTGGTCTTTGTCCAAGGGCACAGTCCCCACACCCTTATAGAAAGCCCTGAAAGAGTGCAGGGACCAGTGACCAAGCCTGCAGGATGTGTGGTGTCATACAGTAGGACAACCAAGGAAGGTGCTGAAGCTTGCCCAGCTTCACCATGGAGTGATGGTCTCCACCCAGCAGAAAGCTGTGACATCCCTGAGCCCTGCACCCACCAGGTCTGATGCAGCTTCACACATGGAGCTCTGGTGGGAACACGCTGCCACCCAGGTGCTGGGCCACAGGGTGGGCCCCACTCCTAACACCAATGTTAATGGGAGCAGTGAGTTCACCTGTCGAATGTGTGCTTGGAGTGAGGACTTCCTTCTTTTAGTCATGGAATTCCAAGAGGAGCGTGTAAGCAGGTCGAGGACCATCAGGGAATGTGAGGAAGAGATAGTCTTGGAGTTGCAGCCTGGCCCTGTGGAAGAACCCCAAAAAGCAAACACAGATGATATTATGGAGAGCTCCTAATCCTTTCATCCCCTTACTAAGTGCAGTGACTCAAGATAGCGGGGAATGGCAGCAAGGTCCTGCCCAGCGAAACAGGCACTGCAGGCCTGTCCCCCCAGTAACTATTGTACCTTCCCAGCTGCCTTTGCAAAGCAGGTACGCTGCTCTGCAAAGGGAAGCAGACAGTGACAAGGGTGATGGAGAAAACTTCCTTCCAGTATACTGCTGATCTTTCAGGTAGGCTGTGATGAAGTTAAGGAGAAGTCATCCAAGGGCAATAAAGAGAGACTTCAGGGCCTTATGATGACTGGTTAAGGGATTGGGAATGCAGGTAGTGTTCTCCACTGTGCCCCAGTTGCAGGGTGTGATGGAGCAAACGAGAAGAGTCAGGAGATGAATGCCTGGCTGCAAAACCAGCACCTCTGTCAGGGCTTTAGTTTCTTTAATCAAGGGTTGATTTACAGGACATCAGGTCTGTTGGCAGTAGATGTGATACACCAGTCTCAGAGGGGGAAAAGAATACTAGCCCAGGAGCTATTAGGGCTCACTGACAGAGCTTAAACTGGGTTTGAAGGGGAAAGGGCACAAAACCAGGCTGGCTGGATATAAATCGAAGGGCAGTGTTGATCTGCTTGAGGGTAGGAAGGCTGTGCAGAGGGGCATCTGGACAGGCTAGATCAATGGACCAAGGTCAGTTGTATGAGGTTTAACAAAGCCAAGTGATGGGTCCTGCACTTGGGTCACAAGAACTCCATGCAGTGCTACTGGAAGAGTGGCTGGAAAGTTCGCCATCAGAAAAAGACCTGAGGGTGCTGGTTGACAGCCGTCTGAACATGAGGCAGCAGTGTGCTCCTCAGGTAGCCAAGAAGGCCAACACCATCCTGGCCTGTATCAGGAATAGTGTGGGCAGCAGAAGTAGGGAAGCGACGATATCCTTGGCCAGGTTGCTTCCCTCCCCCAGCACTCTACCCTGGTGAGACCACACCTGGAATGCTGTGTCCAGTTCTGGGCTTCCTAGTTCAAGAGGGACAGGGTACTACTGGAGAGACTCCAGTGGAGAGCTATGAGGATGATTGCAGGACTTGAACATCTCTTCTGTGAAGACAAAGTGAGAGACGTGGGGATGTTTAGTCTGGAGAGGAGAATACTAAGAGGGGATCTTATCAGTGTCTATAAACATCCAACAGATGGGTATCAAGGTGCAGGTGCCAGTCTCTTTTTGGTGGTGCCCAGTGATAGGACTGGGAGCAATGGGTAAAAGCTAGAACACAGGAGGTTCCAGCTCAACATGAGGAGACACTTCTTTATGGTAAGGGTGATGGAGCACTGGAGCAGACTGCCCAGAGAGGTTGTGGAGTCTCCTCCTTTGGAGACTTTCAAGGTTTCTCTGGATCTGTTCCTGTGTGACCTGCCCTAGATAATCCTGCTCTGACCAGAGTGGGTTTGACTTGATGGTCTCTGGAGGTCCCTTCCAGCTGCTGGCATTCTGTGGTTCTGTACTTGGTACTGTTGAGACCACGCCTTGAATACTGGGTTCAGTTTTGGGCTTCTCATTCAAGAAGGACACTGAGGCACTGATTGGTTTGGTTTTTTGTTTTTTTTTTTTTTTCTCTAGAGCAAGGCAACAATGCTGGTGAAGGGTCTGCAGAACAAGTCTTTTGAGGAGCATCTGAGGGAACTGGTTGTTTAGTCTGGAGAAGAGGAGGCTGAGGAGGGCCTCATTGCTCTCACAACTTCCTGAAAGGAGATAGTAGTGAGACAGGTGTTAGTCTATTCTCCCTAGTATTGGATTATGGTGAGAGGAAATGGCCTGCAACTATGCCAAGGTGTGGTTTAAGTTGGATGTAGGAAAAATACTTTTACTGAAAGAGTAGTCTGGCACTGGGGTAGGTGACCTGGGGAGGTGATGGGAGTCACCATCAATGCTTGGAGGAGTTCAAGAAGCATGTGGACAAAGCAATTCAGGATGTTTTAGTGGTCATGGTGATGTTGGGTTGATGGTTGGACTTGATCTTGGAGGTCTTTTCCAGTTGAAATAATTCTGTGATTCTGCGATTCTCTAATGATACCCTTCTGAGATGACACCTGGGTTTTATCACTGTTACTCCAGTGAAGGTAACAATCCAAGTTCAAGCTCAAAACCCCTTGTATTGTGTCTAACTATCACTTTGGGACATGGCTTAATGGCCAGGGTAGTGTTGAGTTGATTGTTGGACTCGATGATCTTAGAGGTCTTTTACAGGCAAAACCATTTGATGATCCATTTTCCTCCTTTGACTTGGTTAAGTGTATAAGGCTTATGTTTGGTACCTACAGTGAGATCCTGTGTTCCTCTTTTGTTGGTGTATGATCATGTGCATAAAATGTGTCTTAATCTTAATTTTATTTTATATATATATTGCATAATTCTTGCTAACATGCATGAATTCAATCTTGTTCTTCAAGAATAAAGAGTCATCAGGGATGAAATCATCTCTCACTATAAGAGACAAGTTGCAAGTGCAAAATGCTGGTTTCGTTTGAGACTGAGATTAATAGAACCAATCTGTGTTGAAGGTTTTGTTCATTTTTAAAAAATGCTCATAAAAAGCATATTCACTCACCTTAACTTTTCCTGACTCTGTCCTGTTACATATTGTGTCTTGCAACTCTATACTAGAAACTTTGCATTTGTCTGTTACAACTGTGTAAAGAACAAAATTACACTGCATAGAGTGAACATGACTGTTCTGAAGGAATGCTCTCAGTCTAGAGCTTGGATTTCATACAGTGGGCACATGTAAATATACTTGCACATATGTGAAAACCTACGGTCGATTATATACATTGCACTATAATGAGAACAGTGTGTCTTGTGTTATTTGGGCATCGTCCCACATAACTGAGCAGTCGTAGAGGCTTACAGATAGCAGAACATAGTAGCAGTTGAGATACATAACAGCTTTTTTAAAAAAACACCTCCTTCACCCCCCCAACCCCAAACCCCCCCAAGCTCCAGCTAAGCTTTTTTTTTTTTTTTTTTTTTTGCAAGAGTTAAGAAAGCTTTGTAGACACTGATTTGAAGGGAAGAACTGTACACATAAAAGCTTGGAATATGGATTTACTCTTTCCATCATGTATTTGCTGTTCTCATGATCAGTGCATCAGAAGCTCATTAGGTCTAAAGGAAAATCAAGACTTTGACCACATTTCCTGAGATAAGCAGGAGTCACTGTGTATAGTCAGTTACATGAACTTGCATAAGATGAGACATCCCCTGAGTCATGGATCCAAAACTGCCAGACACTGAAAAATGTGAGGGATTATCCAGCACAGATCGAGGGCAGTGATGACTTTGGTTGTGTACCAAACAGCGTATTTTGTACTGCAATGGGGTCTTGTGATACTGGATGTGTAGGAGGGAGTTTGCCAATATTAAGCTCTGATTCAACTTTTCTTCATTCTGTAATATCATGGAGCCTGTCATCTAATAGCCTCTTTAGCTGTTGGAGGAAGTTCTCACTTTAAAAGTTATAGAACTTCTTTATACCTGACAGTGGCTTTGTATGCTGTTGGGAATAGGAGGTATTAGAAAGTCAAGTGAGGTATTCAGGCTTCTGCAATGTTTAGACAAAGTAGGTGTTTTCACAAAAGGTGAATTTACTGGTGCTGACTTGGAATTTAAAAAGCAAACACAACAGATGAGATGCTGTGAGAAAAATCGGAAGCTTCTTTTCCAAAATTTCTGCTTGCATTTCCTCAGGTTCTGCGTGTCACTGTTAAGTTTGGTTATTTAAAATGATACTAAATATTCTCTAGCATTGTAGAAACTGAATAGACCCTGATAGGCAGTAAGCAAGCAGCAGCAGGTGAAAGCAGCTCTTCTCTTCATAGATCTACATTGTGAATCTGGAAATGTGCTGTACTGGGCCTTCAGGCTCTTGAACGTAATATGTATGTCATTGCTCCTGTGTTTTCATTATTGAAGTAGGGAATATTAATGCAAGCTTGGGCTTGACTCTATTTGACATGTACAGGAGGATCTTACTACAAGGATCATGAAACTGTGATGAAGACTTCAGAAAAGCAGGTGCTATGCATCTGTATATTTCTTTGTTCTACATTAGTAGGAAAAATAATGTAGTGTGACATTGAAGCTACTCAACTTTCGCTGATGTTTATCCAGCAAACACTGAAGGCTAAATTTGTATTTAACAGAAAGTCCACTAGTATGCAGTAAAAGTGTAAAGTTAACATACTAGAATTATTTTTTTCTCCCAAAACACATTTTAATTGAATCATGCAAGTATAGTACAAATTAGACTGTTACAATAGTATTAAACTTGGTATGTTTATAAAACAAAAACTCATTATCAGCCTTTTGTGCAATCTGAGTGTTCTATTTGTTATGATTAACTTCTAAAATGGATATTGTTCTTGCAACTCTAGCATAGATAAAATGTCCTTGAGAAAGCTGCTGCTAACACTGCTCAAAATGTTTTGATTAGGGATAGGGCTGTAAGGCTACTAGAGTAAAAAAAAAATACTTAAGATTTTTGAGAACTGATATAAATTCCAAATGGAATGCCACTCTGAAAGCAAGCCTCTGATGGATCAGAACAGGAATGCTTGAAAGCAAGTCATTAAAAAGATCCAGTGGG
The DNA here is from genome assembly GCA_013399055.1 of Ramphastos sulfuratus. Taxonomy (NCBI): domain Eukaryota; kingdom Metazoa; phylum Chordata; class Aves; order Piciformes; family Ramphastidae; genus Ramphastos; species Ramphastos sulfuratus. Next base: position 116,506 of record WBNM01028438.1, on the reverse strand, counting down.
TTACTTTTCCAAGTAGCTAGATATGCAAATGGTCTGTCAAAGTTCCTGTCCTGAAGATAAAAGACGTGTAGATGTGTTGATGAGGGGCATGGTTTAATAGTGACCTGGCGGTTCTGGGTTAATAATTGGACTTGACCTGAAAAGGTCTCTTCCAACCAAAATGATTTTCTGATTCTGTGATTTGTGTGAAACATGTACATGCATCTCGGAATACTCTGTATACACTGCACGTGTGCTGGGCAACACTTATGTGAGCTATCTGCACAGAGATGTTGTACAGGATTGTTTCTATATGGAAGTGTTGCAAATTTATACTATGGGTTTTGTTACTGAAATTCTCTATAAATTTTGTATTTATAATCATCTTGTAGTTTTCATTTTCTCAATGTGGAGGTGGCTCATCTGTGTAATTAACAAAAGGTGATTTTTATTTTTTATTTCTAGTACTGATGTTTCAGTTAATAATAGAGGTTATGACTTGTCAAATTTAAAGTATCTTCCCAAATCTGTACACTAATGAATTGCTTCCCTCTTATGCGAGTGGACAAATGCTTTAAAAAGCATACCCAGAGTAAGGCTTTCACTGTAGTAACTGGCTGAGCAGTATACTCAAAAGTATAAAATGCAGCTGGGGCTCAGTTACAGGCTTCTGGGCAAAAACTGTAGCTGCAAACCTCTGAGGGCTTCCTTACCTCTGTATTAGGTTAGGCTTTTTCCTCCCGAGAAATCCACTAACTGCAGGTCGTATGCTGGCTCTTGGATTTGGAGGACAGCAGTATGGACAGTCAAGGAGCTGTAGATGGCACATTTTCTGATTGTAGTTCACAGCCAGCAGTCATTGCTACAGAAATGGGCCAGATATGCTGGAGAGGAAGGGAACTGCCAGGAACCATTGCTGCAGTATGTTTGGCTGACCAGCTGTGTATTAGGTGAACAACTATGACATCCAGCACATGGTTTTGTTTTTGTCAGGTGAGTTTCCTGAACTGCCTGTCACTGTGAACAGAATTGCTGCATGGGCTGGGTGACCTGCCATTCGCTTCGCTTTGCTTTTTTTCTGCTGTGTTGATTTCCTGATGTGACGTTGAAGGGGGAATAGTATCAAACGAAGCCCTTGCAAGCATTTGGTTGACTGTTAAATCGGCTGCTTTGTACTGTGTCTTGTGGTGTGAGAATACGAAATTTTCCCTTGAAAAGAAGCAGGTGGAATATTACAGGCAAAATCTGCTTGGGTTTTGAAAATCACTTTAAGCAATTAGTGAAGCATCAACTCTATGAAGGAAATGCAAAGATAACTCTCTGGCTGTTTTGAAGCAGTAGAGAAGCTTGAGTTTTGGAATTTTGAATGGGACCAGTGGTACCTCCCAGCTCCAGCAGTGGGGGTGCAGAGTAGTGCATGCCTCCTAGGAGCTGATCACACATGGAAAATGAAAAGCTGCTTGGCTTTGCAGCAAGTCTTTTGGCTGCAGTATGGTGTTGGGAAGGGAATGAATCCCCTCCTTTTCCCACTAAGCATCACACACGTGCACACAGAGGAAACTGGGAAGGGACTGGGAAGTCTGCCCAGGAGGAGATGGTGCATATCCCTTGTGATGCTTTGGCAGCTCCTCCCAGGAACTACCTGCCTTTTCTCTAGTTTTCTGCTTCTCCTTCTGCTTCTAACCTGTAACAAACTGGCAATCTTACTGGCCAGGGAACCAAATCTACAGATACCTTCCTTTCATTCCCTTCCCTATCGGGGGGGAAAAAAGTGTTGTGTTTATCTATGTCTGTGGTGACAGCTACTGTTAATCAAACATCTTCATTTCTTTCCCAGTAGAAAACCACTTTAAAAACTATAATCTATTTTCACCTTACTGAGAAAGGAAAGCTCAGTATTTAAGCATACAAGGGACAAATGAGGCTTCAGTAATAAAATATTTTCATTTAAGTTTCCATTTTATGTGGAAAGGCAGTATTCCCTGGCTCCTTACATTTTCTCAGAGCCTTCTAGTACATTATATTTATTAATCTAATTCCAGTAGGATGTGAGAGCTGAACATAGACACTGCTGATCATCTTGCCACAGGCTGTGCCAGTAGCTCTCAACATTTGCAGAGAATACAGAAGTGACAGTGGTCATTCAAAGTATTGGACCTTCAGTCCCACACCAAGGACACGAATGTGCTTGCTAAATGCGATTTTTAAATCTGGTTATTGCTATGTGAAACTGAGCCACACACTGTAGATCTCCCATGCACTGTTTTAATTGTACTCAAAGTCATCCAGATTGGGAGTCTCCCAGGAGAGCTGGTCAGCCTCCGTCTGAGGCTCCAGTCTCAGATGGGAAATGTAGGGTCCAGGGGCTTTCCAAAATAGACATTCAGGAGCTTGTTAGAGCTACCTGCTCGCTGTCCTGAATGGCTAAAAAACTGGGTAGGGATCCCTGGAACAGGTTCATCTTTTTCTACTCACTCTTATGCTGAAGTTACAAGTGTCTGCTGGGAGAAAAAAAACAAACCCAAAAAAACAAAACAATATTTTTCTATTGACTTTGACTTGAGTGGGGACAAAGTAAATCAGTTTAGGTCTGACTGATGTGAGATACTAGCTGAAAACGCTGCACAGTCTAAGTATTTTCTGACTTATTTTGGAGAAATCTATACGTGTTTGTGAGGAATCTGAAGTCCAAATAACCATTTACTAATGTAAGGTACTTGATGAAACAGCATTGCACAACAGTTGAGAAATGGCTAATTGCCAGAAGGTTGAAACATTCTAATTATATAGTGCAGCTAACTTTTCCAGTTAATCTTTACTACAGTTAACTCAAGTGAGAAAATCCCACCTGCTGACTCATCATTCACCTCTGAACGCTTTTGCATATTGAGAGGAGACCACTGGCATTGTCTTTCTCCAGAAGGACATAGTGGCTTGGACTAAACTACTGTGTAGTGATTTCTCTCCTTAGCAAATGACATAAGTAAAGACAAGCCTGTTCTGATGTTTCTCAGAACACTTTCTTGGCTTTTGATTTGTAACACTTTCTAAGCCAGACATTGCATCTCTTGTTAAACGGGGCGGGGGTGGGATGTGTGGTGTGTGTGTTCTGTAATTTGCAATACAACTGCATGAACTGAAGTGCAAAATTTCCTTTGCAGAGTCTGGTTCAGCTGAGCTCAAGTGGTGTGACACCATTCTCCATTGGTAATTCTCCAGTGTCCTGCAAAAAGAACAAGTGAGAAGCAATAGATCTGGGAGAGGGTTAATACTACCCTGGTCGTGGTTGGTGGGGTTAATTTTTTCTTCTATCTTTTCCTCAGCCCTAATCAAGTGTCAGTGTTTCTGCCAAATCATGCATTGACTTAGCGAGGTTTGTCATGGTGGCTTGGGCAAACTCTTTGCTGTTAGGTCAGATTCTGTTCTTTTACTTTGAGGTTGAAGTTCAGACAGCTACTGTCTCAGTGGCCAGAAGAAGCCTCTCATCTGGAGAGATTCATTAAAATGAGGACCCAATTACTTGGAGGGAAGCAAGCTGTATCAGAGCCATTCTGTATGTATGTGCTCTCCTAGGGACTATACTGTGAGAGACCAAGTCTTAATTCATCAGGAGATGAAGCTTCTTGTTTTGCTTCCTTTGTGCTGATGTTGGCAGCTTCCACTGAACCCCAGCTCATAAACTAGCCAGCAGAGGGGAGGGGCGGGAGGCGGTCCTGCTGGGAACTAGAAGAGTCTCCAGCTCCTGGTGAACTCCTGAGGTCTGTGGAGAATTCTATGGTATGGTGACTGTTGGTCCCAGCTGGTCTTTGGTGTGTTATTGGCAAGGTTGGGGGCCTCTGCAAAGGATGGTATGTGAGCAATTCTGTGATAGGGGAGGGAAGAGGAGCGTTCAGCTTGTGGCAAATAATAACCAGTAAAGTAAATCATCAATATTGTGTGAACATGGCAAATGAAAATACAAGTGGAGAAAGAGAAGTGTCAAGGTGGGGAAGTGTCTTAAAGAGCTTAATTCTTCTTTTGTTTTTCAAGTGAAAATAGGCAATACAAAAGGGAAGTGAGACCAGTGGTGAAATGATATCATCTTACATTCAGTAATTTTTGTGCAACCTTTCAACATTAAAAACTGTTCAATTCAGTAAGGTTGAGTTCAGCTGTGCATACTAAAACATTTAGGTATGGGTAATGCTTGCTGTCTAGTGCTCTAGGAGGAATACATGTTTTTAGAAAACTCCACACAAATGAAAGCAGACATGTCCCCAGTTCTGTGCTGGGAGCACAGAGAAATGTCAGTGTTAAGCCAGTTTGCATTTAAATTGTGTCTGACACTGATATGTGATAAATGCCTTATGGTATATTTTTTTGGTTTTTGATAGTAAATTCCAGTACTTTCTTTCATGAATGTTCTTACCAGCTAGAAAAATGACCCCTTGCACACCCTGTACAACTTCATCTGACATGTGCTTGTCCAGGAAAGCAGCTGGAAAAGTGATTGCAAATCTGAGTGCCATCGTTCACTTTAAATGATTCCTGAGATGGAGCTTGTAGCTGGCACCATCTCAACTCTGAGATATCCTTCCAAAGATTTTTGATAATCTTCTGCTGAATCTTAAGCATTTTTCTCACTCTTTGCAGAATATTGTGTTCTTAGTTGCTATTTATAAACCAGCAGCAAGGAAAATGGCTGTGGTTTTCTCAGAAGTATATCTCAGAGATAACTTTGTTATTCTGAATTCTCCAGGCTTGCTAAATGGGAAAAAAATCAAGTCACTTGAAGCCCCACGTTATTGGAGGGAGTGAGGCACAGCTATATTTCTGTCTCGGTGTACCACGAGTAATGATCAGTGAGTAAAACACAGGCTCTGTGCTTTGCTTGCACCAGAGATGTGCGATGAGCATGGTGTGTGTTGCTCTGCTCCTGTGTGTGGTACAAAGCCTGCCATGTCTTGCACTGTGCTTTGGGGGCTTGTGTCTGATTAAGGTATTGATTTCTCCCTTCTCCCCAAAAGCGGTAAGAACCTTAAGGAACCTTTAAGGAATTACCTTAAAATCAGGAGCCGTTTGCCTGAGGATTGTGGTGCAAGGAGTGCGAAGCTTCTCTGCTTCCTTAACAGCCCTTGTGAGGGAAAGGAGTCCCTTTTCCCATTCGGAGTACCTCTTTTCAGTGTCCTTGAATGCTGTAGAGGAAAACAGCAGGGCTCTATTGGGGCCTTTAGATCCCTTCTGGTAAATGCCACAGTAAGAAGCATGTTCAGAGAAGCCCCATTCTGCCCTTAAGGGATCCTTCGGATGTAGTGGGCCCAATTTCTGGTAGGCCTTTAGTTCATCCTTAAGGGTTTTAAGGCTCTCACTGTGCTTTTCAGTCCAATCCCAGGCCTTGTGCTTTTTCAGCAGATCATACAGTGGTCTGGCAATCACTGAGAAGCCAGGAATGTGCTTCCTCCAGTATCCCAGGGTCCCTAGCAATTTCTGCAGCGCCTTTTTGTTCCCGGGGATTCGACCCTTTTCGATTTCTTCCAGGGTATCAGCTGGCACTGCCACTGCTCCTGCGATCCACCAGGCCCCGAGGAACTTGATTTCCTGTCCTGGGCCTTGGCACTTGGCAGAGGGGATGTCTAACCCATTCTGGGTTAGCAGTTCCCAGATGGCTTTTGCTACTGAGCCCACCTGGTCTTTGTTGTCCCCACCCACTAATATGTCATCTATGTATTGATAAATGACAATGCCTTCTGGGACCTCGATGGTGTCCAGAAGTGCTGCCAGTGCATTGTGGGCGATTGTAGGGGAGTGCTTGTACCCCTGGGGTAAACGATTAAAGGTATACTGAATCCCCTGCCAGGTAAAAGCGAACTGAGGCTTATCCTCCTCCCTGAGTGGGATCATGAAAAACATGTCCCGGATGTCCAGGGCAGCCATCCACGAGTGGGATGCAGCCTGAATGGCTGTGACCACCGAGGTTAGGCTAGGCACTGCAGCTGCCAGGGGAGGAGTGTTGGCATTTAGCCTCCTATAATCTATAGTAAGCCTCCAGCGCCCATCTGGTTTTTTAACTGGCCAGACTGGGGAATTGTATGGAGAGTGAGTCCTGCAGATTATCTGTCTCCTCTCCAGGTCGGCAATCACCTCGGTGATGCCTTGCCTGGCTGCTGCAGGTAAGGGGTATTGAGGCACATAAGTAGTGCCAGCCTGGGGTAATGCTGGAGCCATCTGTAGGGTATTTACATGAGCCATTCTTACCCTCTTTGACTCCACCCCGTAGGAACCGAAGCTCCAAAGAGACCCATTTGGAAGATGCCATCTCTTGCCAGCCAGTACATCAAACCCCAATATATTTCCTGGGTAGGGGCTTAAGGCAACTTCCACCAAGGTGCTGCGTTTGTCCCTGGGAGCCACACCCTTGTCTTAGCCAGATAACAGATAGTAGGTGCTCCTGTAACACCTAGTATTTTTATCCTTCTACGGGATGGCTGTATCCCCAGGCTCTTTGCCAGCTCTAAGTTCAGGACACTAATTTGAGCACCTGTATCAATTAAGAGCTTCGCAGCAGTTCTTCTGGGTCCAGTCGGGATTAAGATAAAAGGCTCGTCGTTATCAGACCTTTGTAAAGCGTTAACAAAGCGGTGGGGGAGGCCTGAGGCAGCCACCGCCTCATTTAGTTTTTTGCCTTTTGCTGGGGAGGTGAGAAGGAGTTAACTCCCTGAGAAGCAGCAGGAATCTCCGAGGGGGGTGAGCTGCCGCCTCTGGGCTTGCCCGGGCTGCCGCCGTGGTAGCTACGTTTCAAAGACAACTTGGGTGTGCCCCGCCACAAGGATGTTTTGGGTGTCTGGTGGGTCCCTGCAACTTGACTCAGTATCCAGGATTTTAATGGAAATAATGGGAAACTTGCTTGTGTTAGGTGTTGTCCTAAATGCCCACCCTGGGACCTGCTTTTATAAGTCATTTAAATCATGATTTTGCTTTTTGGGGCATAAACATGATCTCGGTAGTTTCAGTCTCCTGGGTATTTTGGATTATAATGGCATACATGAGAGACTGTACGTTCCTGCTCTTTTTGCAGGTTTAAGTAATTTGTGCTGCACCTGCAGATTTCTTCCCTTGATTTATTTCCTTTGGTTTTCTCATGTTTTATTCCATATGTCCTATGCTGGCCTTGACCACATGAAATAAAATGTGGTGCCGAGGTCCAACATGACACAAGAAGTTGGTGTATTTTTTTCAGTGTGTAGGTGAGTTGAATCCTGCTGAGGTCTCAAATTAATGATTCACAGACAAAAGTTATGTAGCTTAAAAAAGGATTTAAAGGAGAGGGAAGTGAGAATAAACTAACCTTGTGAGATCTGCAAAGATGTCTGGAAAACCAGTTTGCATTGCTGATTTTGAAGAGTATGCTAAAAAATTTCTCCCCAAATCAGTGTATGATTATTACCGATCCGGAGCAGATGACCAGGAAACCCTAGCAGAAAACGTAGCAGCGTTTTCCAGGTAGGAGGGTGACTTAAGGCTGGAGTGGGAGATAGGGGATGTAAATTCTGCTTCATTAGTAGATATGGTGCAGTACTAGATTGTTAGTTTTGTTTTGTTTTTTTTTCCCTCTCTGAAGAAAAGTCAGTTTTTCTGAAACTTTTTTGGCTTTATCAAAAAAACCTCAATTCTTTTTCAGAACAATTCCCTCTCCCCTTGCACTCCTCCACCTAATGTTTTCTGTCAAAAAGCAGTCCCTAGAATCCATTAGCATCCTTTTAACTTTACCTGCATTTTGCTGCTTTTCTTAACGTTAATTCTCTATAGAGGCCTTCAGCTCCAGTATTGCATCAGCTCAACAAGAATAAGTGTGAGTTCTGCACCTGGGGAGGAATAGCACCATGCACCATTACAGGTTATGGGCTGACCTGCTGGAGAGCAGCTCCACAGAGAAGGACCTTGGAGTCCTGGTTGATAATAAATTATCCGTGGGACAGCAATGTGCCCTGGTGGCCAAGAGGGCAAATCATATACTCGACTGCATTAAAAAGAGCATCTCCAGCAGGTTGAGGGAGGTTCTCCTTCCCCTCAACCCTACCTAGACCACATCTGGAATACTGTGTGCAAACTTATCAATATCTACAAATACCTGAGGGGCAGCTGTTAGGAGGATGGAGCCAGTCTCTCTTCAGTGATACTCAGTAATACAATGAGGGGTTAATAGACATAATCACAGGAAAATCCATCTCAACATGAGAAAAAACTTTTTTACTGTAAGGGTGACAGAGCACTGGAACAGGCTGCCCAGAGAGGTCTTGGAGTCTCCTTTTATAGAGATCTTCAAAATGTGTCAGGATGTGTGCCTGTGTGACTTGCCCTAAGTGGCCCTGCTTTGCAGGAGTGTTGAGCTCAATCTCTGGAGATCCCTTCCAACCCTTAGCATTCTGTGATGAAACTGTGATTTCTTCCTTTTGGACTGTTATGCTGGTAAGATACCCTTGTGGAGGGGTTATATTTTTTTATGTCCTGAGTCAGTTTAGAGTCTTGCTTGTTCCTTCTAAACTGAATGAGTTGTGCAGCATTGCTAGATTGGAGTTGCATAGCCTAGCAGAAAGGAGTTGTCTCATAGCTCTGGAAGAAGCTACAGAAATCAGGGCTTAGGTCTGGATGGCCGAGCCATGCCTTGATGGGGTTTCAGCAGGAGGTCAGCACTTCACCAGGAAATATTGTAAATGATGGGAGCTATTATAAACCAGTTTTGACATAGACTGGCCCCTTGAATCACTGTCAAAGCCTGGATTCAGGTCACCCTTTGTCTCAGAAGTACAAGGTCAACACAACATCAGTCAGTATTTGCTGTCATATTCAGTGGAAGAGTGTCAAAAATAGTGTCAAGTCAGTTTCCCATCTTCTGAATCACTGCTGCTGTGCCTGCAGAGCATCAACCCAAGTGCTGCACAGGAAGGAAAGCAGCTGGAGGCTGATTGCCTCATCTCTGCTGAGCCGTTGAACTGCTTACACAGCTGCTGGCTTCTCTTTCCCTCTGGTGCTGTGTTGCTGCAGACATGTATCTGCCCCTCTTTCTCCCCATCCTCCCCCTCATCTCCACCCTGGCACTTGTCTGCTAAATCTCTAAAGGCTTAAGTCCCTCTGATTCTAACAAACCAAACCAAGATTTTTTTCGAATTTATCTTTAGTTTTTCTCCCTCCTCACTTTGGTTTTTGCTCTAAAGAAGCAGTCCTGGTTACTCCTCCAGCTGTCTTTCCATAGGCTATGAGCAATTCAGCTGGGAATGCCAAACAGCTCTAAGGCTATAGGAAACTTGGGGGGAATTTATGTAGCGATATGACAGAAATCAGCTCAGACCCTGTAGTTTTAGGAAGATACAGAAAAGCTTTGGAGTGTCAGGAGAAAAAGAAAACTAACCTCTGCTGTGACCACTTATTCCAGACCTTTAATTTCCATGCAGAAGCCCCCACTGCAGACTGGAAATCCTCTTGTACTTGGGGCTGTTCAGACACAAGCCAAAGGACTACTCTGGCTCTGAGGAGTAAATAGGTGCATCCGAGGAGGGAGTGTAATAGTGCTTGCCTAATTGTAGAGGTGTTGTGTTTTTTTGGTTGTTCGTTTCCCGCCCCCCCCCTTAATGTTTCCAGATGCTATGATGTTATTTTGGTCTCCTAAACCCAAAATGGGATGTTAAGGAAAGGACACTCAAAGCACTCAGAGGCAATAAACTGTGGAAATAGTGAGATTTCACTACTGACAGCTAATCATGATCAAACACAAGTTGGATCTGATCTGCCCAGAGACAGGGTAGCAAGATGCTGGGTATATCTACTTGATACTGTTTTGATATTAGCAGGGCTGTATGCTACTGATAAAAGCAGCTCTGCTCTGAAGCTATTTCCTACCATAGCAGCAGATTCCTCTGATAAGATGACCTCGCTGGTCACCTGTGGTGCTCAGGATCATCTCTTTCCTGGCATTTTCTGTAGTATTTTCAGTAAGAGCTTTCAGTTTTAAGTGTTAAGAACTGCAGAGGTTATAGACAGCCTGGAGCTGAAGGAGATGTTAATTAGCAGTGCCTTGAACAACCTGAGACATTAAAAAGTAAATGAAATTTTTTGGGTCCTGGTGTGGCTAAAAGGCTCTTGATGGGTTCCTGCCATCTGTGAAGGTCTGAATGGGGTGGAAGCTGTGTTTCTGTCTTTGCTTCTCCTCTCTTTGTATATTTGTCTTAAAGCTACTGTGGAAATTAGATCTTGTTTTTGAGAGATGCTTAAGTGGTCTGAAGAAAAAAACAGTTAATAAAATCTAAAAGACTTGACAACAGACTTTATTAAATAATCAAACAACAGAACTTGTTGACAGCCAAAGACAGAGACCATGGGGCAAAAAATATTGAAGTCAAAGCTTTGCTGATTACCTTTCCATCACTGTCTCTTTCTGGGCATCCACCCAAAGCACAGAAAAGTGTGATGATGTCCTGATGGCCACCCAGTAGATAAGCATGAGAGTTGAGGTCAGAGCCTGAAACCAGCTCTTCTGGTAAGACATTGTCCCCTTCTGTCTGGTCACAACAGCACCAGAACAGCTCTTCCTTTCCTTCGAGGACAACTGTCACAGCTGAAGTTGCTGTCTGAGGCTTACCAGCTTTNTCCTTTTCACAGCCTATAATATAATTTTCTCTATTAAAATATTCCAATTAGCCTTAAACCAGCACAACCTGTATGAAGTGGCAAGGATGAAGGTCTGGAGCATGGATATAGTGACTCACAGTTTCAGGGACAAGTGTGTTTAAAAACACGTTAAATCATTCTCAGCATTTCTAGTGCCTTCCTGTACCTGTTTGCAAACCGAAATATTTCCTGTAGGCACTGTGCCCTTGCTGCCTGCAGCCAGATGGACCTCCCTCCCTGCAAAGGGGAGCCCCTTTTATGAGCCACTGAAGTGTTGTGGAAGCTTGTTGAGCACAGGGCTCCATGGTCTCTTGATAGCTACAGTACTCCACACTTGATGCTGCTGAGGGAATTTTGTGGTGGTAGATTGCCATTTTCTGAGGACAGGGTATGCTGCCATTAACAGTTCCTTAGACCACAATTGCAATGCCTTCCTGGTAACATGTCTAGAAGAGATAGAAACCTGGTATAAAGACTTTGCAGTATTTTTGTTTTATAAGACCTATTTGACACAAGCAACTTGGAAAATCTTTGTCTTTGCTGTTGGAACAAACATGGCACAACTATTCAGGATGCAGGACTGCTTCTCACTCGTAATCTTGCGTGGTCCTCGCGCGTTTCTCCAGGCATGCTACTGGGCTTTCTTACTGCTCCTGAGCACAGCTTGTGGGTAAACAAGTAAGGCAGACTTTGCACCCCCGAGTCTCAAAGTCAAATGACTTTGTGACAAAAACAAGTACGTTCAGCTTCATTTCTCATGACCAGAGCATTCCTGTTGATTTCTACTGTCAGAAGCTCAGTTGCAGAGTTCAGCCTGGTTAAAAATGCTTACAGTTTAAATACTTGTAAGTATATGCATAAATGTTTATGTTTAATTGGAAAAACAGAAAGCACAAAACCAACCCCGAGGCCTGAATTGTTAGCCTGCACTTTGTGTTATAAGATTATTTGGTTGAGTGAGACTTCTGGGATTGATTGCATCTGGAGAAAAATCCTTGTTGGGTTTGCCTGTGAGTTCTTTAATTTTTGGCAAAAAGTAGATTTTTATTAAGGACTGATCTAGCAGGTTAATGGTAATTTCATTAGATGCTGGAATACCTTTGGAATGGCCCATACAATTTTTTGAGCAGCCCAATCTATATCCAGTTGATCACAAATTGAATGTTCTGGCCTTTTAACAATACAGGAACTTTACTTCAGACCTGGATTTGGATGACAGAGTATAAAATGTCTCCAGAAGGTTAATGTTTAAGATGAGGTTAACACCAGGTACAATGACTCTCCTCTAGCTTTCAGCTCTTCAGGGACTGAGGGAAGAACCAGAGCTCACATTTTAAAACCAGCCTATTCCTGCTAATTAGTATTTATTCATGGTTTCAAATGATATTGAGATGGCACTGATGTGAGCGAGGCATTAAGGCCAGAGAAGATGATTTTAGGATGTCAGAGCATACATTACTCCCTATGGTGCCTGACTGCATTCACCTTGCATTTGCTCTGTGTCCTGAAACATCATGTGTTCTTCCTGTGCCAGGCTGTCTGGCAGTTAAATTCCCTCTCAAGTTGTCAAGGAACCAAGAGATTTGAATAGTGAATAGATTTTTATAACAAGGTCAGGATGCCTTTAGCTTGAATGGCAATCAAGAAATCAATCTGAAATCTCCCCTCTTGGCATGCTAACAAAGGGGGATGTCTGTGTGTGCAGGAACACGTTTCTGCTAATCCACCACGATGCCTTCTGCTGCTGGCTGCCCAGCAGCCTTTGGGGAAGATGTGTTTTGTTGATGTGTATGAGGAGCAGCAGCTGCTGGTTTATCAGTGACTGCATCAATGCCTGTTTTCTGGTACACATACTGTCTTGTAGATGTGTTATGGATCTTAAATTGACTTTCAAACAATATTTTAATTGTGCCTAAAGCAAGGCTGAGGATGTGATTGGGGGTCAAATGAGCATGCAAAGTTGTAGAGGGGGAGAAAAGGAAAGGAATACTTGGAATAAAAAAATAATTTCTGTCATGTATTTTACCTCAGGTTTGCAGAGTGCTGCAGAAAGGGTCTCTGTGTGGATGACAAGACACCCTGGGAGAGAAAATGAAATCTTTCTCAAGCAAAAGCAGTTGTTGCATGGCCTTGCACAGCAGTAGCACCTGCCCCTTATGATGGGAAGTGGAGCTGTAGGAGAGATTAAGGCAGCAAAGTGGGTTGGAATTGGAATGGGGACTTGGAGGAGTGTGTCCTTGCTCAAGAATTCTGCTTGCTATGCAGTGTGAAGGGATTATTTAGCATGAACTTGGAAAGGAAGCCAGAAGAGCTGCTTCAGAATGTGTTCCAGTTTAAAAATGTCAGCATTTTTCACAGTTGAAAATGAGCTTCCCAACTGCAAGCTGATTTACACTCTGAAATTTTTGAGCATGGAGAGAAAAAGAAAAATATACACTCATCTCCCTCTCCTTCCTTTTCATCTTTCTTCCAAAACTCCATTTAGCTGAAGCTGCCTAAATCAGAAGTACTTGCTACCTTCCCTGCTGCAGCTTCTCCTTGCCTCCAGCTAGGAGGAAAGATGCACACACTTGCGGATGGCAACATGTCAGTGTGGACTGAGCTGGAAAAAATGTGGGTGATGAGTAGAAGATGTCTGAAAAAACTATACAAGATTTTTACAAAAGATCCAGGAAAACTTTTCCCTCAGACTTAGATTAAGCGTGGGTTGCGTGGCAGCCTAATGCACACCTCTAGTTAGTGGGAAATAGTGCTCTTGGGTTTTGCTTGCTGCTGCTAAGAGTAATTTCTTGAACTCAATTAACTTTGACTTGGTAATTAATGCTTTTACTTACAAGTCAGGAAATTTAGCTTGCAGTACAAGTCCTGTAAGGTTAGGGAAGATGCAGGACTTTGAGAGTAAAAAGATGGATTGAATTTTAAGTTCACTAACATCACTATTCTGACTTTCTAGTCAGAATCACAGAATGTTAGGGGTTGGAAAGGACCTTGAAAGATCATCTACTCCCATCCCCCTACCAAAGCAGTTTCTTCTTTGTGATACGGACCAAGTCTCTAAACTGCAATGTATGACACAAATAGAACAGACTGAGTGAGTGAGAAGATGGAAGAAGAGGCATTTATGTACCAATAAGTGATGGAGCTCTACCTGCATCCTTGAATATATGTATATAATATTTTGGCAGTGGGGGGTGATTTTGGGGGCCAGCAATGCTGTCCAGCTGATGCTGCCAGGACTGCTCTATAATTTAAAGGCCGAATGCTTAAAATACTCCTGAGGTGCCAGACTGAGCTTTTCAGGTGCCCTGAACTAACATTACAAGGATGAAACTGAAACCAGATGTGAATACAGGCTGTCTGGGAAGAGCAGTCTTTAAAAAAGTCCCAGCTTTTCCTGAACTTTGTGCAATTCCGTGATCAGCTGTGGTTTGTACAGATGAATGGCACAAGGAAAAGAACCAGAACAAAAGAAATAAACTCCATTCCTCCCAAAATTTAGTTCAGACTATTGAAAGCACTGAATTTGATGTTTGCTTAGTTTTTAGAGACAGAGGACAGGTGTTCTGGCCTGTGCAAAGTTGTTTCCTATTGACATTTCTTGATGATATCTTGTGTTTATCCCTTTTCTTCCATTTGAGATTTTTTTTTTCCCCCATATTTTTAGGGACACATTGCCTTTGAAATCTGCAGCAAAACAGAAAAGAATATTTTCTTATATTTCTGCTCCCTGCACAGTAAAAATAACGCATGAAATGGCTATGTAAAGGATATTTGGTTTTATTTGCTGGGGAAAAAGTCTCTCTTCTCTGGGAGAGAGCCTTCAGAATGAGGATTGGGAAGAAAGGGGAAGGAAAAAAAAGTCATTTTCTTTGCTCCACCGTCCTCTGAAAAATAACAAACTGATACAATAGCATGGAAACAAGTCTGAGGAGTCATACTTGCAGTGTGTGTCTTGGCATTGAATAATACAGCTGACTCCCACAGCTACATATCTCCTTCCAAGCATCATATCATTCTTCTGCCTGGGGAGTGCTTCCTGGAGAGCTGGCACTGCCCTCTGCTCTTAAGGCTTCAGAAATTCTTGTCTTGTCCTGGCTCTGTCCCAGACATCTTATCGAAACGTCTCTCGATCTTTCTGAAATGAAGACACTGTGCATTGTGTCTTGTTGCTTTGTTTATTGTTGGGGCTTTTTGATTGTTGACTTTTTTTTTTTCTTTCCTCTAACCTGTCAGGCTGAGCACTACCTGCTGTTTGAGCATAGTCTGAGTGTAACAATGGCTCTGGTCATGTTATCAGCATGCAGACAGCAACCAGTCTCAGGCATACCAGTGCTGAGCAGGTTCAGCAGTACTAGAGCTGAAGCTTTTAATTATTTTCTGTCATTAAAATTCACTAGCCGTCAGAGCCCTTCCAGAGGGAGGGATGCCTTAGTAAGAGGTTAATGCAAACCCTGTTGCTTTTTGCAGAGCCTTTGGCCCTGCTCAAGGCACGCTGAAGCAGCCTCTGACGTTGCACCCCCTCTTGTGGCTTACAGCAGGAGCGGCTGCTCTGCAACATCGCCTGGATGGTCAAAACTGTCACATTTCACAGACGCCCCCAGGAGTGTCACCGTATTAAAGCTTTGGATACTGTGGTGTCATCTAGAAGATCCCATCTTAAGAGGGGGTCTTGTGCTGTTGTGGCGGGGGGGAAGATTAATTTCTGTGTGTAAGCATGTGGTGTTCATCTTGACCACAATAAATTGTCATTTGAGATTAAGTATGTTTTAGTTTGCTGGTTTGGAGTCAGCTTCCATTTGCATCCAAGCTGAAGACCCCAGTGGAAGATTAAGCCCAGCTCTGGGCTGCTATGGTTTCTAGCTGACCTGTCAAGGACAAAGCAAGATGGGGACCAGTCGAGCAAATGCTGGGCAATGTCATTCAAGGTCTAGACCATAATTTGCCCCATTGTCGCCCCAGTTGTGCTACTTGATCTTGTCTGCACCAAATTACAGTGACCGTGTTTGGTCTTCCCCTGGCAGCTGTAGTCCCAGAAACTGTGAGTTACTTGGCAGCCAGTGACTGCTGGGTATGAGACCTCTCTGAATAAAGTGATTCAGTCTGTCACCCTCCCCATGCTGAGGAGAGCAAGGGCAGCAGTTCTGCCCACTCTTATCCCATGTGGCAGCTCATTTCTGTGTAGTTTCATTGTGGAGACCCATAGTACAGACAGGGAGAACTAAGGTTTTACCCAAAAATCCCATGATTTTCGGCTCCCTAATCTATAGAAGGAATAACAAAGGGGGACTGATGACTTATGTTCCTGCACGTCCTTTGTTATCCACCTTTGCCTCAAGGCTTTCAGGGAGGCTGAGACTTGCTATGGACCTTATTATTTTTCAGGTCTTGTATTGCTTTAAAATAGTACTAGCCAATAATGTTCAAAGGCTGTTTGCCTCTTTCACTCTGCATGGACTTCAATCCCTCCTTGTCTACTTCTTCATGGCTTTGTGCTTTTTGTGAGTCTTGCTACAGTTTTGGATTGCATAGTGAAGCTCTACTCCAGCCTTATTGGTGACTTATGTAGCTTCTTTTCTTCCAGCTTTCCTCTGACAGCAGAAAAAACCTGTAAATAACCCTGATAATGCAGGCTTTTTATTCTCTTTATTATTCTTTGTGTCAGATGGAAGCTCTACCCTCGAGTGCTCAGGGACGTATCGGTAATGGACCTGTCAACTTCAGTCTTGGGGCAGAAAATCAGCATGCCAGTCTGCGTTGGAGCAACTGCTATGCAGTGCATGGCTCATGCTGATGGAGAGACAGCTACTGCTAGAGGTACACCATGCAAAGTCCCCCTGGAAATGACTTTGAGATTAAGAGTGATACTGTGTCTGCTGATTCTGAAGCCAGGATTGGTTTCTTGCTCCTGATGCTGTGGCCAGGATGGGTTTGAGTTGCTGCTCAGAGTAATCAGGTGTAATTTTGGTTTAGTTTTTCACTGTTTCCCTTTTGCCTGTTTTTTTCTGTGTAGGTTCTCCCCTGCTCTGAAATGGATGAGAAATGCAGTATGTAAGAGGGGAATTATTTGTAACAAATACAAATTTGAAAGCTCCATCTATCTATAGATCTTTCTATGGATTCTGTGACTATAACTATATATATTGCCATGACAACATTCTTCCTGTTGCAGAACTGCTTCTAGAAATTCAGGAGCTTTTGCTTGTCTGGGAAAAATACTTGCTTTGAAGAAAGCTCTTTGAAAGCATCCCAGGAAACAGATGAGATAAGGGCCCCTCTGGGCTACATGCTGCACAAAGATCTTGCCAGCATAGATGCTGCAGTATAAAAAGCTTCAAGAAATGGGACATAAACCAGAGTTCATCTGTGAAGTGACTTCATACTCCTTTAACTTGAACTGCAGGATGACACAAAGTGGTCATCCTGTGTGCCTGTTACTTATGAACTGCATTGGGCTGTGTGTTTCAGTGCTTCAGCTCTGAATGAGAGCTATACAAAACCTAAATAGTACTTTAAAAATAATCGTAATTCTGTGCATGGCTGAGCTGTTCAGTTCTCAGCGTATCCATGACCAATGCAGCAAATGCTAGCGTGAAGTGAGTCTAATTTTCTGCCTAGCAGTGGGAGCTGGCCTCAAGCCTCATTAAAAAGCCACATCACCGTGATGTGCACTGTGGTAGGCTGCAGCACAACTCCAGCAG
Organism: Ramphastos sulfuratus; assembly: GCA_013399055.1. NCBI lineage: Eukaryota > Metazoa > Chordata > Aves > Piciformes > Ramphastidae > Ramphastos > Ramphastos sulfuratus. The sequence goes on along the minus strand of WBNM01028438.1, from coordinate 99,188 downwards.
CAGTCTCTGTTGCAGCAGATTTCTCCAATTTTACAGTGTATTTGGGGATAAGTTTGCCCCCTTCCCAAGAGATTTATTAGGAAGTTAAATATTTTATGTCCGTTGTACATGCTGGTAGGTTCCACACGATGGCGCTCCAACACCTTGAATTGTTCGTGAAGCGGTGTCCTGCGGCATGCTTTGGGGCTGTCCTCTCCTTTGGCAGCTCTGGTGGATTATTTCTGGCCCTGGTTACGTTGGGAGGAAACTCTGAACCGTTTTACCATTAAGTGCAAACAAATTAATGCAGAGTTAAGAGCGAGGTTTGAAATACACAGTCCAGGATGTTTCTTAGAAAAATTCCCACCAATGCTGTGGCCTGGCCGTGTTTTAGGACATAAATCTGTAACAACTTGGAAGTCGAGCAGTACAATAAGACTGAGTTATAGTTGTGGTAGATAACTTCATTTGGGAATTTCCTGACTTTTGTGCACTTCTATTTTTGGACTTCAGTATGATTGTTTTATTTAATGTTCTTGGGTTTTCAGGCTAGGAGGGTTTGGAGTGCTGGCAATGGTTTGAATGTGAGGCCAGATAAATAAATCCGATGAGTTGGTAAATTTTTCACTGCTTTCAAAGGCAAGCATAATTTAAAGGGCACCCTCTGTATTGCATTGTTTCTGATAGTAAAAAACACAGCTTTGGTTTTGTTTTCTGCTAGAGGTGGAATGGGGCATTTGGTGCCAAGCTGTTAGTTTGACCTTATAAGATGACAAGGATTAAAGTCCGTGCTTGGCTTAAAGGTTCCTTTAAACTTGAGACATTTGGGATCAGGGAGTTTGCTGCATCCAGCTTCTCTTAAACTCTGTGATATCTCTGAAATATCAGTCAGCAGTTCGTTGGCTGCTTTATATCAGCACTTGCTTCAGCTACACAAGCCAAGAAAGTTTACTCCATAGTCTTGAAGCTTTTGCAAACCTAAGCTTGACTTTTGGCTCAGGTGTGCAGGTACTGGTGTATGAGAGTGGTGGCTCTGCTGTTGTGATGATCCTTAACAACCATGGCATGGTCTGAATCTTGCCATTTTCCAGCCAGGGAAGCAGCTGTTGTTGTGTTCTGGCTCTTACTTGGGCACATAGCAGCTGCCCAAAGGAGCATCCACAGTGTGCCTTTGTATGTGCCTGGGCATGACTCAGGAGGTGCCACAAGCCACACCTGTGGCTAGTTGGTGTTATACCCCAAGAAATAATCTCGTGTTCATCCTTACCTGCAGAGCGGGGTGGTGCAGGCAGCAGTAATATTTCCTTCCTCTGCTGTTTTGAATTTTGGGAATAATGCCTGATCCTAACGAGCAAGTGTTTTAGTTTGACCTTTGCTCTTCTAGTAGGTTTGCCCCCACAATACAGAGTAAATGTCTTCTCAGTAATAAGGGCATGTTATGGGGTGTCTTATTAGGTAAAGCTCCCTGACTTCATAATCCGTCACTTTGGGGCTTGTCAGAGTTTTGGGAGCTGCTCACCTCACTGCTGCTGGTCCTAAAGGGATGTTCTCCTTCAGCAACTAAGCTCATGGAAAGGAGAGTGCATCTTACTCAAAGCAGGGCAAAGCTTTGTAGCTTGCTTTAAACACGCCTTTTCTCACAGTTCTATTTCAGTAGTAAGAGATCTTTTGGAGGAATTATGTTCAATTGTAGTTTTAAAGTAGCTGATGACAGGCCATCCACCACAACTGAAGTTGTTGCAGAGGTTGACTAAGTTCACCTTGAGCAAAGTAGTAATCCTGGTCAAAGCTTCTAACTTAGAGGTTGGTTTTACTCATACTCCTGTTAGCTAGACAACAAACAAACCAGCAACAACAAAACCAAACAACTAAAAACACTAAAGAAAAATAAGATCATCTATATAGGCTGTAATAAGATTGCTACTCACTTTTCTTTGACATGTTTAAATGAACCTGAAGTCCTTCCTTACATAGAAAACTCTCCTGTCCTTGAAACAACTTCATTGACTCTGACAGTTGTCCCAGTTTTTCCAGGTCTTTCTTCAAGTATGTTCCCCAGCATTTCAGTTGTAGTTCATCAGTGTTTGTGGAGGTTTTCCAAATAATGGATTTTCTGTTCAGTAGAAATTGAAAAATTGGGAGGAAAATTGTTTTGGATTAGCTGAAATGTTTGGTTTAATCCAAAACACAATGTTTTATTTCATTTTCCCACTAGCTAATGCCTTTAGCCATACTCCTGTTTTGAAACAAAAGTGTTAGCTCAGAAGAAAACATTTCCACTTTGAAAATATCAACACATGACATTTTGAATTAGGTGAATTTTTCTCATCTTCCCCACTCCAATTTCAACCTCTTTAACTAAAAATATTTGCCAAATTTGATGAATAATCTTAGCCACTGCTAAAGAGCAAAGGGCTGGTCTCTAAACACTTCTCAACAGAACTCTGATTCTATGTGATTATTTTTTTTCCCCTCCTGCTTGTCCATCAGAAGGTTCACTTTTCCTCCATGCAAAGACTTGTCATTCTGATTTCACACTGTTCTTGCAACCAGTGTTATCCCTGTGTTGTCTCTCTGCAAGTGCAGTAGAACTCATAGTCTTGCAAATAGAACCTGCCTTCAAGTCAACAAAACCCTGTGCACCATCCAGCTGCTGAGCAAGAAACAGCTTTTCTTAAGCCTTAATTGATGATAACCAGATAGGTAGCATTATTTTATTGAGATTGCTATTCTGTCTGTACTGATGCTAATTACATAATGCTGCTGTGCTGACATGGGATGTCACCCAGATGAACCTGGACAAATTGGAGAGGTGGGCCCAGGTGAACCTTGTGAGCTTCAACAACAGCAAGTGCAGAGTTTTTTTTGCACCTGGGCCAGAACAATCCTAGCTATAAATACAGACTGGGGGATGACGTGATAGAAAGCAGCCCCGTGGAAAAGGACTTGGGGGTGCTAGTGGACAGGAAGCTGGACATGAGCAGTCTGTGCTTGCAGCCCAGAAGGCAAATTGTGTCCTGGGCTGCATCAAAAGATGAGTTGATGCAGATGCAGATGATCTGCATCTCTCTGGCAGATCCAGAGAGGTGATTCTGCCACTTTACTCTGCTCTGGTGAGACCTCACCTGGAGTACTGTGTCCGTGTCTGGAGCCCTCAATACAGGTAGGCCACAGAGCTGATGGAGCAGATCCGGAAGAGGGCCACAAATGTGATCAGGGGGTTGGAGCAACTCTGCTATGAAGATGGGCTGAGGGAGCTGGGATTGTTCAGCTAGAGAAGAGGAAGCTTCAGGGAGACCTAATAGCAGCCTTCCATACCTGAAGGGGGCCTACGAGAAGGATGGAGAGAGACTGTTTACAAAGGCCTGTGGTGATGGGATGAGGGGCAATGGCTTCAAACTAAAGAAGAGTAGATTTAGATTGGATGTTAGGAACAAGTTCTTTACTATGAGGGTGGTGCAACACTGGAACAGGTTGCCATGGGGAGGCAGTTGGGGCCCCATCCTTGAAGATATTCAAGGCAGAGGCTGGACAGGTTTCTGGGCAGCCTGATCTGGTTGAGGATGTCCCTTCCGACTCCCGGGGGGTAGTTTGGACCAGCTGACCTGTGGAGGTTCCTTCCAGCCCAGACCATTATATTATCTACTTATCTTCTCTCTGGCTTGTAGAAAACAAGGCTGAACAGCCTTATGGGGTCATTAGGAGGACATGGGAAAACATGGCCTGTACTGACCTGACCCTGACTGTCCCCAGAAACTGGCATGGCCAGAGGACTTGTGGTTTGAGTGTACAGAGACAGCCTGGCATGACAGCCCTCCTAGCCCAGCCAGATCCATTTGGGCCACTCATATCTTTTCCTGCTGTCTGCAGCCTTTGGACCTGACTGACAAAATGCATCGTGTCAACAAAATTGTTGTAGGCAGAGCTCGCACGCAGAGTTTTGTAAGGGGTAAGTGAGGCGAGGCTGGACAGGGCATTTCTCAGCAAATCGTGTTTCATCAATAGAGTCGTGTTAAGGACTTCAAACAACTCTGTTTCTTACGAGATGCTGCTCCAAGAACATAGCTGTTTCTCTTGTGAAGTACCACTATGCCAAAAGGACATCATGTTGATCCCAAGCAATGCTGTCTGGCCCCTAACTTGGGGACTGTGGATCCACTGGGTGGATTCTAGGAAGAACAGCCACAGTGGGGTAGTTTGGCTGTCATGCTTTAGAGATGTCCCTAAAAGGGGAATTAGGGGAGTTTACACAGCTAGAGGAAAAAGTTCCCATTCCTGTACAAAGTAATCCTGACAAAATATGCAAGCTTAAACCAGACTTTTCTCCAGTGCTCTCCCCTGAAGGACATTGCCTCTGAGTTGCCCACAGGGACGAATTCCATACCCTTCACAAACAAGAAAATGATGTCCTGTCTGAGGCGTGAAGGAGAGTGGAAGTTTTAGGATGAAAAAAGGACTAAAAACCATTACTGCTCTGTTCTCCTATGGACTTCCCAAGTGAGTCCTGTCCCACGGTCAGCCTTGATTTGTTGCTATGTAAAATACTTCATCTGAGTTCCCCAAGTAAAAAGAAGGCCCCACTTTGTCCTTGGTGCGAAAGTATATCCTTGCTTGTGGGGCTAAGTACAAGGAGGTAGCAGTAGGTCTGAGAAATCTCCACCTGTGGGACATGGAACAAAAGCTGTAAAGCTCCCCATTTCTAAGCACCCTACCTTTTCTTAATTCTAGTTACCTTTGAGCCAGAAACGAGGCAGGGTACAAAGAACTCAAAGCTTTACCTTCCTAATGTCAAAGACTTCCCCAGCCTTCTGTGTGAGGCTAATGCCGTGGCCTCTGCTCTGTCATTGACCTCAGTGGGAACCTGCAGTGTGTACAGAGGTAGATGTAGGCTTTGGGCGGTGCTTGGGACTAAAAGAAGACCTAGAAAAAGACAACAAAGAACAACAAAAACCACTAAAAGCAATTTGAAATGGCATGAGGAATGGCTGGTTTACAAAAATCTGATATTTAAACTCTGGCAAATGTCACTTAGTGGTGCAAAAGTGTTCTGTGGGAATATGGATATGATTTGTAAAAATAAACGGAGGTATTTGCAGCACCTTGAAATGGAAGTGCAAAATATAGCTGTGGAGGAAATGAATTACTTCTGTTTCCTTCAATTGCAGCTAAAAGTGCACAAAGTGGAAGTGTATTTTTAGCAAAACCTGATTTAAAGTAGGGGAAAAAAATGGCAATTGGAAATGCTTCAGGATCTTTATGTTTTTGAAAGTATAGAAAAATGTCAAAATAAGCTTTAGAATGACCAAGGTAAAGTACAAGTCAACCAAAACTGGAACTTGGAGTCTTTAAAACTTCAAATCTTTTGTATGTGAACTCTGAATTTGACCATGCAGATCCAAAATGTGAGTATTGAGCTGGCTCTTCACCCAAGAGTCCTGAACTTTGCAGGGCAGACAAAGGGAATTTTGTGAGCATGGCTTTCGTGGAAATGCCATAAGCCAGTCTGGGACAGTTGAACTCTGATTGAACCAAACTGCTTAAATCTAATCTTAAATCATATGAAAGCATCATTTTCTCTATCTGTATGCAGATAAGTGGAAAGGATATGGTGGTATTTTGTATTTTAAATCTTCTACTTACCTAACATATTTTATTGTTTCATTTCCACTTTAATTTTGCCTTTTGCCGGTCTTTTCGTGTCTGCAGAGCTGTAGAGGTAGATTGGAGAATAAAAGGAAGAATGGAAATAAATGGATACTTAGAGGCGAACTGAGCCATAACATTTACATTTTTCTCTTATCTGATCTGTGGGTTTTGCAATTACTGGGTTAGCAACCCTCCTTTGCATTCGTGAACCCATATTTGACAGAGCAACAGGAATGCAGATCCCTTGTTTCTTAGCATCACTTCATGCTCTTGATTTGACAAATCATGCATTGTGGGGTTCGCGATAACCCACTACAGCTGATTTTTAACAGGACATTAGGCATTCAGCCTGTGTTCTGCAGAAGAAACTCATTTCTAGGTACTTAATCTGTGAGAGCAAACCATTTCGTAGAATGTTAATGGGAGGAGTGAAATGGCTGCAATGTAGAGTTTAGGGTCATTGCTACTGGATTCCAAATGATTGATAGCTGCATGGTAGCCCTAGGAGGGTGTAACCAATTTGTTTGAATAAGCTGTTCATAAGCTTCTGCTCTCAGACACTCGTTTAATAAAATGTTGTCACAAATACCACCTTTTCATTCCTCGATGCGCTGGAGATGACATTTTGAAACAGAGGCCCATTTACATTAAAAATATGCATACTATGGTAGACCAAGAGAAATAAGGCTTTGTGGAGTATTTTTTAGTTTTACAATGTGTTTTGCTTTATTTTACAGTAAGTGACAGATTACTCAAAAAGACTAAGTGGTAGATTTACAGTCTCATAGTATGAGGTCAACTGGTTTCTAGCACAGCTTGTATTGAAAATTTCCCCCAGGGAGGCAGCAAGTACAGAGTCTCTGTCTCTTGAGCCCATCTGGGATTGTTTGATCACATTTTATCTTGGGACTACACCTTGGGCATGGTTTCACTCCACAGCTTTTTGAAGGTAAAGGAAGAGAAGTCAAAACATGTGGAGTATAAACACCCATCCCTTTTGGCCTCAGCAGAGACTTTGGAGACCACTTGTCTGTTGTGTGTGCTCATCTTTGTATTTGTTTTTTGGCATCCTGGTAGAGATAAAATGGGTGTGGGGTCCCTCTCCTTTGAATCAAGAGACAGGAGGTAAAAATGCTGAAGCAAAGAACTTCCCCTTTAAGTCTTTAGATATGGATGTTTGCTGGGCTGTGTCCTGGTGTATTATGCCCTTGAAATACCCTGTAGGAGTGACAATAGGCATTTACTAAAAGAGCATAGGTTTAATGCCAATAACCTCTTTAAGGGTGGGAGAAAGCAGCCAAAATACCATGATAAAAATGATTGAGGAAGCCTCTGTGACAGTTCTGAGGAGGAATCAGAAGCAACGTTGAGAATGACAAAACCAAAACACTCAGCTGTAGCAATGTGGCAGTGTTCAAGAAGCTGAAAGCCTTAAATGCACTTTTTAATATAATTTAAAACTCTGTCCATGCCTATGTTCTTAAATATGTGTGCCAAAACGTCTGACAAGTGGGCCAGATGCTAGGGGCTTAAAAACAGACTCCTCATAGGATAAAGAATTATTAATACGGGTTAGGCTTAGTTGGATTATAATATAGTAATCACAAATGCAGTGATCACAGAATGGTGCAGATTGGAAGAGACCTCTGGGGATGTCTAACTCCCTGTTAAAGCGTGATCACCTAGATCAGCTTGCACAGGAAATACCTTTTTTTTTTCCCAGTTACTGGAGCAGGGATCATTCCAACAGCATGCAGGCAAGAATCACCAGCAATTTGCCTATAAATGCAGAGAGCAAGCTGGAGAGCTCTTGCAGCAGCCCCCCACTGTTAGTAGCTGCTTTTAGTGCAGCATTCTCTGAAAGGCTGAAAGTGTGGTAACGCTGCGCGAAGGCAGAGTGGCGTTTTTGTGCACTGACACACTCTCTTGAGCCAAGCACTCCTGTTTAGAGGAGTCTCTGTGTTCTGAATAATCTTGAATCTAACTTTTTTGTTTCCTCAGCCTGCCATGCAATGGGGACAGGGATGATGCTGAGCTCCTGGGCCACTTCTTCTATCGAAGAAGTGGCTGAAGCATCTCCAGCTGGCCTTCACTGGCTGCAGCTTTATGTGTATAAAGACCGGGAGGTTACTAAATCCCTGGTGAAGCGTGCAGAGAGAGCAGGCTACAAAGGGATCTTTGTGACAGTGGACACTCCGTTCCTCGGCAGGCGCATTGATGACGTGCGCAACAAGTTCCAGCTTCCTCCTCACCTCAGGTAGGTGCCCACTGGTGGGATGCAGGACAGGCATGTGGTAGTGCGATGGTCACCATGAGGTGCTGCGGGAGAAATTTGTCTCTGAAACAAGCAGTTTCTCCCAGGAACCGCATGCTGCGCTGGGCATCAACACTAGGGAACTGAGGACATATCTCTCACTATGCTTAGGCCAAAGTTAAGCTTTCACTGTTGTTTATAAGACTTTAAAAGAGACCGTGTGCCAGGCAACGTGGGGCTGCAAACCAACAGAGTTAGAGAGATGCGGCATTTCCTTATACAGCTGTCGACAATATTCTCAGATGTCTTCAAAACTCAGCTGGACACAGCCCTGCATAATCTGCTCTGACTTATGAACATGAATTCAGCTGCAGAGCTGGCTGTGCTTTGGATGCAAGTCTGGAATAAATGAAGTGAAGGTCCCTTCCAACTGATGTTATAGGACCTTCTAACCTACGTTACCCTGTGACACTGGGTCTAGGACCATTTTGCTACTGACCACAGATCCCTTTTCCAAGCAACTTCAACTCTTCTTTTACTCAACTATAGAAACACATGGGTTTCAGTCTTCCTAAATTCACCACAAGGGAAATTTCTGCTCCCATGTGTTTTCTGGGACGTTGTCTATGTCTCAGATGAATTTGTGGCCTCATGACTGACTTCAGCACTAGTTCTAGTTCATCCCTACTGGAAGGCACTTACAGCATTTAATGTTAATGGAGTTATCCAGCAGCTTTGTAAGGACACTGATTTCACTGGCCATTTGCAAATAAATTTCGTTAGACTGCAGAGACCACTCCAATACACATATACTGAAGTGCTCGCCACAGCCAAGGTCTGGCTGGAAGACTGCTGAGTGTATGGGATGTCCAGAATTAGACTTGCAAAATGGAGCTAAAAATCTTGTAAGAATCTTACAAGTAGGGGTCACCCCTCAGTCTCCTCTTTTCCAAGCTAAAGAGCCCCAGCTCCCTCAATCTTTCCTCCTAAGAGAGATGTTCCATTTCCTTAATCATCTTTGGGGCTCTCTACTGGACTCTCTCAAGCAGTTCTATGTCCCTCTTGAACTGGGAGGCCCAGAACTGAACACAGTACTCCAGATGTGGCTTCACCAGGGCAGAGCAGAGAGGCAGGAGAACCTCTCTCTACCTACTAGCCACACCCCTTTTAATACACCCCAGAATGGGATTGGCCCTCCTGGCCACAAAAGCACACTCATGGCAAACCTTCCATCAACTAAGACCCCCAGATCCTTTTCCCCTTTGCTTCCTTCCAACAGGTCAGTCCCCAACCTATACTGATGCCTGAGTTGTTCTTTCCCAGGTGCAAGACTCTACACTTGTCCTTGTTGAATTTCATTACATTTCTTCCTGCCCAACCCTCCAGCCTGTCCAAGTCTTGCTGAATGGCAGCACAGCCTTCTGGCGTGGCAGCCATTCCACCCAGTTTGGTGTCATCAGCAAACTTGCTGACAGTGCACTCTGTGCCTTCACCCAGGTCGTTGATGAATATATTGAACAGAACTGGTCTCAGTACTGATCCACGTGGGACCCCACTAGTTACAGGCCTCTGACTAGACTCCATCCCACTGATCACAACTCTCTGACTTCTTTCTTTCAACCAGTTCCAAATCCACCTCACTACCTGATCTTCCAGACCACACTACCTCAGTCTAACCAGAAGGGTGCTGTGGGAGACAGTGTCAGGTGCTTTACTGAAATCAGGATAAACCAGATCCATTGCTCTACCCTCATCTATCCACCTGGTTATGTCCTCATAAAAGGCTATCAGGTTGGTCAAACATGACTTCCCTTTGGTAAAATCACATTGACTGCTCCTAATGACTCCCTTCTCCTTGATAGACCTTAGGACAGTGCCAAGGATAAGTTGCACCATCACCTTTCCAGGGACAGAGGTTTCAAAGCAGATTAACTTTGATTTGCATTCTGGGTGAAAGCAAGTTTTGAAAAGTATCAGTAGATCTGAAGTGCTCCTCCTGTGTCTTCTCAGACTGTTAAATTACACTATATATATCCTGTATATAACATGTACATAGCAAGAGACATAATATCACACCCTGAGGTGTCCTCTTTTTCATACTATTCAGACTGGAGGTAAGCCATGGAACTCTGCAATAAATCTGATTCTTCACCTCACAGGCAAAAACCTCTTCAGAACACGAGATGGTGGATCTCCCCCGCATGCTTGTGCTTGAAGTTAATGGATAATATGATGAAAGTTGCCAGAGCAATCTTAATTTTCCCTTTGATTTCTGTGTTAAAGTATAAACTTTTGAGGAAAACACTAGAAAACAAAGAATCCCTGACACATCTAACATTAAAATGTAGTACACCAATATACGTGTGCCTTGTATAGTAATCCTACTCTAGATCTGTGATTGACAAAGCATTATCGATGCACACTGTCATTTTACCTAAAAAAGGAAATAATTATTGTGATAGGTTTATTATTTTTTTAGGGGCGGTATCATTTTAAGACCTGGGAGTTTTTGTAATGTGAGTCAACCCTTAATATTTGAGGAAGGTGACAGAGTATTTCTGAAACACTTTAACCCCACCTGACAGAACTGTAACAAGGTTTCATTTGAGTGAACCATATAAAGTAACGTGAAGTTGGAGTAATCTTTAAAGGTGCAAATTAATCACTTCAGATTTCAGAATGACACTTGGGCAGTGTTTTGTTGCAGAGCTGGTGGTGAAACTCTCCTAGCACGGGCTCTGCTCAGTTATGTGATAACTTTTTCTTGGCTTCAGTTTTTCAACAAAGTTTCAAAGCAACAACAAGGTGCCATTGTGCTTGGAAATGTATGTAAGGCAACATTCATTCAAGTGTTGATCTGCGTTTCACAGGCCAAGAAAAACAACAGTTATTTATATAATCTTATCCATGGTTCTGTTTTCCTCTGAGTACCCCACCCTCCACAAACCAGCAGCTAAAAAGCTGGATCTTGTTGAGAGCCCGGTCCTTTCTCCTTTTCTTCTGGACCTAGAGCTGAACATAAAAGCCATGTGAAATGCTGGTTGTTGCAGGCATGAAATCAGCAGTGAAACTAGCCAGTTTCCACGAAAAAAACCCTCATTTCCCAAAATGTGGAATATGAGTACAAAATAGCACAATGTGGAATGAGACACAGTTTCCGAAGGACAGAGCAATCAGCCTTGTGTGGGACATGGTTGTCTTTGGCGGTACTGGTGTTGCTGATGGCAGTTTAATGCTTGTGAGCTCCTGGGGCTGTTTCAGCTTTCTCATACCAGCACATCCTGAATTTCTGCACTTTCCCTCTTTTCCCATTCTCCTGGTTTGTCTAGTAAGTCTATGACCTCTTTTGACAGAGGGTTATCAGTTACTACCCAGTTCCTAGAACCTGTGAGGTTTATATGGTGCTAAAGAATAAGTAATGACAAATGTTTTCATATGAACTTCATTTCTTCCCCCTTGCATTTTACAAGGAAACATGAAAAAAAGACACAGGGTGAGTCAGCTGTGTGTTGGGGGAGATGAACATTCTGAATTTTTTGCAAGGCTTCGTGTAGATCCATCAAATTCACAGGGCTTAACAAAATTTCCCTTCCTTCTCCTCTCCCACCTATCTGATCCTCTGTTTCTCCAACAGCTGAATCTCCTGGATTTAGGTGGGGGGAAGGGCAAATCAAAACTCAAATTTGCTGCATGAAAGCTAAGGGGATTTTTTCTGGTAAGTAAATGTGTGCCTCTTGACTTCTGTGGGTCCTGTATTATGTCAAGCAAGATTGAAGTTCCAGCCTGTACTGCTCTAGAATCTGAATGTCCCGCATGCTATGGTGCGTTTATCCTCATGGTGCTCCTGGCAGATATTGTTTTCCTAATTTATGGTGAGAAACTGAGGCAAAAAGAGCGGCTAACTGTTGTGTCTAAAGCCATACAGAAGGACAGAGTTCTGAGCCCAAATTAGTGCTCTCACTGATGGGTTTTCCTCTGGACTGTAGATTTCATAGAATCACAGAACAGGTTTGAGTTGGAAAGGACCTTGAAGATCATGTAGTTCCAATTCCCCTGTCATGGGAAGGGAAGGCACAAGTCCTGCTAGAACAGATTGCTGAAGGCCCCATCCAACTTGGCTTTGGACACGTCTAGTGTTGGAGCTCCACAATGTCTCTGGACAGCCTATTCTAGTGCCTCACCACCCTCATGGTGAAGAATTTCCTAAATCTAGCTTCTTGTATTTTGAAGCCATTAACGCCCATCCTATCACTACATGCTTAATAAAATGTCACTTTGCAGCTATCCTTCAAATACCAAAAAGCTTCAATAAGGTCCCCCTGAAGACTTGGCTTCTCTAGGCCGAACAACTCCAACTCTCCCAGCCTGTCTTTATAGAAGAGGCTTTTTAGCCCTCTGATCATCTTCATGGCTCTCCTCTGGACCCATTTTAACACTTACATGTCCTTCTTGTGTTGGGGGCTCCAGTAGAGAGGGCGAATCACCTGCCTCGACCTGCTGACCACACTGAACCTTTAAAATTTGAATTAGGACTTTTGCCTTGCCACAGAGAAACTTGCACCAATATTATCAAGTGCTTTGCCAGCCAAAGCTTTCAGCTGACTAAGGACTGGGACCTAACATGCCAGGTCAGGCATTTTTTGCTCCTGCTTGGCAGTATAGCAAAGGTTTAACACAACTGTATTGAATGCTGGCAATAAGAACTGAGTTATGGCTACATTGACTCTTTCNCATTCTTTTTCTTTTCTGCTCTTTTTTTCCCTTCTCCCTTTTTTTTTTTTTTTTTTTTTTCCCCCACTTAGATTAAAAAACTTCTTGAGCAGTGACCTGGCATTCTCTTCAGGGAAAGACTTTGGAGAAAACAGTGGACTGGCTGTGTATGTAGCTGAAGCAATTGATGCAACTGTCAATTGGGAGGACATCAAATGGCTTAGAAGGCTGACCTTGCTGCCCATCGTTGCCAAAGGAATCCTCAGGGGTGTGTAGCTCTGCAGCTTCCCATGGAGCAGGCGTGATACACCTTTTTTGTGGGGGCACCAGAGAAGTAGAAGAACTTGTGCTGAGGAAATTTCTGTACCATTGCATAGAACTGCATTGCTCTTTAACAGCAATCATTTGCCTTGCTGTTGTAGAATATGGTGGGGTGTGCACACTCATGTTTCTGTGCAAAATAAAAAACAGCCAAAAGGAGAAATCTTCTTTTCCTCATGCTAGTTTAGGAACCCAGCAATAAAGACATTTACAGAAGCAGTTGCTTAAATAAGTACCTGGAGTGTCAGAATGTTTTAATGGTTACACAAGTATGTCTGCCTTGATGTTCAGTAAGTAAGGACCAGAGCCACTGGTCACTAATCTAGTTGTTTGGCCGTTATCACATCAATTATACTTTAAATCCTGTGGCCAGGAAGATTGAACTTGCTCTGTCCATTGTGTCTGTAAACTAACTCTAAGTTGGATGCTACTTAAAGGGAAGCTGGATTTTCATTCCTTCAAAACAGCGCTGAGCAAAGTAAAGTGGCTTCATTAAGTATGGATTATTACCATAACTATGCCAATGGTTTTGGCTTGGAGAAAATAATTTAACAAAGTAATTTCTAAGTGATGAGTTGTGGGGCATAGCAGAGAAAATAAAAGCTAGCAACCAAAGTGGTAGCTAATCCAAAATGGTGAAATATTCTGTTCCAACATTTTGAACTACTGTTCTAGTTTATTTCTTAAAGCTTAAACTGTTTCCTTTTTTGAGATGGGACTTTGGCATGATGAAACCCTGAGGTGACTTTGTATCAGCTGGCAATGGTGTTTTTAGTGGCAGAATTTCCCTCATCACTGTGTCAATAAACTCCCAGTTATGGAAGAGCTTATCTTGTTTACTTGATTATTTGTTTTTGGGTTTTTTTTTTTTAAGCCAATGATGCTAAAGAAGCTGTAAAAGTCGGGGTAAATGGTATCCTGGTGTCAAATCACGGAGCACGGCAGCTTGATGGGGTCCCTGCAACTGTAAGTACTGGGACCAATATGTATCAACAGTCTCTTGCTTTCTCTGCTTTTTCTGCTTCTTGTTTACCTGTTCTGAACATATGGTAGCTGGAGAAAAAGGCTCCAGATATGCCTTACCCCATGGGCACTAATTTCTCTCTACTTCTTGGTGTTCTTCAGAGACTTCTGAAAAATTATAGTTACAGAGCAGCTTAAGGCAGAATTAACTCAATTTTCATCCTTTCAAACATTTTCACCTTTGGAAAAGGTACAGGGTGGTTAAATTTCCTTTTTCCTTTTCCTTGTCGTGCTACCCTGTGCTTTTTCCAAAGGTGAAAAGGGATTTGAGAAGTTCTGAACTGGAAAAAATAGAAGGAAAATGAAAAAGTATGTGTTCAGGCCAAAGGAAAAAAAAAACCAAATTCCAGTCATCATTCATCCTTCATTTTGTATGGGAAAGCTGTGCAAGTAAAAAGAGAATGAAAAGGAGAATTGAAGCCCAGTTTGACTGTTTCAGTATTCCTAATGTGTCCTTGATGAAAAGTCTCATGTTTTCCATGATCATTTTCTGAAGGGAGAGCGGGACAGAGTATTTTCACTGTGGAGTATTTTGTATGTGAAGTCTTATCTGCAGAGCTCTTCTATCCCATTGTCCCTCCCCTGGAGCAATTCTGTTCTTTCCTTTTGAGAGACAGCCGAGGATTCTCCCAGCCCCATTCCTTCACCCATTAATTTTTTTTTTTAGGTCTTCACATGCACTTGGTGACCACCCGGTTATGTTGGCTGGTTCTTCACCAGACAAACCCAACGCTGGGGAGACAGCTGCCAGCACAAATGTTTTTCTAAATGGTTAATGAAGCTGAGGCATTATCCTCTGAGATGCCTTTGTCTGACTGTCCAGGTATTCCAGTAGGCTGGTATGACAAAGACCTCCTGATGTTAGGACTTTCTCAGACTGAGATTTTTCTTTTAAGTACTTAAAGGAGGCCTATAAGAAAGATGAGGACAGACTTTTGAGCAGAGTCTACAGTTGACAGGACAAGTGGTGAAGATTTTAAAGAGGGGAGGATAGAAGGAAGAAATTATTTACAATGAGGGTGGTGAAACACTAACATAGGCTGCCCAGAGAGGTGGTACAAGCCCCATCCCTAGAAACATTCCAGGTTAGGTTGGACAGGGCTCTGAGGAACCTGATCTAGTTTAAGATGTCTCTGCTTTCTGCAGGGAGTTTGGACTAGGTGACCTTTAAAGGTCCTTCGCAACCCAAACCATTCTATGATTCTATGAAACGTGATTTTGTGTTGTTGGAGAGTGTGCAGCTATTTGGTTTTAGACACCTGAAAGGGAACTCAGTTTTCAGAGTGTGGATGCTTCATGCTTCTGAAATAAATCTTTCTTTATCTTCTTGTCACCTTTTGAGAATGCATTCCTCAGTTTTGCCAAGAGTATTTGAAAATCTTGGGTTTACCTCTGTGTGTGAGGTAATCCAACAGGAAGAATATATGAGCACATTAAAAACATAATTTTGAAAAATGCTAAAGCTCAAGAAATAGGAATGACTTTTTGCTAACTGCAGTAGCACAAAATTAAACTTGCAAATGACTTGTTATGAGTTATTCTTTTGCAACACCACATTGCAGAGGAGAAGGCATTATAAAAGCTGGTGTGTTCACTGGATTTCAGCATGCAAAGAACTACATTTCATAATGCAGTTTTCATAATGTAAAATACCTGTATCAGATCATGTTAAATGTTTCTGGTTTAGAAATATTTGTTTAACTTCATGGTTTTTCGGAATGTGAGCTGAACCCAAGCTGGTTAATATTTCTAGTGTCCAGTTACACATTGAGGAAATCTATGTTTTAATTATGGTTTGCATCATACTTCAGTTATTATAGCACTTCAATGTTGATACAGTTTGTCAGGATGTAGAAAGTGGTCTCTGTATATGGAAACAGATTGAAAATATGTTTGGCAAGAAAGCAAAACCAAAGGGAGAGTTAAAAAAAATCACAGCAAGCACCAACCTTCAAGAAGGTTTTAGTGCAAATCTAAAAACAAACTGTACTTTAAAGGTCTCCTCCCCCCCCCATCTCCTAGTCATTTCATATCCATTAGAAAGGAAACTGATTACATCCGTATTTGAAAGACATGATTTTTTGGGCCTTTTGTCTCACTACCACAATCTCCTTTAGTACTTGACTTACAGTTTTGTCTATCCTGATTTTTATGAATTGGAACTATTTATCTGGTATGGGAGCAGTTGCCTTGCAATTAATGCATGAGGCTTGAATTCAGGAGGTTTATCTCTTTGTTGGGATGTGACCATGGTGTGCACATGTTACTTAATTCCCTGATTACTTACTTGTAACTTAGGAACAGTGAAAAATCCTTTCCCCTCTTCCTTTGAAAAGTGTCTGTGATTCAATTTCAGCCCCAAACTACTGAACACGGGAAGTTTGGGGAACTGTTTCTTAAATTCTTCCAAAATGTTTGGTACTGATTTGTGTTGGATACATGTCATGGGATCAGATGGACATTTTGTGTGACCCTGATGATTCTTACTCTATTTATGTGACTTTCTAAATAAATTTGACCTTTGTATATATCTGTTAACATGCTAAGTCACTACTGTTTTTTAATACAAAGCTGCGGTGCTTGTGCATAGTTAAGCATGCAATTGCTCCTTTAGTGTCTTTAAATCTTGAGTCCTGTATGTAAGAGTTCACTTAAATAAATAGAGCTACAGTGGAAAAAATTGTATTCCTCTTTTTTTTTAGATCGATGTCTTGCCTGAAATTGTTGAGGCTGTGGAGGGGAAGGTGGAGGTGTTTCTAGATGGTGGTGTAAGAAAAGGCACAGATGTTCTCAAAGCTCTAGCTCTTGGTGCCAAAGCTGTATTCATTGGAAGACCTCTCATCTGGGGCTTGGCTTATCAAGTAAGTTAGAAAAAGCTCAAATTTCTGTTTGTAGATACCTAGACTTGCTGTTTGTGTTCAGCATATGCATGTATACCTATGTGTGCACACAGGGATGCATGTGTGGTGGTGTCTGTATGGATTCAGACCACCTAGTCTAAATAATTTTCTATTAGAAGTACTCAAGTTGTTCACAAAACTTTGTTTGCATATGTATAAATGTCTGTATTTACATACATGAGCTATACGTACACCAAACAGTTCATATTGTTCTCTAACCTTCTAGGGTGAAGAAGGAGCAAAAGAAGTTCTTCAGATGCTGAAGGAAGAGTTTCGACTGGCAATGGCATTGACAGGTAAGACATCAATGTTTTCTCTCATTAACAATCACCTCTGTCTCACATTTCCTCATAGTTTTCATTTGCCCTGGGCAATAGGCTGTAGTAACTTACAGAAGGGAGATGGAAATGTTTGCCATATAAACAGGTTAGGCTATGGAGAGATGGAAAAAGGACTTGTTATCCCTGTCTTACAGATGGGGAACTGAGGAGATTAAATAAAGCAAGCAAAAAGATTATTTGCAAGGAGAGCAATAAGTCTGTAGAAAAGTACTGGCAAATCCTTGGTCGCCAAGGGGTGGCTTTCATCTGACAGGATGTGGTCTTCCTATGAGATAGAAAAATAAATGGCTTAGTTTAGGCTAGAAAAGCAGAGTCGTCTTCTGATATGTAATTTCTCCTCCAGGATGCAAGAGAGTAGAAGAAATTGACAGGACACTGATACGAAGAGGTCAAGCACCACTTTCCAAGATTTAGATCCGAAGACTATTGCCCAGTGCTGTCTGGTGTACAGAAAGTGTGCTACCAAACAAAAAGCACCTGCCTTCACCCTTTGGGACTCATCCTGCAATCATAACTGAGAAGGCATGTAGGAGATCAGTCATTGAAAAAAGTACTTGAAGCAAATTTTACGAGTGTTTCTGTATTCTCCTAGGCTCTTCTAGGAGTTGTGATTAGAGATGGGCTTTTATAGAAGAATAACATAGAAACTTCTAAGTGTTTTGCAACAAATGTTACTATTAACTTACGTGCCTGGAAGTAACTTAGCTGTTAAAATGAAACTAGGAACAGAAATGTTTTGACAGCAAACAGCTATCAAAATATTTCTGTTTATAGTTTCCTTTTGGCAGCAAACAGTGATCAAAATACAAAAATGTAATTAAAAGATACTTCTTCCTCACCGTTTAGAGATACTACATTGTAGGTCATAGAGATTATACCTTGCTTTCCTATGACCAGTGTCATTTTCCTAGTGACTGTGTGCCACTCCTTTATAAGCATGTGGGATTATAAAGGACTCTTAGTTGTAAAGAAATTAACAGAAAAGCAAAATCATGGAAGTTGTATTATTTAAGCAATGCAAACCCCTCAGCAATCAGGTAACAGTTATGTAGTACACCAGGTACAGGTCAGATCCTTGGCTGTGCAAATCCTTGTAGCTCTGTTGCCTTCACCACACTGTGCTGACAGTGGTTTCATTGGCTGACAGTGTCAAGTCAAGGCTGATGCTATCTAGGACAGTTTTCAGGATTTGCAGCCATGTGCAAAAGAGAAAGTTGGCTGAGGTATTGACCTGTGACTTGGGAAGATTCTAGTGTCTCTATTTGCTTTCCAGGAACAACCTTCATACAGGTAAGTGTTAATGTTATTCACTCTGCTTATGATGATAAAGGACAGTGTAGGTTCTGCTCCTCTGTTCTCTGAACAATCCAAATATGAACTGAATTCAGGAGGAATTTTGTGACTGTAAAGAACAAAGGAATAGCTTCCTACTGCAAAATGACTGTTTCCAAAGAGCAGGCAGAGGAGGTGAGACTGCTAATCTCATCTTGGGTAAAATTAAGGATAGGTTTTTATCTGTCTCACTTTTATTGCAGGTATAGCAGTGTTACTGAGAGCAGGCAGAGGTTTTGAAAATCTTGTTATGGAAATTTGGTGTTCCTTTTTAAGGGGGATTAAGGAAAAGTAAAATTTAAAAAGCTTTGATTTCATTGTTCCACAGTCACTGACATCACTGGCTCAACCATTTGTTTCCCATCAGTGTCAGAAGAACTCACGCATTTAGACTATCCCTTTTTGCTTTGTTTGAAATATCCCTTACTGAGCTTTAGAGGCAGCTTTGCAATAAAATGATGGAATATTACAATGTGAACTAAAGCTGGGGCTGGAATTCAAAATGGGGAGAAAACCCAAAAGGCCACATGCTTGCCCTTCAGTTGTAAAATCTGTACTTTTATTTACTGGATAATCTAGTGTGTTGCTTGAGGGTTGCGTAGCAACAAAATAAAGTTTATCTGTGTAAGGAAATATGACTGTTTCTCAGAGCACAGAGAAGCAT
The DNA here is from genome assembly GCA_013399055.1 of Ramphastos sulfuratus. Taxonomy (NCBI): domain Eukaryota; kingdom Metazoa; phylum Chordata; class Aves; order Piciformes; family Ramphastidae; genus Ramphastos; species Ramphastos sulfuratus. The sequence continues at coordinate 80,018 of WBNM01028438.1, read as the reverse complement.
AATTTCTGCTGTTTACTGCACTTATCATATCTGTTGCAATGTGGACTCTGTCAGATGTCAATTACAGACTAACTTCAGAAAGACTGTTTATTTTAGATAATATAAATGTTACTTAAAAGACAGAGGCATAATATCTCATGTTTACATGCTTAAGGTCTATTTCTAAAGTTTAGAAGATGCCGTTTCCTGTTTTTGCTCCAACCAGATTCAAGGAAAGTTCTGTGACAATGTGGTCCAGGATAAGTTCTGATAGTGAGGAAACCAGATTTGTTACTTGTGTGCAATTAACTATTTCTAGTTTTTCTTGGATAATGGGTTTATGTTGTTTTTTCCTACTTGTTATCCGAGAACCGTCTGACTGCCTTCCAGTTCAACCTTAATAAGAACAGACATGCATTATAAAACAGAATTAGAACCAAATCCTGAAAGGCTGTGAGGAGATGTTAACAGAAATTAAATTAATTTGCCTGGTAGACTTCTGTTTTTAAAACAGTCCACAGTGAAGAGGATTTCCCTTGACTTTGAGACAACCAAACATAACTGCTTCTGGAAATTATTTTTAAAAGGAAGGGAACTCTGTTTGGCTTTGATTTCGATTTGGAAAGCAGAAAGAGTGAGTGCTCTTAACCATTTTAAAGGTTGAACAATGCCCAGGCTAAGAAAAAAATCTGCCTCGCAGTGGTGTCATCTGGAGAAGCTGAGAAGACAGCACACATAACAGGTGGTGGTGGTAGATCTTTCTTCAGTTTGTGAAGGTGTGTCTGAGGAGAATCTAAGCAATATAACAGAAGAAAATCATAGATCTTTGTGAGATACTTAGAAAAAATACAATATTTGTCTCTAATGCAACAACTGTACCCAGCAAACTCTTGGGAAAAATTTGTCACAGTCCTCAGATCAAGGCATAGAAGCAGAGGGGAAGAGAAGATGTATTTTGCCTCTTTATGATGCTTAGTATATCTGCCTATCTGTTTGTCAAATAACAAACAGAGTGTCTTGATGGTTTTATTCATGTCACTACTTTCTGACTCTGCCTTGCCTCCACACTAAGCCAGAGACAACACGAAAAAGGTCTAAACAGAAAAAAAAAAAAACCCAAACACAACCTGCCCACCCCACCCCAAAACCCCAAACAAACCACCACCAACAAAAAAAAAAAAAAAAAACCAAACAAAAAAGGAGGAACAGTTTATGCAGCCAGAAAGATAGCATTCAACTGGTGTGCTGTGTGCCTAGAAAAATAACCCAAGTGGGAGGCTAGTGATGAAGCAGTAACAAAGTGGGATTTCCTAGCCACCTCTGAGGTAGCTCAAGAACATTCCCTGGAAAAGGAGATCACAGCTCTTAATGAAAGAATATTTATCAGATCTTTCATGGAGGGAAGAGACCAAAATCAAAACCTGAGAGTATGAAAGGGGAGGAAGATATTCTGTTTCTTACAACAAAGTGGTACCTCCCATGATGCTAAGATACGAGGCAGGCTTCTACATACTGATGCTTCATATTCAGCATACATGTCTGATGCTGTCAGTTTAGAATATTCGCTTTTTGGGATCATCCCCACAAAGTTTTCTTCTTGACTCCAGTAAGCCCATAGAGGATTCCATCTGCTGAAGAGAAACTACTCAGGAGATTTAGAGAGGCTTCAGCTCTGGTTTGAGATCTCACCAACTGGACTCGAGAGACCCATTTCTAGCAATAAGGTCTGAAGAAGACAGTCTGTTTGAGAGTGATAAGGTCAGTGAAAGTCCGTGACGCTGTATGGACATCTGATAGAGCACATCAAGGCAGGACATTCAGAGAGTAGGGCCCTCCTAACTAAAACCAAACTTTTGTGAAAGACAAGCTTAAGCTACAACACATGGGTGGTTTGTGCCTGGGTGACAGGTTTGGCTGCATTGGGAACATATTTGCTGTAAGAGCACCATAGAGGTGCAGGACTGCTGGCACATCAGTCTGGTGAGCTGAAGATGGCAGAAGTCAGATGAGTGTTGTGAAATCATCTGACCTTTCAGATAAAAAGTGGAGGAGGAGGTAAGTGTAGCTTTGGGACAGACTTTAGCTTGTTTGTTCTTTGAAGCAGAGACCTGATGCTTTTTGAATGCCCGGAGCCTGTGCGCAGGGTGGAGGACCCAGTAGGTAAATAATAGGAGTCATAATTCAGTGTGCTGAAGCTGAAGAGCTGTGAAAGAGATGATCTGTTTTCTTGTGACCTCCACCCCTCGCTGTGACTCTGGGACACATTGTTGTGTTTTATTTCTACTAGTGGCCAAGTCAAACAAATAGCTCTAGAACTAGTAAGAGTTCCTCCTCCATCCCCAATTTTTCAGGTTAAGTATGAAACTTGTCTGTCTTATGGGGAATTTCTGAACATAAATAAACAAATACTTAGAGTGACTCACTTTGATAAATGGACAGAGTAGGTTGGGGCCTGTTGGATTTGCAGGAGACTTAAAGATGAAGCAGAGCTGGGGAAGTAGGCAGGAATGACTCTGCTTTTCTTGGCTTCTCAAATGGTTTTCAGGCTGAAATCAAATACTTGAGAGCATGAGGAAAGCTGGCTTCTAAAGTCATGATTTTGCAGTGAACCTCACTGTAAGGATATCTCTTATAAAGCTACTTTTGATGTGGAAATTTGGCTCCAAACCACACTGAAGGCCATTATAAACAACCACTTCAACACAGGACACACAGAAGCTGGCTTCCTTGAACACTCCTAGAAAGCAAGTCTAACCTTACTGAGCCATAACCTCAGCCAGTGTAAATCAGAGAAGCTCCATTGACTTCATTAGTTTATACTGGTTTACACCAGCTTTTAAGTTCTGTCACTGTGTTGAACAAAACTGTTTTTAAAACAAGATTGGGAACCTCAGATTTAGATACTAATGAGTCACAGCACTGTAATTGTTTCACGATGCCTATATGATCCATTTTGTTTTCATTTTTGCCTTGCTTCTGTTTTTCTTATCTCCTGCCAAACAGAGGGAGAGTACCACATATGTTACATTCATAACAAAGATGTTTTGCTGCTTTGAGAACATGTTCTCCAGATGCAAAATGCCTGTGTGTTGTAGTTAAGTTTCTTCCTTTGCAGAGGAGGAAGCTGAAACTGGTAATGTGCCAATATAAGAATGCCCTTGAGGGCCAGTCACACGTTTCTTCAGGGCCCAGAGCTCTCGAAGGAGCACCCAGAGACTCTCCCAGCTGAACTTCAAAGATCTGATTCCCCCTTGGGGATTTCCAGCTCCTAAGTCATCATTTAAGATGAATCACATTCAGAAGCCTGCTAATAGAAATGCCCTGGGACCATCAATACATCTTCTTTGTCACAATGGTGCGGGGTGCTTGTGTAACCCATACTGCATAGTCAGCTGCACTGGTGCCACCTTTATTGTATGGAAGGCTGGTAGATACATGGAGATGGTTTGTTCAGCCAGGAAGACATTCATATAACTTGGCAATGACTAATATTATCGTTTTATGACAACAGCAGCTGTGGGTTCCAGTAAAGGTCAAGACGGCATTATGCACTGTAAAGATGCTTTTCTGCAAGTAGCAGTCTTTACCCAACAGAGCCAGAAGTGTAAATTGACAGGCACAGGAAGAGAAAGTCTCTCAACATAAAATGGGAATAGAAACAAACTGATCTCCCCAGTGAAGTCCTTCAATTTTCCATTCCACTGCTTTAATTATAAATCATGCTGTTCTGCTTAAGGCAGAGAACTCTGGGGCAGGCATCACACATCACTAATACTCAACAACCACGAGAAGGTTCCCAGATGAACTTTGGAGCAGAGAGTGAGCTGAGACACAGCAGAGCCTTTCAGCCTGTGTATTTTTCCTTGCTAAGGTGGAGCTCCTTACACAACTGGAAATGCCAGTTTGCCAATCAAAATCTGATTGTGGTGGCTTTGCAGTATGGAAATGGAAACACAATTTTATTTGCTTTTTCCTCTAATCCCCTCCATATATTAGCCCCTTTAATTTTTTTACACTGTGTTAATTAGATTTTCCTGTTAGGGAGACTGAAAGTAATGGATTTAAAACACTTAGTTATCATTAAAAGATTCCTTTGGACCAGGTACTCAGATAAGTTAATTTCAGGAGATTTGTTCAGTTTTCAAGAATGGCCATGAAGTCTTCAGAGGAAGACACAAGAACCCTACAATAAGGCAATGTGGCATAAATTTACCTCTTACAGAAATTTAGGATGTGTGTGGTATGCATTTCCATATAGTATGGTTAGCAAATAAGTTCAGCAGATATTGCTGCTAGAACAGAAAATCTAGCATGAATGTGAGATAAGCAGTCTTCATAACACAGAAACCAGAATGCTGGTTAGAGATGGGAATTTGAATGGCAAGATCATCCTGCATACCTAAGCTTTCCTCTGGGTCTGTATGCATGCTGTAGCAAAGAGAAGTTAGCATAGTGTGCTGAGGAGTGTAGGTGGGGTCTCTATTGTGATTTTAATGCAAACTGTCACTGACTCCAGACTTACACATCTGCAGCCTTCCCATTTAGGAGCAGTGAAAATTATTGAATTGGGTATAAACAAATTCCCTTTGACAAGCTTGTGTTCTCTACCCATGAACCCAGAAAAACTAAAAAAGTGCTGTTCATCCAAGAAACTCTACTGGCAAGCTCTTTGAAAGAATTACAAACAGAAATCATATCAGGAAAAGAAAACTTGGTCACAGTCTTAGGAAAGAACAACGACAGAATGTACCTGCAAATAAAGAATAAGAGTTGGCAGTAATCCACCTAATTTCCTTACTGCCTTCTGGTGAGTTTGTTCCACAGCTTCTCATCCATGGCTGCAGTTCTGAGGGTGCCAGCATCCATCTCTGCTTTGTTGTGACATTACATCTCATCCTGTACATTGCCACCGTGTCTGTAACCAGTCTTTGCTCCCAAGTTCTTGTTTTCAATCTCATAGGGAAGCTGGAATAAAAGAGATGCTCGAGACCTCTAGGCAGAGTCTTTGCCCTTTGGAAAGTAGTGTGGGCAGGCATGGGTGTGGTGAAGGGGTTTTGTTCAGAAGGAAAGATCTCTTTGTTGTTTTTCAAAAGTCTCCTACCCAAGATTAAATTTTCGTTGAAATGGTTTGCCAGATGTGACAAGTGAACCTGTGTAAAGTGAAATTTTGGTGTAAGCTATAGGTGGCCTATGGTATTTCAGCAGCACTTTACGTCAGTAGAGAAAGCACTGAGTGCCTCCTTAAGGAGGAGGAACCCAGTTCTTGATTCCCAGGTGACACATCACCTATAGCCACGCTAAAAAAAAAAAAAAATTAAAAGGGAGGCTAGAAAAGACCTTGAAGTGCTCTTGTCTGCATCACATTACTAGCTCAGTAGTGTTGTCCTGGGACTAGAGAGGTTAGGGCTTACTGTTACAGAACTTCTGCTCTGAGCCAATAAAGAAGCCCACCACCATTACAACATTCTTTCCACTTCATCTGTTTAGACATTGATGCAATCTTTGCCCAAAACATTTAGGGCCAAGTTGTGGGCTAGCACAGCTCTTTTGCAATCTGTGGAGTTGTACTGATCTATATCGGCTGGGAATCTAAACCTACAGGCTCATCTCTAACTACCCTTCCAAGAGATACCAAATTATTTATTGGTTTCACTGCAAGCTTCGTGTGCTTCCTGTCAGGTCTATATATTGAATCTGTGGGACTTGCTGTCATGAGAGGTGTGTGATTGTAATTTTTGTCAAGAATGTTGAGACAACAGCTGTAGGAAAGCGGCAAGTTCCACAGTAAGGCTATGGTAAGTGTTCCTAGTTTGGCAAGGCTTGCACAGCTACCTTCTTAATGCTGATGCTATTTCCTAGCCAAAGTTGCCCTGTTAACAGAGTTGATTTGTATCTTATACAAATAGAAAAATGAACAGCCCTGGTGCATAACATGCACACTTTAATGTACAAGTAAACAAGGACCTTATGACTTCTGTCCTTCACTCTTCATATTATCTGTCCACAAACCATCTTAATTGGACTTCAGTTTCCCCGACTTTGCTTTTTATTTACTTAACCTGGAATGTGCCTTAATTGTACAACAGACCTAGAAGACATCTTTGGTAGATCTAGTTTCAGCTTATTTTCTGATTATTCAGTGGTGCCACTGAAACTCTGAAGACCTTGTGGTACATCATTAACAGTGTCTTCTTGTGCTAGTCTACGGATCATCACTTGCAAGCAGTTAGGGACAGGTGTGTGACTGCTGCATAACAGATTACAAAACCACACGTGACCTAAATGACTTGCTGGCATGCTAATGAACAGTAAACCCAGGCAGTTCAGCCATCTGCATGCTCTGTTTTTTATCAGTTTCAAGTGTGTTGGGTTTGACTGTATGTGCCCCCTTGGAAATCATAAAAACATACTTTTGATCTACCACAGAAAGGCCTTTTTACCATAAAGATAAAAAGATAAAGAAGCATTTCTTTTGATTCTCAATCCTTTTTCCGTTATTACTCTGCTATGGATGGGAGTTGTATTGTCAGTTATTACTGAGGATGTAGACCGCATTCAAAGAACAAGCAACTGTAGAGTACATCAGCTCATTTATTAATTTGTGTTGCTGTTTACTGATGTGTACTATATGATGAGCAAAGATGTTGGCTGCAATGCGAAGGATCTCTAAGCCAACACCACAGGCTGCTGCCAGATCTCCAGAGCTGCAGCACAGCCATGGAGAAAGTTTTCATTCTGAATCTTCCCTTTAATACACTGGATAAATTTAACTTGAAGGGTTTTATTTCCTCTGTCAGAAGCTTTTTTGTTATTAGTACAGGAAAAGTAATTTGTATATTATTACATGTATTAGTACATAGGAACCTGGGAAGGAATATCCCAAACTTTGTGGCTTTTGATAGTTAGAAAAGTGCAGTGACTGACATTTTCCAATGCATTCAGTGAAGTGTCAGTTAGTCACTGTTGGCTTATGCTGTTGCAAAGACACTTCCATTGCCACACCACGATGCTTTTAAGCAGCACGGTAGTGTGCAAGCAACTGAAACAAACAGGGTTGTTGGTCTAATAAGAACACCGGAGTTGTACATCTAATTTGCTGTAAGAGAATAGTCAATATGTAACTTCAGTGTCAAAAGCAGTGGTTCCTGACACATTATTTTTGCTTTGTGAGTTAAAATATTCCAAATCAAGTGATTCTAAGTCAATTCAAGTGGATGATTTAGGTCTGCAAAACAAAACATTGCAAATGTGTCTGGTTAAGGGGCTGTCTTTTGATCTTAGATGTATAAATACATCCCAGATGTGCATGCGTGGTTACTTGTATGTGGAAGCAAAGAAGCCACACTAACGTGGCTTCCACCACCTACCTTGCTATTTTTCCTGCCCTGATTGTGACTGTTTGGAATTCATTGATGTCCATAGCTGGGTGGCTCTAAAGAATGAAGCTCTAGCCAATGTACAGCTCTCTGGCCTTGCTGGTTTTACTGTTCTTGAGACACAGTAGCTAAAAGCGGTCTGAGATAATCACTGAACCTGCCAGTGAACTTGGGTTTTTTTGTTTGTTTGTTTGTTTTTCACAGAGAAGAAACCTGCTTTATGCCTGTAGATAGAAGCCATGCACGACCTAACACCTTTACAGCCTTCTGTGTCAGTGCATTTAAACATACCAAGAAGTGTACATAGCTGATTATTAAGAAAGTGAAGAGAGTAATTTGGAGGTACTGGCAAGACAATTTGGGGGCTCTTTCAACTCAAAGAAAAGACATATAGGAGACAGTAACTAAAAGTAGAAGGTATTAAAAACAAAGTGCAGGTTGTTCTGGTTTTTTTGCAGCAAGGACTATTAGTGTTGGAATGTTCCCAAGGAATGTGGTAAATTGTCCTTTGTAGTCCTTCAATGAAGAATAGATGGTTTTTGAGAAGATCTACTCTATTCTGGCCACAAAATATTGCAGACTTGTTGGGGGAAATGTTACGGATTTTTCATAGTGAAAATCAAATTAGAAGTTTGCAACATCCCTCAAGCTTACTAAGACTATAACTTTGCTTTTGATGGGCTTGGGGTTTTTTGAGGGTTTTCTTATTTGTGCCTGAAGCTATGTGAATCAGACAAGATAGGATAGTTTGCATGATCGCTCAGCCCAAGCTACAAAGAGATTCCCTCATACTGAATGATGCTAAGCCTCTTTACCAGAACTTCCCACTCACTCTGGTCATTTAGGATTTTTTAAGACTTAAAGGTACAGTGATGCTTCAGCTTAAGGTCCCTGTCTGGGGAAATCTCTTTTGACTGGAATGGCAAGTTGTTGAATTAGATTCATTAAGGCACTGCACTGTCATCTTGTTCTTCTGACATCTCTTGCTTTTGACTTTGCTGGTGTGATTATGTGAGATGTCTTGCTGTCCCGTGGTAGGTTTGAGAGCATAATTCCAGGCTTTGTGAGAATGGTACACTTGTAAAGCAGCTCTCTCGCTAATCTGCAGCGGGAAAGCACGTATGAGAGGCAGTAGGGATTCAATTTTTCAGGATCCAGGGTTTAAGACAGGCTTAAAGAAGTCTTATTAAAAGTGTTTTCCAGTGCATATGGCTCCTTCTGACAGCACCCAGGTGGTTAAGAAGCCAACATTAAGAATAAAAGCTGTTTCTCTTTTCTGTGCAACAAATAGTTCAAGTGTCTGGTATTTGATTCAGAAAGGAAACCTGCAGCAGTCATGTCCCCTGAAATCAACCAACCAACATTTTGAGCTGCCAACACTTCTGTCTGTTACGTCAAGGCATCTCAAAGTTTAAAGCTAACAAAGTAATTTTTTTTTTCTTTTTTTTTTTTCAGTAATCCCAGGGTAAATATTAGGTAGACAGCATTTCTGCTTTGCACATTAAAAACTCGACTGAATTTGAAAAGCCTGCAAGTGCACTTTGGGGATTTTGGAAAGTGTCATTTGGCCATGAGCGAAGACCAGAAGCTGCCATTTTGCAGATGGAGCAGGAGGGAAAGGCGTTTGGCCTCATCCATAACTTCACAGCTACTGCAAATATCAGCTGATGAATATTTATGTTATGACTGGCAGACAACCGAAAGGCAAAGAGGAGGGGGGTGAGGAGAGGAGGGGGAAGCTTAAGTTAGGAAAATGGTTGTCTGAACTCTGTGGGATTTCTTTACCAACACTTTCCATGCTTGAACAGTAGCTGCTGAATGAAATCATTATGCACTGAGCCTCTGTGCAGGAAAACAAGGTTTGTCAAGACTATTTGTTAGCACCTCGTACTTTGTTTGAACCTTGGACATTTGCTGGGCCCAGCAAAGGGAAACTTTTTTTTCTTCAAATCAAACACACTATAATGCTAGCCAGTTTTCTTTTGTTCAGTCATTTCTGTGATGACACTAATAGTGAAAACATGGTCTCATCATTAGGAAAACAGAGGGGCAAACAGCAATGTGAAGTGCTACAGGGTGACATAGGTACTGAGGAGGTGCTGCTGCAAGGCTGGCTAAGATAGCAGATACAGAAAGGGCTAATTATTGAACAGACCTCTAGTGCTTGACTGTGCCAAGCTGTGTTGGTGTCTGTAGGCTCATTCCCTGTGCCAGAAACACACTTGAAATGGTACCTCTGTCCTGAAAGCAGCACTATCGATAAACAGATAGGAGGGGAAATGCAAATTAAATCATTTGGGCAGAGAGCTAGGAGAGGCTAGAAGATGGCTACATTTTTCTCTTTACACAAATTCTCAGCACAAATGCCATGTCGCATTTAACTGCTGCGGGCCATAAATGGTTGGCTAAAAAGAAAGTTATGCTGTTTATCGCAAGACAGTTCCCAGTGCTGGCAGTCTCCATCCAGTGTTACTGATTTAGTATTGCTCTTGAATTGTAGGGAAGCAAGGAGAGAGGTGAGTGCCCTTCTTCCATATAATTTCGAAGTAGTGTATTTCTTAATATTTATATTATCCGAAATCACTCATAGAGAGGGGAAAAAAAATCCAAATCTCTTCCTTTTCCCTTCACCAGGCTATAAATTAACAGCAAAGAGCAACTTCCAATGAAGTTCACTAATGTGACTTCACTGTTGGGTTGAATCAAGTCTGGGAAGGAAACTGGCTGAAATAAGTAACTGCTGAAAGTCAGCTAGGGCTTGCTAAAGTGATGGTTGGCTGTGGGTTGCCAGGCTGAAAGCCCTTCAGAGGACCTCAGTGTCAAAGAGCAACCGCTCAGGATTTAATGAAATGCAACACCTTTAAAGGCAGGGAGCCTGAGTTAGGTATATAGAAGAAATAGGAGTGCCCAGAATTAGCTGTCACTTCAGAAAATCATTCCTCAAGGGCTCTGCAAAATTTGCTTTGCATTTTATAGGAACAGGGGAAAGTCCAGTTTTCACCTATTGTACTTACACAGTGAAATCCCAGAGCTCAGCACTAGTCTGCCTATTGTTCCTCAAGGAGGTGGCTTTTCTTAGACTGCTTATTTGGAGTTACCCGAATTCCTTTACGAGGAGAAAAACCTTCAGGAAATGCCCATGTGCGAGAAACCACAGGGGCCTTTCACCCCACGAGGTCACTCCAAAGCCCTTCTGCTCCTTCCCACCCTGCGAGGAGATGCCCCCGCGCCAGATCTGCAGAAACCAGCAGATGGTGCTGCAATACATTAAGTGTTCTTTCGCTGCGCGGGGAGAGCTTGGGACCGAGGCACCGACGGCTGCTTCTGACCCGCCCCGGCCCCTGAGGCGAGCAGCTTCCCGCCCTCCCCTTACTCCGTCAGCCTCGTGCAATCGCAAACGCAGACGGTGCAGCTCCGTCTCCCGCCCCCGAAGAAGGACGTTCTTTGTTCCTTCCGAACCAGCAGTTTGTGTTGCAGAGGGGGTCTTTGGGATAGATCTTTCCTCACGCGCAGCCACGAGGGCCCTGAGGGCAACTGGGTGAGGGGAAGGTGCGTGCCTCTCCTCAGGAGTGAGTGGTGAGGGGTGTGGAGTCTGCAAGGCAGCCTTGGACCCCCAACAGTTCAGGCAGCCCTACCTCCCTCACGTTGAGGAGTTCGCCCAGCAGCACAGGTCTTGTTTTGGCAGCCACTCCGGACAGAGAGCAGCCATAGCTCTCTCCCTGCTCGGCGCTTTTGCTGGTGCCAGGTTTGTGCCTGTAGCTTGGAGTGAGGGTGCTTGGGGTATAAGGAAAGGCCTTGTTTTCCTCAAAAAAATTTAAAATACTTCGAAAAATCTGAGAAATGATGGTGAAGTTGTGCCTAGTACTGCAGCCCAACCAACAGTGCCGATGCCCAGAACGTTCTGGTGCCTTCTGGAACATTCTGGGACTTCCTTGCTCAGGTCACTGGAGGTTCTCCAAAACCTGATGGTGCAAACCAGGACTGGTATGCATGTGGTGTATTATTTTTTCCCTGCCTATGGAAAAAGGGAAGATCTCCAAATGTTTGCAGTTTATTAGTGAGATTGTCCCTGTCTGCCAACCAGCACCTGGCGCCTTGTGAACTGACATGCCGTGAGGAGAGAGGGCCAAGGAGCTGCTAACTGACAGGCATCAGCAGCAAGGAGAGGGAGCAGTACACTTGCGAGGGGATGTGCCAACGCCATGCAGCTGGTTTTGCTATACCACCACGCTGCAAAGGTAAAATATTATTTAAAAAGCAAGGGATGTACCGGGAGTACTGGCCTGCTCCACTTACGGGCGCTGGAGGCATTCTCTGTAAATTGATCAGTTTTGTCCCCTGTTTTTTTGGATGGGCTAATAGAGGAGTAGAAGTGAAGTGCAACAACAGGATTGGAGTGCAGAGCCTCTTCCCTGATCCCTCTGGCATTGAATTGCACTGGAGAGAGCTGAGGACAGAGGCAAAGCCTGGCTGCTCCTTGTCTTTTCATTGCTATAATCCAAAATGTGGTTATTTCAGTGCGGAGACTGCACATGAGAAAGCCCTCGGTTTCTCTTATTAAATAAACCAAACAACTGGGACAAGAAGGATAACTCCTGCATATATAGGGGAGCAAGTAGAGGGACCTGATGTGGACTAGAAGGACCTTAACAGAGATGAATCAATTTCTGGCCCATCAGCTGTACCCAGAGGTTCGCTCTGCAGACTGGTCACAGCCCCTGGGAGTGAGACTGACTGCATCCCCTTTACAAGTAAACAGCGACATGTAGCCTTTTGTTTTTCTCTGCAGGTTTATTTGATAATTTTGAGTTAGGAGTGTGTGTGGAGGTTTCTGGGCTTTTTTTTTTTGGTGTTCTTGGGAGCCTGTTTGGACAGTGACCCATTTGTTTCCAACCAAAAATACCTTGGAAAACCTACTCCACTAAGATGAATTATTCATCCCAATGAGGGAAATGGGATGGAAACACAATTACTGTGTCTTGTAACTAATACAGTATGTGACTCAAAACGTTAAGCAAGAGTACTGACGTGATAGCCTCTTTCCCACAACTTGAATTCAGTGTGAGAAACATCATATTGAAGTGTGAAGTAGTTCACTTGAAGCCAGGTTGTTCTGGCTATGCATCCATAGCCACTGGGGTTAGAAGTTAATCCTTAACTTAAAATGAAACTGTTTAATGGGCTTATTCCTGTCACAAACATAAATTTTAGAGATCTCTGTTGTTATCTTCATGTTTTGATGTAGCAGGTAGAAGGTGGATTTCATACAAGAAAGCTGTGGTGGTGCTTTCTTGCCCTGCAGCGCTGAAGCAGCCTTGTGGTCTCAGGGTCTGCAGCCCTACTGAGGGGGTCCTGCTGTGGCTTGGACAGATTCTGGGAAGTAATTGCTTTTGCTCCTCACCAGACTCTCCTCTCTTATTCCTGAATTTATTGTACAATGCAGATTTGTATTTCATCTCAGTATGGGAATGGGTCCTGGTGTTCCTTTTGCAAGATAAGGTGCCCACTTCTGATGTGCTTGTCCATGCCACTATTCCAAGAACTTTAGAAGCTTTGAACTGGATTGCAAAAGAATAAGTTTTTTGCAGGGGCTCTTCAGATACAAGGTCTGGAGAACCTGAGCTTTGAACAAAAGACAAATAATTTGTGTAATTGGCTTTTTCACATTTCAGAATATAGCAATGACAAATTGAGAGTTATGGGAAATTCAGTAGGTCTCTTAGAAAAGTGAAGTTTGTTTTGACAAAAGAAAAAGAGGATTGTGCATTTCTACTTCTGCGTTGAAAATATAAAAAAAAAAAAAAAAGAGAAAAAGTTAGTATGATTTAAATTTTTATGCATTTTCCTCCAGAAAATATCAATATAGAGAACTCTTATGCTGCTAGGGGAGTCTGGGTAGGCACAATCCCAAGCACAAATACAGGCTGGNTGGAACTAGATGATCCTTGAGGTCTCCTTCCAACCTTACCATTCTGTGATTCTGTCTCTGTCTGCACATGAGCAAAGTCTTAATTAAACTGACTTGTTCCATTAGGGTATTTCTGCTGTTTCTCCTTCTCCTGGAGAGCAGTTGCCTGCTGTTATTTGCTGGGTACTTCCTGAGAAAAGTGGTGTCGTGCTGAGTCAAGGGCCTATTACTGCTTAAGTATAGTGCTATCAATTGGAAAAGCATATGCATTGAGAAAAGAAAATGCACTACTGTCATTATTGTCTCAAGTCTGTATCCTTGGTCAGGAGTGGCTTCACTCGTTCCAGTGTGTACTGGAACATCTTACCAAAGCGTTAGTAACAGTTTTATCGGAGGTATGTTCTGAGGTCATCTTGCTTTTGGAACTGTCTGTGTGTGCTTGGTTCCTCATCCTTGTGTGAGGTGCACTAATCTGGGGTGATGCTTCTGATGCTTTATGTATAAAAAGTATAACTGTTGCAAATACTTCCACCAACAAAAAAGGTTTTTCAAAATTACATGTTGCAAATATTAGCTTAAAAGAAATTCAGACTTCAAAAGGATGTGATTTACAGGAGCGTCCCTCCTTGTCATGACTCTTCCCTTCAAACCATGCATTTATAGTTTCAGTCTATAGCTTGAGACAGGGATGTTTCATTTCTTCAGGTAACAGATACAGAAGGAATTGAAGCTTTAGACTGATAAATATTCATTTTGTCATGGAAACCACGTGCTGCCTTGTGGTAGAATGTTGCAGAAATTGTCTTCAAAGGCAGTTTAGATCATCCTGCCTGTGGGAGAGCTGCCAAGAGGCTGAGCTCCTCAGTGTGGGGTTAAAGGGATTGTGGTCTGGGTCAGGACACACCAAAGGTGAGTGAGCCCATCTATGAGCTGATGTCTCAGAAAAAAGAGTGTGCTTCCTCCTAACCCCAAAATATTTTGTGACTGTTTTCACACTTACTTCAGAGCCAGTCACAGGATATAGCGCATTTGGGTGACTCCTGTTGCATTGCTCTGCTTTAGAGGGTGTTTGTTTAATGAAAAATAATTTCCTAAAATACGTTGTGCCATGTTTTGCAGTAGGGTGGCAAATACTGCTTTGTTTGTCAACTATGGGATGTACTGCGGATGGCAAATGATTTATTCCTTAACAGTCAAGAATTTAATTTGTAAGAAATGTATGTAGCTAAGCTTTAAGAAATCTGTGGGTTTTTAATACAGAAGTCTTGTGAGAATTTTTATAAATTTGGATGAGCTTTAACAAAGGTATTTAAATAGGAGATTAATCATCTAAAACCTTGGCAGATTTGCCATGATTTTAATAGTGTCACTTTAATAAATAAATTGTAGCTGTGATTTTATTTCCTGACTTAAAGTAAGCTTAATTTTGTACCTTACTTTGGGACGTGATATGTCCCTGAAATTGGACAAAAGCAGAGGTAAATCTGCTTTGGAAAAGATTTCATTTTAAATCTGAAGGTCCATGAACTTTAGGAGATCATGATATACCTTCTACAGCTCCACTAAGGGTAAATGCATGCTTCAGTGGAAGCCAGGTGTTTAGGATGTGGCTAAACTGATGACTCAGTAGGTGGTACACTTCCTTCTCTGTCAGCATTAAACAAGTGCCCTTGTGTGGTAACAGGGATGGGTTATTTCTTGGCTGCAGTGAAAAAAACAAAGGTCACTATGAAGACTTTGGGACTTGTACAGGAAGGTGTTCTGTTCTCCGTAATGAACTGGAAATTAGCCTCAGGATCACTCCAACTGGAAAAATTGGCATCCTTTAAAAATGAAATCTGTGAGTGTTGTATTGCAGTAGAGGCCAGAAACTCCAGCTGATGTCAGAATCCCGTCATGCCATTTGTCAGCATAAGGATGGGCAAATGGGGAATTCTCTCAGCTCACATTCAGGTGGAAACACAATTCAGTGAACGCTAGAGTTATATAAAGGGCTCTGGTGAGCTTAAAGTGAAGGTCTCAAGGTCTCAATGGGGTGTGTTAGCAGAGTTTTATCCTATCTGTCTTTGAGCAGGTGTGTGAACACTCTGGTCCATGCAGCTACCCATCACTCACATGTTTCAAATTGAATTCATTGGATTTGATGCTGCCTTTGCAACCTGTTGTTCTGATTTGGGGACTGTTGTGCCTGACATAAGAATAAGAGAAGGACAGATATTATTCTCTCTGTTCAGTTGTGATGTGACTAGGCTGTGTGTGTCTGGGAAGTGAGAACTGGATTTAATCGTGCCACCAAGCTGTGCCTCTGGGTTAAAAAGGACCAGTCTTGCTTGTACCACCATTCCAAATCCCCTGGTGCTCCAGTGTTCAGACCCTTTAGAGAGGCACGGGAGAGAGGTCCCTTTGGTTTTCAGAAGTCTCCTTGCAGATGTAAGAATAAAACTCTGTATTCCTCTCTGAAACCTGCCAGGGCTCACATAACCAAAACGTGACACACTATTGTCCTGCTAAAACAAACCAAACCAAATCAACAACAAAACCCAAACCAAACAACCAAATCACATATTGGAGCAGTATTTTTTTTTTCTTCTCCTTAAAGATTGTTATTTTGAAGGATAATTTATGAGTGATGGAAAAAGGAACTGGAAATACTGTATTATTTCAGTTTCCCTCTCTTGACCATGTTGTTTCTGTGGCCAGAATTTTATCTGGTGTGAGCAAAAGGCTCTCTGGATAGACTGTGATGTTTGAAGACAGAACATTTAGGTGGTGTCTGCCACTTGGCCTGGTTGTAGCTGGATGGCTGCTGAGATGGCATTTCTATTGGGTATTGAATGGTTAGGGTGTTTCTTTTCCAAACTCTGCTTTAAGGGACATAGGGAAAACTCTTAAAGATTTTAATTGTAAAACAGAGAGAATGGTACTTCTAAAGTGAGCACATCAGATACAGAAAATAGAGAGATATCTCCCTGCTCTGTGCATGTTTCCACAGACAGTGAGTTGCTCAATTGTTTCTCTTCAGCTGCAATTGGATCTGGAACACCCCTGCAAAAGATCCAAGTATTATCATGAACTCCAATTCTACAGCATGGTTTTACAACAAAAAACACTTTCTTTATCTCTGGTTACAGCTTCCACAGGCTCTTGGCCTTTCAGCATAAGGGTTTGAGCATCACTGCCTGTCAATATTACAGTAGATATATGTTTCTTCTTCCTGTGGAAATGGCATCTACACTATTTTTTTTTTCTTTTTACTGCATTAAACCATTACATGGGATTAAGTAGCATTACATTCAGCAGTTTCAGGGAAAGGTAAATGTCTCTCTGAATGTTTTCATAGCCTCACTGGTGTTTCAGTGGAAATCTAGATGTCCCAAATGTTTGTGTTATCAAAGGGAGTTAGATCCTTAACCTCTGGAAGGACCTTTAAAAACCCCGTTAAGTGCTTATCTGTGATTAAACAATATGGATCCTCAGTCTCAGCCTCATTTGCCTTGTCCTGTAGTAACATAAAAAAATATCCCCGCTAATGCCGTGCTGTTCTTTCTTGGAGTTACATGTCTTCATTTTCCTGAAACTGCCCACCAGAGAAATACTTGCTGTTTAGCGAAAGTGAACCTGGTACACTTACCAGGCTTAAAATACCTGTATTTTATAAATAAAACAATATGCAGTAGTTGTGCAGCTTGAAAAATACCTTTAAAAAATAATGGAATGTTTTTTCCTACTTTCAGACAACCAGGTAAGAAGCAATAGTATCAGTGAAACATTGCAGGCAACTAGCTTGCTTTTAAGAAAGAGAAGTGGCAAATTACTAATCTTGAGGGTTTGCCATCCCAGGTGTTGGGGTTCCTGGGGTTTCCTAGGACATCACAGCCTGTATTATGGTCCATATGGAAGCAAGGCCTGTTTGAGAGGTGGGCCAGGAAAACAGGTCTTGAAAGAAGGTAACAGAAAACTAGGAAATGCTGGTTGTGATGATACTTCTGTTCTGCAAGCACTAAATAATCAGTGGCACCTCCTAGTAAGCTGTTATGTTCAGGACAGAGAGGAGGAAAGGAGCATATGTGGTCTTTACTGCTAAGGGCAGTTGCTGAAGTGGTGTTTCCACCACAATGTAACTGTTCATACCAGATATATTTTTAAAAGAGAAAGTAGAAAAAATAGCTTGAGTTATATCCTGATTAGTCATGTACAAAGAAACAAATACTGAGGAAAATTTTCTTTGAAAATGCTTACTCATGGTGGGTGTTATGTTATGATTTCTTAGCTGGAGACTCAGCTGGGTGTTAGTGCTACAGAGACAACCAGGGAACGACTACAGAGGGAAAGGGTGGTTCTTTGTACCTGGTGCTGATGTTGGAGACATTTTCTAGGGAATTTCTGTCTTTTGGAAATTACGAATATCTTTTAGCTGGGTAGATTTTAGCTCTGATGAAACATTGCAGTTTTCTATGGAAAGTGAAGCCTCCATTTGGAGGGAACTGTTCTGATGGATGTACAGATGGATGTAGATGGAAGAAATTCCTATCAATGCCATGCATGTGAGGAAACCTGTTTGTGAATGAGCTTCCTAATGACAGTGAAGCTACTTCAGTAAGTGTGATGCAGGCAGAATGTCCTGGGATTGGAATATGACTGTATTTAGTGTAAGCTGCCCAACCTAAATTATTTTAAGACAAGTTATTTTCATCCCAAGACTGTATTGTGCAGGAGCAGCCACAAAACACCTCATTTTCAGTAATAAATTTACCATTATCTATAATCTCTCCTCTAATGTGAGACATTGTATTGAGCTATGTGAGATTGATAGGACCTGAGGTAAACAAAGCACCAGTGGGTTTTTATAAAGAATGAAACAGATTCGTAGCAAAGTTATATGAGCTTCTGCATGCTCTGCTGGTGATGATTTGGAGGTAGCTTGTGCCTTTCACTTAAATTTAAATAGTTCCCAAATTTACAGTAGAATTTTTTATATTTGAGTACAGATGAAGACACAACTCTTTAAAGCCTTCAGGACCGAGGTAGTTTTAGTGGCAGCTGAACCTCCCTTCAGCAGAGAAACAAAGGTGAACCCAGTGGATATGAAAATAGTGAAAGTAAGATACTAGCAAGTAGTATATGGCAGCAGAATCTCTCAGCTTGGTCTATCCCTGGGGAAGTGTTGGAGTACAAGTCATGAAAGGTGAATATCTTAAAAATTGGGATCTGCAGGAAACAGGTTCGAAGGTGAGGTGAAAGGAAGAAGACAGTCTATCAGGGAAGGCTGACTGCCATAATCATGGCTATCTTCTTATGTGCTTCCACTCAAAGCTGATGTGTCTTTTTCTCCTGGCCTACTCCCTTTCTGCCCTGACCCTGCTAGGGTCACAGTTGAAGTGATCTTCCAGACATGGCTGTTACTCAGGCTGTGCTTATTTGTATTGGGCTCCAGTAGTTCCCTACTGATGACAAAGGGCCTCGTGGCAATCACAGTTATATTGCTGACAAGAGAGAGTGCAGAGGTCACATGAATGCCTGAATTAACCCAAAAGGACCTCACAGGCCAGCACCAAGTATGCTGTGCCCTAGCATGTTGTGAACCTGAATTTACTCTTAAATTTTCCAGTGCTGTGTGAGCTTAGTATTGAGGTACTGCTCACCTTACAGTGCAGTGTGAGCCCATCTGCTGAGGTAAGGAGCACTGGGTGGAAAAGAGGGAGAATGAATGGGAACCCCTATCTGACAGATCCTGTGCAGCTGCAGGTTTTCATATCTTCATCTCTATTTGTGGCATCAGTGATTCCCATGACCTTGGGATTTTGCTGAGAAATGATAATTTTAAAAACTTTCCTCATTTATATCTAATTATAAACAGTAATAAAACCAGAGACAGTTTCTGGGCTCAAAACATTCCTTGCAGCAGGATTCCCCCTTGACACCGATCCCTGTTCCTTCTCCACACAAAACTTTCCCTTCTCTGAACAGTAGCCCTGTGTTGCTCCCAGTAGCTCAGCTGCACCATGATGTTGGTCTCACTGTCTCTCCCGCCCAAGGCCTGCTGCACTATGACTGTGCTCTGATGAGGAAGGATTTTAAAGCAAAACCAAGTCCAGAATACTTAAATTAATCTATAAATTAGCTTCAGGGAAGTATGCTACTTCTATATGTTCCAAATAAACCATGTATTTTCTCAGAGATTTTGAAAGGAAGTTTTGTAGGCTGAGTATGGCAGAAATCACTGGAATCAGCAAATACTGACCTTTATGATAGAACAAGGTATTAGCCTTAGTAATTGTGGCCCAGGTCAGGTGATCAAAGTCTGAAAAGAAAATAATTGCTTCTTAATGTGATCTGATATTTCTTAACATCTGATATCTAGGAATAAATGTTTTATAAAATCACAAAGTTACAATAACATGCTGATTTAAAAATATTTTTTTTCCCACTTGGCCCAAAATCTTGTGAATTTAAAAAAAAAAAAATTAAGCATGTGGTAATATGGAGCTTATAACTAACTACAATAAGGAATTAGATCTCAAATGTCTTGTACCCAAGTCGTTATTTTAAAAAGCGTGCAGTTAGTGCATATATTTGAGTTAGCACCAGAAGAGTATCTGGCCATTTGGTGGTTTGGGCTTTTCAGCTGAATTCCGTTATGAGTATGAAAGTTAAATAGTAATATTCTCTCAGTCAAGATGTTTTACAAGATTTTTCCACCTTCCCTTGGTCCCTAAATTTGTTAGTAAGTGTTAGTCTGGATTTTCTGGAGGTGATTAAAATGTGTCTTTATTTGGATTTAGATTGGGCTAGATTCTGTGAATCCAGGTATCTCATTTCTGCATTTTAGAGGGACCAGACTATTGAACACTGTCATGAGAAGCCCTACCAGTAATCAGAACAAGTTTACCCAAAATACAGTGGGGAGTATTCTCCCCGAGAAGAATATATCAAGTTCTATCAGTGCTTATTTTTAATATGTATACTTTAACCTGAGCACCCTCAATATTAATTGGAATTAACATTCTTTCAAACATCACGTAGATTTGTCAGGCAGCACAAGAGGCTGCCTCAAGAGATATTGGCACACCATGTTGCCAGTCATCAGCTGAACTGTGGCTGTGCTGTTTGTAGCTAAGCAAGCACAGGTTTTCTTAAATGAATGCTTACAGTTAATATGAATGGGAACTGCATGTACAGCTTCCCTAGTGGGATTTGGACTTTTTGTCCAATTTTGAGGTATTTTATATTTTGTTCATTTTACTGTAGAGATATCTGTTTGTTTTTATTCCCATGGAAGTTAAAGCTAACCTTGGCCAAAGTTTAAATTTGTTATTAGTGCTACATTGTATTTTCAGAATCTTTAATCAAACCTAAGTTCACTCAGGAAAATCACCTCCTCTTCCTAGCCTAGCATCTTTTTTCTCAAAGTTCTCAATTGACGAGTTATATTACATTTTAGGGGTCAGAATTCAACCTCTTATTCAGGTAACTCCAAGACAGTACTGAATCTAAGGCAGCACAGCCCTATACATTCTCAGAACTGGCTTTGGAAACATACATTTCTAAGCCCCTAACATACATTTCATTATTGCCCCTTAACATCTGTCAGTGACAGAAGCTCATGCTTATATATGACATTCCAGTTTTAAAGCCCCTCCTGAAGATTGTGGAAATGTTGGACAGGATTGGTTTATTTCTTCTGAAATGTTTTGCCATATTTTTAATTGCTGAAATCTGGATGTCACTGGAATTGTCACTGGTGGAAAAAAACCCAAGTTCTGTGGCTGCATTGAAAGACTGATTTTGACAGAGTAGTGAGCTGAGTTGTTTAAGTCTTTTACATCTGGAGGCTTCCAGAAATTCCATTAAATTGTCTGGGCATATGGATGAGCTGAGCATTAAACCAGCTTCCATGGAATAATAAATACGGAGTTTTGAAGTTAAGAAAGTCAGTCAGTTGATGGAGACTATGAATGGAAGAAGAGGGATTCATTCTCTATAGCTGCATAGACATAGATCCTGCTGTATATAACTCAAAATAAGACTTTGCAGCTTAACGTGCGCTTCTGAATTCTTACATCATACATCTTCAGCATTTCCTCTATAAAATGGTCAGAAGCTTCTGTGTGAGCTGTTTGCTTTGAAATAGGTTGTTTGGTACTGCATTCATCTTATTCAAAGCTCTTCCATCAACATCAGACTGAAAGTTTCCTGTTCTTTGGTCTTCTGTGGTCTACCTTCTTACTCACCATAACCTCTTGACTGCCAGGTTATACATGACTTATAAATTCAGACTTGTGTTTGGTTATAATGAGCTCCTAAAGCCCTTAATATGGTGACTAATTCCACTGGGAGAGACTGAAATAAGAGTTTGAAAACAAAATGTTATCTATTAAATAGCTCATTTTACTAGTATGTAAAAAATGTCCAGTTCTATCTAAATACATCTTTCTTTGTTTTAGGATATAACATTCTGGTGACATCAGAGACACACTTACTACATTATTTTTGGCCCTTTCACAATGTCTTTAACTCTCTGGCTTGTTTCAGCCAAAACTGTGTCACATGGAGTCAGAAAGGAGGATGTAGTAGCCACCACTAGGTCATTTTTGCTTAATATGTTGGGTGTGCTCTCTTAAGCCCTGGGGCTTAGTATCTGAAGAACATTTGATTAGCTTGGATTGAGTACAAGTGCTTCTATACTGGAAACTAATCCTGATAGATTTTACAGGATGTTTCAAGTTACTAAAACACAAAACTCTGGACTATGACAAGTTAGAGGGAAAGCGGACCCTGCTGGGCTTGTCCCTGGAAGAAACAGTCAGATGCTTAACGACTCATTTACTTTTAAGGAGGATGAGTGAGAGGGCGTTGGGATACTGACTAAGGCTGTGACAGACCCTTTATGGCTGGAGAGACGAGAGTTACACACTATTTCCATTATGTTAATGTCAACTTAAAAACACAAATGTCAGTCTTTGTCTCTCCTCCACATAGTGCTTTAGCAGCTAAATACTATTAACAGCCTAGCTGCTGTGTTCCCCCTCCTGAAACTCTTCTCTTTGTTGTGTTTTCTGAGGTGAATGCACACCCATGGATAATAGTGACCATTACAGGCAGTAGGGCACATATTCTTCATGTAAAAGAATGTGAACTATCGGCAGAGATTGTGAAAAAGTTCCTGTGACTTGCATTTAGAGTTCCTTGAGACTCCTAGGGAAAAGAGTTCCTTGGCAGTGATGACTACAGGTCAGATGTTACAAGACATGTAATAGACAAAGGGAGAATCTTTAGTTTTAGGAGAGGAGAAAGAGAACTGTGTTTGTATACATGATCAAACGAGCAGAAACAGAATGATAAAAATGTGTAGATGAGAAGGCCACTGCTGAGATACATCTTGAACTGCTTTTTCTCCATGTAGTTCTTTTTTTGGAAACTGCATGTGCTTCTCCACTTCTTGGAAGTTGAGAAGGCAGAAAAATGCTGATGCACCTTTGAAGGATCATCCTGCCCGATGGAAAATCACTGGGTGACAAAGACGTTCTTTCAGATTTTAGATATGATCAGTGATGAGGTCCTGATAGAAAGAACCTAATGAATGACTCACTTCAGCCTTAGCTTAGATCTACTTCTAATTTGTTGGAAATTTGATGTTCACTGGTATATTTCTGCTGAAGGTTTTTCTTGTCCTGACTCTTTTTGCTGTTGTGTTATCGCTGGTATATATTTAAGAAATGGGGTAACAAAGTATTAGGACTTTTAACTATCAAAATTTGCTAGAATTTAAATTATGCTAGAAAATCATGAACGCTATAGTTCAATTCATTAGCTACCTACTGATTAATTAGGCAACTACTAGCTACTAAGCAAATAGGTTGTTCATCATGCTGAACTGCATTTGTATGAAATATGGAATTAAACTGTAATGCATGGAAACCCTACTGAAATGTCTTTTTAGTTGTTTAAAATATCTTCATGTTCCTGAAGAAAATATCTATCTGAAGGCATTTTGCATGCAAAATTAACCTGTTAAACACAAACGTAAAGAAATTAAAATTATTTTAAAGTAGCTTTTGAGTCCTAAAGGACATAGAAATGTAGATTTGGCATTGTAGGCCACTTCATCATGCAGGGGAGCCAGAGGTGAACTCACAGACTTTTCATGCCAGTGTGAATGTCAAATGTAGCAGCCTTCAGTGATTCTGATGCTTGTGCCATGTTCTTTTCACCAGGGCTTCTCTGAATCTGCTGTGGTATTGCAGCTGTTGTCATAAACCTCAGCAGTCCCAATCTGGGTGTACTTTGGTGTGAGAAAGGAAGCCTGTAATGTCATGGGTTGACCTCTTGAAGTAGAAATTCAGATCCTGCTTCTAACAGTTTGTGGATGACCCACCTAAGCAATGAGGTAGGATTTTGAAAAAATTGAGAAATATATTCTTTCCTGCTGAGCTTTTTTTTTTCTGTAACTGATGGTTTCAACATAATTTCAGTAATTCTGTGAGCTTCTGTGTTACTGATACGGTTTGTCACATAGTCAGTTTTAGGTGACATATCACAACTCACCATGAAAAATAGCATGGCATGTGGTCTCCAGGTAGTGCACCAAATGTGTGTGAATTTTCTACAAAGGTCCTTCTATTCCTCTTCATTTTGTGCTCAGTTGAAAAGATAGAAGAAGCACGATTTGAAAAAACATTTCTATTAGTCCTAGCTCTGAAAGGAACAAAGATATATCAGATCTCTCATTTGTGAACTGGGAGTCAACGAAACAGAAATCTCGTGTGAGGAAATTATGTTCAGTTTATAGCCTCGGGGGAAAAAATGAATGCCATCCCCTGAAAACTCTCACATGGTTTCTGTTATCTTTTTGTGTTGAAACAATTATATCTAAGACCTTATACTGAATTCATTCAAGCTGGCTGTCTTGCAAGTCTTGCATTGGTCTTAACTGAAGAATCAGGCCACAGTGAAATTAACAACATAAACAACGTCTACAGGAATAAATGCCAATGAAACAGGAAAAGTGGCCTACATTTCAGTCTTTCACTTAGTTTAGGAAGAAGGAAAATAGCAGAGACAGTGTTATTCTCACGGGGATGCATAGGAAGCACAAATCATGAAATAAGTCAGTTATATGTTTCCACTACTGTTTACTGGAAAACAGTGAAAACTTTTTTCCTTTCACTTCACCGTGAGGAAGGAAAGTAAAAATACCTGAATTTTAACTTGTAGATTTTCTCCAAACCTTTTATGTGACATTGAGCAAGCGTCTGATCATTTTGTCAACCTAATATGTTCTCATTTGCAAAATGAGGATATGAAGACTTTCTTAGTCTTACACGTGGAATTTTTCTTACCTAGCACTAGTCATCACTAAAACCCTAAAAAACTTTTTCAAAAAAACACCTTTTTTTTTTGGTCTAAGGTTTGCTCCTAAAGAGCAAAGAGAGATGGGCATCCCATCCCATCCCATCCCATCCCATGTAAGGGCTGAGTCATCATTTGAATGTGCCCATCTCCTTTGACTGTACAGTTATGATCAGTTCTTAGTCTTTTATTTTTACACAAAGGACTATTTGCATGGATCCTCTTTGCAAAGAGGCACTAGCATGTCTATGGTCCTGCTCTATTTGTTTCTATTTGTACTAAGAAATACAAGCTGGAAGCAATGATAACATGGGAGAGGCAGGAGACCCTATCTGAGTACCTTCCAAGACTCTTATGACTTCCTGGATTAGTAAGGCAGGATTGTACAATACCCTCATCAGAAAATTAATTCAAATACTAACCCATAAGGTTCGCAGATACTTGGACAAAAGATAGTTAATAAAAAAATCATTGCTGAAAACAGAGTTGTTCTCAAAAGATTTTTTTTTTAGGTCAGTTTTACCCAGAGTAATTTTGCACGTAATTTGTACCTATGTGTCCATGTATGGTGTACCATGTTTCCACTACACCCAGAGCCATTCCCATTTCTGTGCCGAAATCATATCAAACACATGATTTGGCATAAGCCAAACTGAAAACATGAAGTGAGTAACCAACTAGCATTCATACCTTGTCAGTTTATTCAACTGGAGATGAATAGTCTTGCTGTTTTCAGAGGACTGTTTCTGAAGAGAGTACTTATGTAAGATTGTAGTGAAAGAGAAAAAACTGTTTAAGCCCTCAACCTTGCTTGTAATAATAGGAATTAGACCATCGAGTCACCACCAGTAGCTTTATCAGCCAGGAATGCTGGGTGACACTGTTCAAATACCCTGTGCTTAGGGGCCTTGGATTTCACCCACCTTAGACTATGTAGCTGCACTACTGAATCAGCTTCTGTTGTCCCAAGAATATTTATGATTGTGAGAGCAGAAATCTTAAAAACAAAACAAAAAAACCCAAAACCCAAGCTGAGATTTTCCTCTCTGTGAGTATGCTTATTATTTCTGGCTACCATGGCATTTTTCCTATGAAATTTGGCTTTGTTCAGTTGATAGTATCACTTTGGTCAATCAACTACATTTCCAGACCTTGGCTGCACAGACCATTACGGAGGTGAACAGAGGGGATTTTAACAAATGACCTCATTAAGATATTAATTTTTTTGCTAAGCAAGAAAATGTTCAGTGTCCAGTGTCACATTTCTCAGGACTCCTCAGACCAAGTGGAAGTTGCCCACCTCTTCATGATTTTTTTTTTTTCTCTTGTCACAAGTTTCATGCTGCTT
The DNA here is from genome assembly GCA_013399055.1 of Ramphastos sulfuratus. Lineage (NCBI taxonomy): Eukaryota > Metazoa > Chordata > Aves > Piciformes > Ramphastidae > Ramphastos > Ramphastos sulfuratus. Next base: position 54,058 of record WBNM01028438.1, on the reverse strand, counting down.
ACCACACATGAATTACAGATGGTAACTTTAATTTAAGAACCCAAATGTAATAAATTCAACAGATTAGCATTTGGCCAGGACTGAGTGCTGAGATTGTTCAGTTGACTATTATGGAAAGCACATCAGCCAAACTCATCCCTGACCAGAGAGCAGTGGTTTCATCCCCTTACAAACAAAGCCTTTGTTATGTCTTCTGTGCACTGTGACTCCAGTTTCTACTCTGCATTTGTTTCCAAAGCAAAACAAAGAATTTGTAAACCTTGGCAGTTTGAGTATTTCAGCTTGGGTTTTCCTATTATAAAACTTACCTACTAGCTGATAGAAAAGAAGAAATTACCTCACTGCTGAGTGGGTGAAAAGATCAACGCACACGTTCAGGTTTTTGTGAAGCCGTCATGATCTGATTTGTCAGTAGCTGTGACAGAACTGCCTGTGGATCTTTTATCTACTGAGTTCTGTTTTTCATTCAAATTTGTTGACCGGTCTTGACTTCTCGTACTCCTGTTTCAACATTTCTCCGTGCGTAGTGTCTATAAAGTCTGATAAGTCATTTGATTGTTTCATAACTTTCCCGTGATGAATGACGTGTACGGAGGCTGCCATCATTTTTTATTAGAACTGTTTTTTCTGTACTGGGGTATCTGCAGCACTCATCTTCACTGCAGGAAATGAATAAAGCACACTATACATACAGTAAGAAGGCTAAGGTCTTATTGGCTTCAAAGATGTATCTGATAAGTACTGTGTGAGTAAGAATGAACATGCTTAGAGTATCATAGGGCTGGGTTTGGAGTAATTCTCCTGAGTTGATTTAACTTTTACATTTATCACTGAGATCTAGATTTATGCGCTTATAGTTATTTTTGTGTCAATACGTCAGTGCCTGAAGCAGATCAGTTCCCTCTGAAGTAGACAGGAATGATCAGATTTCCTCATTACTGATGGGTGAACTGGAGCCACAGAAGAACTTCATGATTTGTTCCTGCACACAGCCAAGATGAAACAAGGGATTCCCAATTCCCAGTTTGTTGTTCCAGAGATTGGTGGAGTCTTGTTTCCATTCCCAAGCAATAATGTCAGTCCTAAACCCATTAGGAACACTCCTTCCTATTCTATATTCCAAACTAGAACAAACTGTACTGATCTGACCCCAGTTGTGAAGCTATAAATTTAATTTACAAGGCCATTTATATGGGAGGAGAAGTAGTGTCAAAATACAAGAATCTATGCAAGGAGAAAACAGAAGAGGCATAGATAACATAACCCCTATAAAATGTCTCCGCATGTGATTTGTGTGGAAACAGTTGCTCTGAGATCAGAAGGAAATCTGTTGCTTTTGGCAAGACTGGTAATTCTACAGCTCAGTGGTTATTAGGGCCTCTGTGTTATACTTTCTGGGCTAGGGACTTATCTTAAAGACTTCCTGTTCTGTAGCTTTCAGTCCTGTCAAGATGTGTGCCTTAGTGTGATTCAGTTCTGTTGTTGTAATGATATCAGGATTTACAATGAACTGGTAAAAGATTAAAAGACAGCATGACAGCAAGCATAAAGATGAGCATAGTCTGGAATGGAAAGTAGAGGAGTACAGAAGAAATTTCAGGTTGAATGTTGGTTTAGCAGTATTTTAGGCACTCCATGTTTTCTGAAACTCCATCAGTGCAGTCAGCCTATCCTCACTGTAACACTTGTTAGCACTAAAACATCTTTTCTTCATGTCAACTACCTGTTGTAATGCAGAAGGAGATGGAAATCACCAGATCAAATTTATCAGATCTAAAAAATATTACTAATGTCATTACAGAGGTAACTAGAGGAAATTACATCTAAAGCTCTTCTGTGCTAGCTGCTTACACAGTTTAGTGAGTACAGAGGTGGTCTATCCATTGGTAGATTGGATGTTAATCAAAATAGGGAACCATCATCTCTGCTTCAAGTTGTGGACTCATTTTGTGGTAATAAAGACACTTAGAGCTGCATTGCAATGGAACTGTGCAGAGAGAGTTGAAACATAAACTATTATTTGCCAAAAGGATCTGACCATGCAAGGTCCTCCAAGGGCAGTAAAGTGTCTGAGCATCAGTGGGAAATACTGCAAAATCTTCCTCTGTGAAAAACAGGTGAAGGTAATACCATCCTAACAGTATTCTATCTCAAGACCATACCAAAAGGCAAGCTACCTCATACTAAGTACAACAAAAAGCCGTGAAATCAATTGATCTGTAAATCACGGATCGATGCATTGGGGAAAAAATTATGATGAAGCAGAGTTCTTAACTTTCAGAGACAAGACAGATAGAAACCTATATTCTGCAGGCACTGCGTGCTCAATTTTGGGAAATTTAATGCATCAAAGTACTCAGTTACTGTCAAAATGTGGTACAATAAGATAGAGACATCAAGAAATAGCATTAAAAGGCAAAACAGAACTTGATATTTTACCAACAATAGTTGAGGTGTTGGATAGCCCTTTGTCTAGAGGTTCAGCTTTCTTTCCTGAGTGATGCAGCATGGATCTCAAGGAAATAGAGCCAGGCACACTGTTGCTGTCTAAGTTGATTTAAATTCATGCTTTACTGTTCCTTGTTAGGCTACCATGTCCAGTTTGCCTGGCAATGTTTTTGCTAAAGGAAGGAGGCTTCAAAATTAAGAATTCTCATGTCTCTAATTGACAACAGTTATGCTGTCTTACCTGTCTCTAGAAAGAAAAAAACCCTAACAAACAACTCCTTATTAGTTAAGGACATATGAGAAGGGAAACCTTGGTTCACATTAAATTAGTGATAATTTTGCTTTCGTCTTCCAGGGGACCAAGATTTTACTCGGGGCTCAACAGCAGGCAATTATGATAGATAAGGTAAAGTGCTTCTTGTTCAATGGTATAGGCAAACACTGGGCTAAGCAGCATGATGTGATAATACTTCTGTGGCTGGAGGAGTAATACTGAAGAGATGAGGGTGCTTCAGGCTGTTTTGGAAAGTTGAGTTCTGACTTAAATGTCGAAACTAAAATAGAAATAAGTGTGAAAGCATGAATGAATAGAATGAAATGATGGAGTAGCTCATAAACTTACAGTTACTCACCTGGTCTCCTCCACAGTATAAAGTCACCTTCCTCCTTTCAGTGGCAGGTTTTGTTGTCACATGTAGTTAATAGTCTAATTCAATAAACATTGATTTGACATGAAATTTATGCTGGCCTCCCTCTCACATTCATGGAATAAGTGAAGAGATGCCTATCTGACCTGGCCCTATGACACATGGGACCAATCAGTCAAAGGCTTTGCTTTATAGAATAGTTGTTTAGATAGCAATTCACAAGATTTACAGAGGAGATAAATTAGACTGGACTCCAAACCACACCATCTCCTTTGCTTGTCTTAAGGTCGAAAGAGGAAAAAACATTTACTAACGGACAGAGGACTGGATGTGAGCTGAGCACTTGCTACTCCTCTGCTGCCGAAGTACTTATACGCATAGCTGGTTTAGGCTAAATTTATGTAAACAGGAATCACAGACTTTTGACAGAGCTGCTGAATTCGATGCAAGTATGGGCACTCAGAAAGGTGCTGATTTAACAACTTTTGAACTCTGTAGAGGTTCTTCAAGGGATGATGAAGCAGCTTTGGAGAAAAATTTGTTGGTTTTGGGAGAAGAGAGCATCAGTGGTAGCAAACATTCTGTAATAGACTGGATTTTTTGTATTGTGTTTTAAAATAAAGGGGAAAAAAAATCTCTGTTTTGAGCTGGTTTTAATTGTCACTAGCCAATTTAAAGGTCAAACTTGATGTTCTTGCTCAAGCAAACTCCAAGCCAATGGAGTTTTGCCTGAGAAAATACTGGATAGAAGCTTGCATAAATGTCAGCATTTGAACTGTATTCAGGCACTATTTAAGAGAGTTCAAGAAAGAGATCTAAATATACAATGAATGGTATCTTAAAGGGTACTTCTGGATAAGAAATATGGGGTGATATCCTCAATTTACAAACTTCTAGGAAGAAGCAGCAAGTGGGTGTAATATATCGCTCTATTCCCTTGGTCCTAGAGGTGACAGTTAGCAAAATGTTGTTGAATAAATCTAAGATCAGTCTAAATGCTGCTCCAAAAAGTGCCATCTGGCTGTCCACATCCTGACCCCATTCTCTACTCCTCAGCAGGTGCTATAAGGCTGAATTTCCATTCAGACCTGGTCACAATGCCTTTGCATCTGTTTTTCCTGAATGTACATAAAGAGCAGCAAGAGTATTTACAGTAATTAACAATATTTGATGTAGCATGTAGCAACCAGGATGGTGTTGGAAGAAGCAGGATTTAATTTGTTTAGTAGCTTCACATGCAGCTCTACTTGCCTCTTTTCATCCTAAACTTACAGTCCCACATCAATACACATGCCTCCTGTTGTCTGATGTCTTCTCCTATGATGTTTATGCTGTAATGTTCACAAGACCATGTGATGTGTGACTTCTGAAGCACTGGCTGAAACAGGTCTTATTTTTATGTAAAGTTCCTTATTTGACCCTTGCAGAGTATTCAGTCATGGGACAGAAAAAGCAATAACTAATTGTTGTAAACCACATACACAAGACGGTGTTCTAAATTAAATAATGAAATGTTAATAGCAAACTTCTCGTAAGTTATTTTGGGAGGGAAATGGCAGATGTTCACAAGTCCTTTCAAATAAATCCGAAAGTATCTCAAGCTACTCAAAAGCAGAAGAAAATAGGTAGATGTTTTTCCAAGAAATTTATTTTACTGTTCAGGCCTATTCCTCTCCAAAAGGTTGGCAAAATGAAAAGTTACTCTTTGCCTTTACAAAATTAACTGCTAAACAGGATGTGATACAGAGTATTGGATGGACTGTGGATATTTCTCCACTGAGTGATGTCTTCTGAAATTGAATCAAATGTTTGCAAGTCTCACGTAATTCTGATACTTATGAATAGGACCTTCATGTTAACTGTTAATAGCGGTATTTCATCTGCTTCAGTTATGTTGGAAAGCATGTAATGGATGTAGGTGAAATATATGGAGGGGCTCTTGACTTTTAAAATAATATTAATGATAATATTAAAGGCTGCAAAGACTAAACCAAGTATCAGGTACGCTTGTGGTAAAGCATGACATAGCCTCTGTATAGAGACTGTTTTCATACACTGTTTAAAGGGCAAGATAAAGTACAGTAAATAAATAACACTCCTTGGCATCAAAAGCCTAAAATAGTTCGGGCTCTTCACTTTAATGAGAAGTGCCTTGTTCACAGTGTACAATTGTAACTGGAGTTTTCTCTGTTCTGGCTGATGAAGGTGTAACAAGAGCCAACAAACAGAAGAAGGAGTATCTGTTCAAAATAGGAGCAAGGCTACATTTTTAACAATGAGGTCATTTAACAAGTTTGGAAAAAATTGTCCACCAACAGAGTGGATCTCAATCACTGAATGTCCTTAAATCAAAAATTAATGTCGTTCTGGTGACCGTTCTTGTTGCTGTAGCAGGAGTTATAGGCATTGAAGATCCATTGCCTGTGTCATCCAGGAAGCCAGAGTAGATGATTGTGTTTGCTCTCTAGTGGCCTTCCAGTCCTCGCAAAGCACTCAACTGGATTGCTACTTGCAGCATGTGTGGATAGAGGAAAAGTAACATTTCTCATATCTGGACAATAGATGACAAGTTGTTTCCACTGGAGTTACAGATCAGGTTTCTTCTAATTTTCCAGGCAGTGCACTAAATTTTCAGGGAATAAGGAAACTGCCAAAGGACTTTTTAGTTATTTTAAATTTTATTATAGCAGCCTTTCTACTCCTTCTGCTTGTCCTCCCTTACAAACTCAGTGCAGAGGTAAACAATGTACAGAAGCAGTGTACTGGTCCAAATATAAAAACACTGGCACTGTATAACTGTTTTCATTGGGTATCCTTTAAATGACATTAACAAAAAGTTGACTGAATTTCTCTGAGTACTCTGAAATGAGTTTAGAAAGAAAACAGCTTTCAGCAATTTGAAAAAGAAAATATATTTCATTTGCGAGTGGCATATATTGACTGAGGTTTGCCATAATATTTATGAATAACCATAGAAACATGATGGACAGGATCTACAGTTAGTTCCAAACATCATCGCCAGAATCAGTACATTCATATAACACTTCTAATCTGGTATACCAGGTAATGGCGAATGTTACATACACAAAAGAGAAGAAAAGAAATGAACAGAGGCTTTCCTTAGTGATGTTCTTCTGCAAATACACCAATCTTATGCACACACTTAGAGCAGACCATAGCCAATTCATTAAACCGCAGAATATCTGCAAATATTTACTCGATTCCCATGGTTTGGAAAAGCTATAACAGTACATTAAAAAGTTTGCTTTACATTTCAGCAGACTTGTTGGCAAGGGTAAATGATAGAAAAAAAAAAAAAGGAAAAAACTAAAATAAAACCAAAATATGATGTTTCCAAAAGCCTACCAAATATGTGATCCAATGAAGTGATCAGACTGTTAACTGCTTGTAAATCTGCCTAAACTCAACTGGGGTTGTGAAATTACTTTTAGTATGACAGCAGAATTTTTTCTGATGCTACCATTGTAGCACCATGAGTAAGAGACAGCAAAAATGGCATGAGAGTCAGCTGGCCAACCTGAGAACAAAGGAGTTTAGCAATACAAAATTTTCTTTCCAAATGGAGAGAGAATTATACTGACGTAATTGTATTTATAGCCTATGAACTTCTGAAATACTAGGGAGAGTACATCTGAGGACAATGCCATGGCTTTACATAGCCCAAGTAGCAGCTACATAACTTTTCAGGAAGAGCATCAAGAGGTCTTGCTCAGCTGCTTAATAGAGTGTGTTAGAGCTCTGCTGTGCTTAGTGACAGTGGTAGCTTCCCAGCACAACCACTTCTGCATCCATTATTGCCAACTTCAACATCTTTTTCAATTGTATCTTATGCTTCCATAAATCGCATACTTGGTTGAAATGAATGGACTTCAAATACATGTCTTTCAGTTATTTTTACTTCCTCTCTGGTTTAAGAGTTTACTGTTGATAGGGAAATAATGTTTGTATGGTCTCTGAAGCATGCTTTCTCCTTTTTGCATGACCTATGCATCAAGCTTGGGTCATGGTGGTGTTATGGAGGGGTAATTAATTAATGCGAGATTATTTTTAAAGATTTATATTGTTTATTAATATTCAGAACTCTTGCCACCCCAACCACTAAATTTAATAATAATTGGTTCTTCACACTTTATACAGGAAATAACACAGGATCTAGAAGTAAGTAGTAATAATATAACATTAATTGAACTCAATTGAAATGAAAGAGAAGCTTCCTGCAGTCAATATACTGCTTGCGGTCAATGTACCGCTTGCCCACTAGATGAACTCGAGGAGCTCTTTTTTGCTTATGGCAGAAGGCAATGGTGAATTACAGGAGGCTTTAAGTATTTACTCACAAAATTATCTCCCAACTGGCGGGGCTAGCTACAGCTTCAGACAGTACCCAAATGCTTTCAGGGAATTCTGTTACTGTCTTGTCATCCTTTGAGACTTCTGATTCTTCCCAGGCTTCAGTGTGCTGGGGAAAGGAGGCAGACTATCTCTGACCTGGTCCTGATCTCCTCTCGGTGATCTGTCGAACTCCAAGGCTTCCCGTCATGGCAGGAGACTTTCAGGTGCAGGCAGGATGTCTTGTGCAGTCTCAGCATGATGTCACGCTGGCTGTGCAGGCTGATCGCGTGGAGGCATTTAGAGCCCGTTCCTGGTAAACTCTTGGTGGCAGTTTCCAGGCAGTTCAGAATATAATAAGGCAGTGGCAAGCAGGCAAGCATGAATACAAAGACAGAGCATGGATACAATGGCAGAGCACGTTGTGTCACCTGCTCATCTCCTCTTACCAGTACAGCCCAAGACTAATGGGCCTTTGGACACAGAACAGTCAATCAGAATGGCAGCTAGCCAACCTTGACCATATTAGGTGAAACCATAGGCTTGCTTTACTCTTTTTAGGGCAGAACACAGGCCTTGCACGAGGCATACACAAGCTGAGCATGTGTACCTTGTAACAAGTTGTAACAAGCTTGGACAAGCCAAAATCCTTAGACTCAGTGGCTCTAGGTTCTATGTCCTCTTTCCTGCCATTGCTTCTCCCCAAAACAGAAGGAGAGAGAGCAGAAAAACGTGTCTGGGCAAGTCAGGGCATATATAGGCTTATTTTGGCCTGCCTAAGTAGCGGAAAGGAGGACTTTCCCTTTAGGCAAGAAAGCAAGCCTAAGATGCTGTTGTGGAGGTGTTCTGGAGATCATTAGGAGAGCTCTGTTGCTCTCATCTGCCTTTTGTCTGATTTCAGTTCCCTTGTGCTATAAATTGCATGAGCTCCTATGCTGTTTCAAGTGAATTATACAGAAAGATACTGGCTATGTATTAGGATTTTAGTTTTTTCTTACGGCAGTGAGAAAAAAAAAAAAAGATCAGTTGCAAAAGTTCAGCTGAGCATTTCTGCTGATACTATTAGCTTTGGAAGAGTTAGCAATGCTGACATGGACTGTCATCTTCTGGTTTCATATTTACTCCACTAGTGGAGAGACAGTAGTTCACATCGTTCAGACATATTCTCTCAAGCTATCTACAGACTACAGAAGATAACAATGCATCAGCCTACATTTTTGTGAATTCGCTTGTAATCATGGAAAAGGAAGATTGAATTTTCAAGTGCTGATTTTAGTGGGAGCAGAAAGGCCAAGGTGCCTTTGAAAATCTTGTATGTGATTTATTTTAAAAATTAAACTTCAGGATTTTAATCCCAGTTCTGTGAAAAATGTCAAAGATGGAAGAAAGTATTAGGCCCTGCATGCATGCAGAAATAGATATGACAGTTCTACTTGATTAGTTCTGAAGAAAACCAGCAGAGCTTTATGCAAATGAAATTGCTCATTTAGTATATGAAGGCCTGAAAAATTAGAATAAGGGAGGTGGAAACTGGCTTTTGAACATCAAACAAAAAAGAACTTCTTACATAACTTTGTAAATCATAACAATTCCATTTCTCTAAGCTCCTCAGACAAATTGAGCTTTGTCTTCCAAGCCAACAGAAATACATTATACACTGCTGTTGCAAAGTAAAATTGCTTCAGCACCTTTACAGAAAGGGGAAAGGTTCCCAGGATTTCTGTTCCCAATCCAGCTTCATTTCAAGTCTCATGCTCAGTTTCACTTTCAGAGTGCCCTAAGAGAAAATGTAATTTAGACTAGAGCTGCTGTCACAAGCTAATGGCACTGACTGTAATCCTTCAAAATGATGGATACTGGAATTTTCCTCCCTTTACAGGAGGAATCACATTTCTCAATGTCACATAAGGAAAAGAAACAAACATACAGAAACAGCAACTGGCCTTCACATCTTTTGAAGATACATTTGTGTTTCCAAAGCTGAAGCAATTTTCCTGCCAGAAATCATTGTGACCTAAAGTTAGAACTCCTGTCTCTGTGCCCTTTGTACTATGCTGACCCTGTTAAAAATGTACCATAGAACAATTGAGAATTGTGGGTTAAGAGATCCTCAAGGAGGACAGGGCTTGTCTGTTGAGGTAAAGGAAAAGCTTAAGCACAAAGACTGGCTTCTGTTATCTGCCTCTTGAGTTCTATCAGCTATCAGCGAATGTTTGAACACAAGTATTTATTGATTTTGAGTATTTTTGCAGTACTGTACCTGCTTTTGCTTTATTTCTCCTGGGTTTTTACTGCTGTTGCTTTGCTACATGTTAACTTCTGTGCTATGCACATGGGGAAGTCCTTGGTGAAAGGTGATACCCTCAAAAAATACCATTCTTCAAGAGTTTTTGAGTGTAAGAAATTGATGGTTTTGCCTGAAATAGGTGTCTCTTCCTTGAGTAGTACAAACACTAGTAGGAACAAAGGAGGTCCACGAATGATCTATTTTTCACAGGCAGTACAGGGAAGGTTATTTTACTTATACTAATCAAACTGTGGACCCGAACTCTGCGTCTCTGCAAAACTTCTCTGTCTGGGATAGACATAGAAGGCAGTTTTATCATTTTGAGACTAACAGGTGGCACAGTCTTCACACCTTGAGATCAGCACTGTCAAACACAGCAAAGGTCTGAAACTAAGAGCATTGGAAGCAGCAGCTGGTAGGTTGCTTTCTTCTCTCAGGCAACCAGCACCAGAACAAGAGGACACAGTCTCAAGCTGTGCCCGGGGAGGTTTAGGCTCGAGGTGAGGAGAAAGTTCTTCACTGAGAGAGTCATTCCCCACTGGAATAGGCTGCCCGGGGAGGTGGTGGAGTCACCGTCCCTGGAGGTGTTCAAGGCACGTTTGGACGTGGCACTTGGTGCCATGGTCTAGTCTTGAGGTCTGTGGTAGTGGGTTGGACTTGATAATCTTTGAGGTCTCTTCCAACCTTGCGATACTGTGATACTGATACTGTGATACTGAACAGCAACATGTCTTTCTTGGCTAGTAAAAGCAGGTGGAGACAGTGGTGTGTGCTGCTTTTGGAACTACTCAGAGTCTCCTTCCAAGAAGGTGCACATCAAACTCATTGGTTTAACCACTCAAACAATCAACCCTGAGGGACTAAGAATCATCAAGTCTTTGCAACACAAGGCATAACTCAGCATTGACTGGATGCATGTTGTATGCAGAACTTGCTGTCAGTCCTCTCTTCCAGATGACGGCTATCCATTCATCATTAATGGGAGCAGCATGCACAGAGATGGTTTTATGTCTCTACATGGGGTCTTATGGCCACAGACAGAGCTGAAATCTCTGTGCTTACATTGATGGAATTTGCTGTAACTTCATTATAGTGAAGTACAAAATATTGCTATTATGATATAGTAGGAACAGTATCCCCAAGAATTTGAAAAGAATATTAACCTGGGGTAATATTAGTAGCTTGTTATTTCCCTTTAATGCTGGCATATATAAACTGAGGCATATCCCATAGTACTAAGGTACTGCAGTTTTGGATAGAGGTCTGGGTGTTGTCCAGGTGTTTCTCTTACACGTGACTGCCAAGATGTGGAGGGGACAGAAGGGATGAAATAATCAAGTGATTTCTGGGGGCATGATCTTGTCAATGTTTGTGTTCTCTGCTTTTCTCAGGTGTCCCCTCCAGAAATCTTCCCCTACCAGTGTTTGCTCTGTTTAAACAGGCAGTCAATAATACCAGATCAAAAATAACACAATAAAAGAAAGGCTACTAGTGTTTTGGGAAACATTTTTTAACAAAGATTTGTAACATTTGTTTTTGCAAAGAGATGTATACCTTAAAAAACAGACAATTGACAAACAAGGTGGAGTAGGTTACTGGATTGTATCAAGGTTGGTGTCATGACTCCATTGATCAAAAATATGTGGAGGAAATATTTCCTAGTTCATTCATCCAGAAATAATTTACACTGGGAGCAGTGGATCTAAACCTCTTTGGCAGACTGAAATTGAGGAGCATGATGAACAGCTAGCCTGGCTCCTGAGTGACCAGACACCCACCGCTTACCAGGGTCTGATTTGTTTTCAGACATGCAGTTAGTGTGTTGTGCCTGGAGGGAACTCACAGCAGATATTTGTGAATGATAAAATAAAAAGAGGCTCAGGGTCCAGAGACTCAACAGATGATCTTAGGTGAAAGAAAGCGCAGCTGTTAACCTTCCTGTGCTTGATATGTGGTTTATCAATTATGCTGCAAAAGCCGAGTAGGTTGTATATTGACCTACAAACATTAAACAACTGGCGGGAAGCCATATCCTGTAAAGACTGTACTGTCCTTTTAATTTGAAAAGCAGCACTACAGTTATGGCTCCACTTAGGGGTTTTGAAACACAGGGTTTAATAATAATAATTTTTAAAAATTAAAAGAAAGATAAAGTATTTTTGACTAGGTCCACTTTGACTATTGGGGAAAAAAAAAACAAAGAAGGATTTTGCACAGAAGTATCCATAGTTTTCCAAGGCTTATTAACATGCATAGCCATGCCTGGCTTGACTGTGCAGTATGCTCCTAGACAGAATGACAAAACTGGAAAAAATGAAGTCAAGGAAATATGAGCTGATTTATTTTTTATGTGTAACAAGCTAAACCTTGATCCAAAGCATCTGTGGAAGCAAGAGAATATTTACTCAATTCTACCATTGAAAACACTGACAAACACATGAAGTGAGTGTGAGTTGTGTAAGCTGAACTCATGTATTCTTTGGGTATAATTAGACACCGGCCCAATTTTTAATGTGGGCTACTTAATTAGATGTCAAAAATTCCACATTTGGAGGTTCAGTTTGACCTTTAGTTTCAGAAAAGCGGCATTTAAGAGTCTCCAGTGAGTGTCAGAATGCAGATGCCTTATTTGAAAACTGTTCTCCTTTACAATGATACATTCCAGAGGGAGAAAGCCCTCATCCTGCAAACAGTTGGAAGCAGGCTTCAGCTTACTGCCACTGACACCAGCTTGCTGGAATCCACTCATTCCAGGGAATGGTACACTAGTAAAGACAAGCACACATGGAAGCAGTTGCAGAGTTCAGATCTAAATTAGCATAAGATTTTTTTTTTCCCTTCTAAATACACTATAAATTTGAGAATATACTTTCATTTCAACATGGAGATTCAAAAATGGAAAAGAAAGTGCTCAGATAATCATCACTCTCAGGTGCCAGTGGATTTGTAGAAAAAAAAACAATTACAGCAGGATTTTCAGTAAGCGACAGAGCTTATTAAAGTCGGTATGAGATGGTGAACCTTTGACATACAGGCAGGGTTATTTTTAATCCGGCCAGATTGGAAGAGGTGAATTGCATTTGCAGCCTGGCAAGGTCACCCACAACCTACACCATCCACTTAGAAAAGAACCAATGGCTGTAGTCGGGTATTGCTGCTGGTAGCTATTGGAGAAGTCAGTAGTGCCCAGTGAAATGTCTTGCAGGAACACTTATGAAACACAGAAATCTTAAAGCATTTGAAGTTGTTTACTCAATGAAGATTTATCTGTGCCCTAAGACCTGGAGAGACTCTTACAGCTCCTGCTATCTCAAGTCTGACTCCTATCAGAGCATTGTACAGAGTTAAAGTGAAGTTAAGCTGGTAATTTGCACTTCAAATGCTACTTGGGTAGATGGGCTTGTATAGGCTGTGAGTCACATAGGCTGCCTTTGCACACAGCCTGGGATTCCCTTCCTCTCTAAAAGATAGTCTTATTATAACACCAGGAAATTAACTCATAATAGGAAATGGCTTGCTGACTGTTTTTTAAAAGCAGCTTTCTTACACAATTTAGGAATGATGTGAGAATCTGCAGACTTAGCTTTGGTTTCTCATATTGCTTGAATCTGTATGTCCGGATCCCTGTTTATTATGACATTATGCTGAAACACACAAACTGATATTCTTGTTCCCATACTGATTTGTTTGGTCAGTTAAATTAATGTTAAAATGTCTGTTTATGTGTAAAAATGTCATCAGTGAAAGGCATTGCTCATGGAAATGTGTTCCTCAGTTGCCAACTATACTTGGCAGGAATGACCAGGCAAGGTCATTAGTTTGGTACTTTCCAGAGGAGGATGCAACAGACTTCATACAAATTGCAAAATTCAGGGGCATGCCAAACTACCAGTGTAGAGTCATTTTGTTTGCTAAGCCACAGGGCATGTTAAAATCTGTAGTTAATTTCTCTTCTTTAAAGAAGACTGTTCTTCCTGTGTATAGCTTGTAATTCACATAGGGCAGATGTTCATGAGAAAACAAAACTAGGTGAAAACTGTCAGTTGACAGTCAATCAGCACCAAGTGTGCTTCTTTAAATTGAATTACATTCACAGTACTTGTCAGTGCAGCTGTGTATAACTAAACCAATTTGATTGACTGGTCTAAGTGTATAAAGTAGCCTATCGAGCAGAGAATTCCCCAGGACAATTATGTTTGCCTTTACAAGTAATTATTTTTCTCATTATATCTGTTTGGTTGTGGTTTTTTGGTTGTGGGGTTTTTTTGTTTGTTTGTTTGTTTGGGTTTTTTTGTTGCTTTTGTTTTTGGTTTTTTTTTGTTTTGTTTTGAGGCTTTACAAGTTTAAAAAAGGAAGTTCTTTTCAGGCAGAAAAAAAGTATTGCATAGTAATATGTGGATTGTATAGTTCTAGTGATTTGAATGTAACCTATAGAATACGTAAGGAATAAGATCTACAGTCTTAGTTCTAGTGGTTGGTAAATCATAAGCTGATCCTTGTGATGCTATGACTAAGACTTCAAAAGTAAAGACAGTTATAAAATAATATCTTAAAGCCAAAATAACTTGGGGTTTATGTTTCCAGGTTTTTGTCTCTAATTCTATGGACTAGAGGCTAAAAGAAAAGGAACACTGAAATTCTCTAGATTCCAGGAGCTGGAGCTTGCTTGCTTGCTTGCTTTTTTTAAAAGAAAAAAGCCACTCAGTATCAGAATAAGTAGCAAAAATGACAAGTGTGGCAATCCTCTTGTCACACAATTTCCTGCATTTTTGTTTTGTTAAAACAGATGATGGCCCTGGTGAGAGGGTGAGACTGTGTACAAATGTTTGTGGTTTAGAGCCCAGTTTTCCAAAGAGAAGTCCAGAATACACAATACATCACCTGTTTGTACTCCAGCTCCATGAGGCAACTAAGACAGAATTATACAGCCTTTCCAGATCAGCTTTCCCATGGGGCTTTAAAGCTGAGGTTTTGTCTCTACAACACAGAAGAATGTTTCCCCACATGAATTAAAATATTATTTCTTGGCAGTACAGCATGCTACAGGCTTTATCCACTGGTGTTACACTTTTATACTGTTTTAACAGTTCCCAAACTAAGGTGGGGGAGCATGGGTTTGCCAGCATAGTATTAGTCTGCCTTTGGCTGAGGAAGTATTTGCATTTCTTACTATTACTGCTAAACAGATTATTCACTGTTTAAGTGAATAAAATTTATAATGTCTTGCAAGGCTGTAATATACCTAAGGAGAGACAGAGGGGATTTTGCCAAGTGCTGTTCCTCTGCCTCCAATTTGATCCATTTTGCTACTGACTTTGGGAGCAGCAGAAATCAGACCCTGTGTGGATGTTTCAGTTTGATGCTACTTGAGTTTAGAACCCAAGTGAAAACCTGGGCATGGCAAAAAGAAGGGTTGCTACTGTCTTCAGTAGCGTTGGAGGATATCCAGTGAATAGTACCAACAAATACTTTACTAAAATTAGAACTGCTGCTGGCATGTAACTCTGTGCCTTTTCTCCTAGAACTTAATTCCAGTCTGTGAAGGGAAAACTTACCCTGTGAGAATGAACAATTTTATAACAGTACACATGTTCTCTGTGCTGAAAGTCAGCAGGAGAATCAGCCAGTGTTGGATGTCCCTCTGGGTATGTTTATTCTGTCTCACGGTCAACCATACTGGGGCATCTTTTGGCTTCTTCCCCACCTGTGCTCCCTTGGTCCTGCTCTGAAGACATATATGACATACAAGCCATGTGCTTCCAAGATGTGGAGTAAGTCCAACAAAAGTAGACTTGAGCAATTCCTTCTGTGTCAGACTTCTGAATGCAAACATGGAAGGAGCACAGAGTGGGACCGTTGCCTACAGAAAATAAGAAGCTGGCAATAGATAGCTCAGTTTTTTCTTACAGTTTTTACCCAATTAGATATCATGTACTTTCATTGATTGTTATTACATCTGTAGTTTTTATAACTATTTCTAGTTGTTTAGTTGTAAAAGGTCTTTGGACAGGTGGCTTTAAGCTCTCCAGTTATATTAGACAAGTTGTGGTCATATTTTGAGACACATCATGGTCATATTTTCAGTGAGGAATTAGGGCAAGAATAAGTCCATTCTTCTCCCTTCTCTAGTTAGAAATGTTGGATAGAGGCATCTTTCTGGTGTTATTTCGTATTTGTTTTGGTGTCGACAACGGACAGTGTCAGTTACATTGCTCTGTCAGCAGAGCAGGAAGACTAGACAAGGAAGGGAATTGATCTGCATCCTTAGACTTAAGGGAGCATATAAAGTGCAAGTAAATGGAGAAGACAGGCAACTTGGAACCACTGAGTGTTCCTTTTGTAGGTCAGATTGTGATTTTTGGCTTTTGAAGGCAGGTAGGTGGGCAAAATGGAGCAAAGGAGAGTTTTTCCACTAGCCAGCTCTAAGCTTGCTTTTGCCAAGAATATAATTTTAAGTGCAAAGGGAAACCAAATTATATACAACTGCATGTTCAAGGGATGGAACTGTGTGAGAGTCAGAGTCCATGTCTTTGTTCTTGGTTTGCTGTTTTTCCCTGCTGACTCAAAGACAAAAATGGAATTTAAAGTGAGGAAAAGAGGAGAAAGAAAAAAGATGGCAAACTGATCAAGCGAAACATATATTGCCACTACATGAAAATAATATGCATTTATTTGCCAATAAAGGGAGTGCTAAATAAATATGGAGTTCTTAGCAAGTGCTGCTGGCTAGATTTATTTTGGGTTTGCATTTTTTTCTGCTCTCAGTGTTTTTGGTTATTATAAGCTGTGGCACCAAAAATATTTAATTTCGTTGAAAGGGCGTGTGGGTTTTTCGGGTAGTAGGAGTAAAGTAGCCAGCCGTACTACAGAGGTGAAGTGTTCTAAAGTAAAGATTTTGTAGCATTCACTATCTTTCTAAGCAAGAGACTTGTGGTGTTGGGATTTCATTGTTGTTGTTATGTCAGCAGTAAAGAAAGCTGTCATCACTTTATAGCTGAAAACTACACTTTGCGTGGTTACAAAGACTGCATGTGGAGCTAGTCAGAGAAATGGGACAATACTTTTGAAAGGTGGTTTGAAATTTCAGAAGTGGCATTATGGTGCTTTTTTCCAGGGTTTTAAGGAGAATTGCTCTCTTTCTATTCCCACCACCTCCCCTCCCCACCTCCCCAAACTGGGTGTCTGATAGAATTTGGGCACCGAACCAACTTACAGTTTTTAAAACTTACATAATCATGAATACTGGGGAGTGTTAGATATGTTTTTGTCAAATGTATATGTTTGTGCTGCAAAAGTCCTGGCAATCTTACATTTATATATGTAGATAAATGCATGTAATATGTTTGCATTGATATTGATGCATAGAGGAACTTTCGAGACCTTATTTATTATCCTATAAAGAAGTAAAGCAGAACAACTTCTGAGAGTCAACTTTGAACATATAATTGTAGTAATAATTAGTTTTACTGTCACTGTGTTCTACAGTATTAAGATATATGGAAGAAGCAATATGTACATGTACAGACTGTGTACGTCATACAGAAACACAATCTTCCCAAAGCTGAATCATCTCAAAGGTTGGAGACGATCTAAAGTGGGAATGAACAGAGATATGCTTTCCAAAAAAAAACCTGCTGTAGATTTTCTCGTATCAGTGGTCATGACAATAGGTGGCACCCTTATGCCAATAAATATCATCTTGTTTATCTTAGCTGGGCTTCCTTGGACTTATCAACCTCGATTCCTTTAACCAAAATTATTGCAAAAGAAAGTCATCAAAGCAGAGTAGTTGTTAGGGAAATAGGGGACATGCCTTGAAAACAAACATATACTCTCCATTCTGACTGTTGAGTTTAACACATGCTTTAACTGCCAGTACTGTGCTGTTGTGGAATTTGAGAATTTTGAGTATGGGCATGTATTGAGCAGTGCACACAGATTTTGCAAATGTTTATTTTATAACTGGAAATTTTTACTCCTCTGGGGTTACTTCGGAGTGCAACAGAAACAGTGTCCTGTTTGATTTGTCCTGTTACACAAACACTTGAGTGCATGGGATATCCAGAGGAGCTGAAACACATACCTGTATGAAATCCCAGAGGGAATTCTGTAAGAATGGAATTCTCTCAGCAGAGTTCTTGGTCACTTTTGCTTCCAATGTAAGCCAAAATCTGGGAAAAAACCAAAACCCCAACCAACCAACAACCAACCAACCACTCCCTCCCCAAACCAAACCAAAACCCCCCTAAACTTTGATAAGCCACAAGCATTTTGTCTTGCAGTATGGGTAAAGGTTCTTGTCACTTCTTACTGTATCCAGAACAGACTATTCATGGCTCCTCTGCTGAGATTGAAAAGTGGTAAGGAGAGGCAGAAGAAAGACCGTTCTAGAATCATGCATTTACACCACATACTAGCAAGTGTGAGAAGATACCTGCTTTTGTTGTGTATTTATTTTGCTGATATAATTTGGTATAAGAAGAGACGTTTTGCTAAACATACACTTTAGGCATTTTTTTTTTATTTTCTTGAAAATAAGAATTAAAGATCTGATGTAATTTTGAGAACATAAATCGTCTCAGGCCTGCAGATGGCCCGTAAAATTTGCAAAGCCTTGACCATTTTATAAGCTGGAATCGGATCAGATAAAGCTTTAGGATTTGTTGAACTTTCTAGTCTTCGCAATGTCTCTGTTATACTTTTTCTGGCATTTTGTTTCCTCCTTCCATTACAAAAGCAGCATCTTATGGTGGTAATGCAAAACTGAAAGGGAAAAAGAGTTTTGAAAGAATTGATGGAGTTAAGGAGGCTCCCTTCTGATTTACAAGAGTTACTTAGCACAGCTGTTCTCTTAGCTAAAGTTTTTCTGAAGTAGCTATGAGCTTGTAGGGAAAATTAAAATTTTCAGTGTTTCATGAAATGTTATTTATTTGGCCCTCACTTAATTTCCCTTTCTTCATCTCATGCTGATTTTTGCCATGTTTTTTTGAAAACAAGTGTAATACCTTCATAAATGGTCTTAATTAGGATTAATGCTGTCTCCAGATTTTGGTGCCAGAATGGAATCATTGATTTCTGCTCAGCATTTGCTCCTCAGAAGCAACAGATCTGGTTTTAGACAGGTGGACCAGGAGACTATTGCAAGTCACACATTGCACTTAAATGGTATCAAATGAAGATGCTTTACCAAACACTTTTACATGCTCATTTTGAACTGACAAATACCCTGCTGCTACTGTTGTGTGATTCTATTCCTTGAATTTCACAGATGGGAAAAGTCCTGGGTAGGAAATGTATCTTGTAATGCTGTTGTATTTTGCAACTTTCCATGAAAGTACCAGTCCTAAGCCTGATTGTGTACTAGTTTAAAAAGCTTAGGGTTTGGTTTGCTTTGGGTTTTTTTGGTTTGTATTTTTTTTTTTTTTTGGGGGGGGGGGGGGGGGGGGGGGGGGGGGTGTGTTCTTTCGCCNGGGGGGGTGTGTGTGGGGTGTGTTCATCTGCAAATTCCAATTGTTGTAGCATAAAAATACAGCCTAAGGAACTGTACCCCTCTCTAATATTTTTTATCTGTGAGTCCTCATTCTCCAAAAAACAATTAAAGGGAATACTTGCAATACATTTTTAGACCTTTGATATTATGCTTTTAAAATAATCTTTTCAATACCAGTGAGAAAGATGGAAGGTCTATGTCAAAATTTCTAATAATACTTGGACCTGTTTGGAGACCTGTGGCAGCAGTAAATCAAAAAATACTCATTTCTTTTACAGTGCTATTAGGGTAAGCAGAAGTAATTTCATGTCAACTTGTATCTTGAAGGGGCAAAGGGGAAGGGAAAGGCTTGCCAATCCAGAATTCTTCCAGTGAGGCTGTCATTTGGTAGAATGAAATTTAAAAAGAAAATCGCCATTATCTTTTAAGTGTTATCCATCCAGCTTCTGAAACAAAAAGGAAGAAAAAGTACTCAATATTTTGAGGGAACTGGGCAATGGGACTATGAAAATCCCTTCCCTATTGCATATGGCTTTCACAACTAGAGTTCTATTTATCTGTCTGTGATTAATTCCCCATGTATTTTGCATATAAAAGTCACTTATATCTGATGTATACTGTCAGACTCCTGAAGGGCATTGGTAAAAACTAAGCACTAACTTTGGGCCAGAAGGTACCATCTGTCTTTAAGCAGCACTTTTTCCTCAAGAAACTGTCTTTCCATACAGATGCATGAGAAAAGTACACCAATCATGCACTTGTTTTAAATTTCCCATTGTTTCTTGGGTGTTAGAAGAACTGCCAAACTGGTGGTGACAAAGTTATCAACATGTGGAATACTGAGCTTTTGGTCCTGGTGAATCACTTACTGTGTGGTTCAGGAACTTTTTCTTTTTCCACTGGAAAAAATTAGCTTCTCCTGGTAATGGGTGCCAATTGAAAGGCAGTGTAAATTCTGATCTGCCAGCTCTTGATAATGAGATGTAGGTTTGAGTTTAGACTCTGTGGTGCTTAGTGAGTGGATAGTGGACACTGACTCTGGTTTATGTGGTAAATGCAATGTATTGCATTTGTATGATATCTTTATATCTATATAAAGACGTCCAAGACCACGACGGCTCCAAGCCGAATGTTGTAAAATGTTCTGTATGTGCATCGCTCTGGGCTAATCGCATTTAGAACTGACTTGCTGCATTCACATTGCACTGCACTTGGCCCTGGGATTTATACTGTTTCTCCATGGTCCAAGATGCTCCAATTACTTATTGGTATTTTTATAGCTCAAAATGTCTGGATGTAGGAGCCATGCTGCAGCCCTCCGGAGTGAGGTTGTTAGAGTGTGAAATTATCACAAGTTCTGATTCATGCTGTCCAAGGATAGAAATCTTTCTGGATAAATAGAGCCTGGTGCAGGGAAGATGGATACAAGGATGGTGCAGCCTCATTCACTATATTTCTTCATAATACAGTTATGAAGTGACAGTAATACAGTGAATACAGTTAGAGTTGCACCTGGATTTTATTTCAGAAGGAATAAATCAGCTGACTCCTAGAAATGTCCTGGAAGGAAACTGATGTATAATTTGTGGGACTTGAAGCTGATCTGGGAATTCTCCATTTTAAAGTGTGCATGTATCCAGTCAACGCTGAAGATAAGATCGGTGAAACAATGAAGCACTGATACTGGAAGGAACAGGAGAAAGGAGGAAGTATCTTCCTATTACAAAGAATAAGGAAATACTGTTTTCCCTAAGCAAGATATTGTTGAAAACCAGACTGAGTTCAAGGAGAATGTAAGGACAAAAGCTCTTAAGGTCTGAATTTTCTACGTGACTACAGAAGCACTCTTTGCAATCTTCCTAATTTTGAGAGTTTTTAACTGGAGTCCACTAGGGGCTGAGTCCAGACATATATGATTCACAGCTACAAGTGGAGTATCAGATGTAGACAAATACATTATTTTATACAGACTTGTAAAAGTCAACTGGTTTTAAGGGTCCATGCTCTCTAATGACTCAGATACGGGACAAATAGGTGGATTCTTTCTCTTTGCATAGCAACTTCTCTAAAGCTTGTTTTTCCTAATCTCTTGAAGTACATCAGTATCAGAACAATATGTTGGGGATGATTTGCATAGGCATTATTTCACAAATATTTTAGCATTTCTAAAATCAAAATCCTGCCTAATATAGTGAATTATGCATTAAAATTACATAGACTGGTGGTTCCAATTACTGTTTTTAACTTTGCTCTTGATGAGACAGAATTAAGGATGTCTAAAGGATAGTGCACCTGGACGCTGGTGCTGGCATTATCTTCTGTCATTTTCATAGTTTTTCTTCAGGAGACGTGGTTTGGATTTTTCACAATATAGTAATTTTTTATGGTTTCTTTTTATTTCTTTTTTTTTTTTTAAATTTCTGGACATAGAATAAGTAATTTCACATTAAATTTTACTAGTTACTATAAGAAAATTGTTCTAACTTATAAAGTTCAGAGTTTAGGAGTAAAAAGTGTTTATAGAAGTTAATGCCTTGGTATGTGAAGCACTCAAGGAGCCTTCTTATGAAAGAAAGCACCTATTTACAGCTCACTTATACATACACAAAGTATGGAGTATTCTGGCTTACTATCATGTGGTGAAATTTTATAGTAAAACAAAAAAACCCAAAAACTCAAAAAAACCCCAACCTCCCTAAATTGTCTGATTTGCAGGGAATTGTAAAACTAAACAAAGCACATTAAAAATACATTACTGTTCTACTACCATTTTCCAAAATCACATAATAAACATGGATATAATAGTCTAGGTTTCAAAACAGCAATGCTCTCCTTATAACCTAGCATCTTTGTTTTCAAATTGTTGTTTTTGTGAGTTATGCTTGTCATGGTAGGCCTGAATAGGACAAAATAGGCTTATGCATGTCCTGGCTTGCCCAGACATGTTTTTCTGCTCTCCCTCCCTCTGCTATGGGGAGAAGTAACTGCGGGAAAGAGGACAAAAAACCTGGAGCCACTGAGTCTAAGGATTCTGGCTTGCCCAGACTTGTTTTGCTCCTGTTTACATCCTGTGGTAAACAAGGTACAGACAGTTAGCTTGTGTGGGCCTCAAGCAAGGCCTATGTTTTTCCCAAATTTGGATAAAATAAGCCTATGGCTTCACCTAATATGGTCAAGCCTGGCTAACTGCCATTCTGATTGGCTGTTTTGTGTCCAAAGACCCATTAGTCTTGGGCTGTGTGGATAAAAGGAGATGAGCAGGTAACACAATGTGCTCTGCCGTTGTATTCATGCTTGCCGGCTGTTGCCTGCCACCATTGCTGTCTGCTTTTGGCAATATTCTGCCTCACTGCCTTAATGTCTTCTGCAGCATTATGCTTTGCTAAGCTATAAGTCCTGAACTGCCTGGAAACTGTCTGCCTCAAGTTTACCAGGAATAGGCTCTAAATGTCTCCATGAGAATGGCCTGTATAGCCAGCGTGACATTGTGCTGAGACTGCACATCACAAGACATCCTGCCTACACCTGAAAGTCACCTGCCAATATGGGAAGTCCTGTACACACAGATTGTCCAGAGAAATCAGGACCAGAGAAATCATCCTTTTGATCAAGGATGAACTGCTTAAGCCCGGAAGTCTTGTAATGATTAAGTAAGTAGCTGCAGGAGGTGCCCAGTTACCTAGTGAAGTAGCTGCAGGAGTGAGGTACACTTAGCCTTGTGTAAGAAAGGACAGCTTCTGATGTGCTTAGGCAGACAAACTTTTGACTTCCCCCCATTTGCTTTCCAGTAGTACAGCAGAGATGCTAAGTGCTGTGTTGCTGCCTTGAAACAGGTCACCTCTTAGTATTTCACCTTTCTGTCACCTTCACAGTTACCAGCAAATGGTTAAATAAGGCATGATAGCCTTGCTAATCTTCAGACAGCCCCAATGTCTTCATGCATCAGACATTTCCACAGAACCTGTGGGGAGACAGCAGTAGGGTTGACCACTAAAATGTGCTCTTTTATTGTACATGGGCAAACAAATAAGGTTTTGGTCAATGTGGTTAACAAAGACCAAACTAGCATGCTACTTGCTCTTTTTTTTTTGGAGGTTTTGTGTGTATGAGGGAGCTTTGTGCTTAGCTGGCAACCTCGGATGTTGTTAGTGAGCCATTGTGCTTTACTTACAGGCTTTCAGTGTAAGGTTGAAAGGTGAAAGAGAGAAATCCCAGACCTGTGCACCATACTGCAGGATACACACATTTATCATGCACAGACCTCTGGAGTGGTCCCCCACCAAGCTGACACTGACCCTGACAGCCAGATGTGCAACTCAGATCAGAGCAACAAAGAAAAAAGACTGTGGTTTACAATTGCTTGCAACAATAAACAGAGCATATCAAAGAATCTTCCAAACATACTTTCTAAGTAGAAACCTACATGGTTTTGTTATTCTAGTCTCTAACTTTAAAGCATTTTTGTAATTTTTGTAGAAGAAGAATTAAATAGTTGCAGATTCCTACCAGGGACAATTGTCAGGGACTGGACTGGACTTACTGGTCAACCACATCCATCCCAAAGAGACTGTGTGCACAGTCAGCAAAAACTTCCTTAAGGAAGTTTTGCTAAAATCTACTTTCTTAAGCTCATGATGGATTTTTATAGGGTCATTACTTCTGTAAGGGTCTTCCCACTGCCCCATACAAATTATTAGAAATATAATTTTATGTAGTCTCACTTGGACTGCGCCATTCAGTCCTTCAGTTAACTGATGATGAATTCATCTAACTGCTTAAGAGGATTAAACAAGTTTGTCCATGCTTTCCAAGCAGAAGTCAATTGCTTTTTAGGGGTATACACAATATGGCATGGCAAAATGCCATAAGAAACTTTTGAAATGCATTTCAGTATTTGAGCATTTAAAATGTGTAAGATGTAAATTGGAATTGTGGTACTGTGGAAAAATAAATTCAGCTTTGCAAAGTGATCTGGAGGACCTAACCTGTGAATGGGAAAGTGGCAAATGTAACTTTAATACGAAGACAAATAAAGCCTCTGTTTCAACTTGCCTTTTTCCTGAAAATCCACTTTAGCATTCTTTTAGCCTCCAGATTTCTATAAAGTTGAAAGATGCCTTGTTCTCCAAGGCTTGTATCACCTTACTAGGAAAGCCATGGAGGAGAATTCATAATGTCTTCAATTATACAGCTAGATCTTTACTTAATGTTGACATGAAATTCATCACTAAAGTTCTTGCAATGAGGTTGGAGAAACTTATTCCCTAAATTATTTCAGCTGATCAAGCAAAATTTGGAATGCTCCCTATGTCCTGAAACTTCATTAGCTGATCAAGCAAAATTTGACATTCTCCCTATGTCCTGAAACTTCAGAAAGTTAATAGTGTTAACCTGACTTAATCAAACTCTTGTCACTTTCCTGGAATCTTTGTGAGCTGAAATATTTGGGTATTTTTACTTTTGCAGACATCTACACTCTGCCATGGAATTAAATGTGAGACATTTTCAGTCATTTTTTATTACTTCACAATAGTTCCCAGTAAGACACTCTTCCCTTTTTACCTTGGTGCATTACTTCTGCAAGGTTCTGGATTTTCCTGGGTCAAGCTAGAAGTAATCATCAGGCAACAAAATATGTAAGTGATAATTTCACCCATAGATGCAATCTCTTCATATTTCAAGTGACCACGTCCACTGTCACAATTTCCTTGCTCCTCAGATAACACAATTTAGGAAGGCAGACACAGAATAACTGCAATGAAATCTGGAAGTTCACCAAGTTATAGGAGAATGCAGGGAGGTTTTGAGTGCTTGCTGAAAAGCTAAGTGGTACTCTGGTAGTAGCCTTTGTCTCAGGTGGCTGTTACTCTGTGACAACTAATTGGAGCCTGGTCTTTTCTAGCAGTGAGGATGAAGTTCTCTAAGGAAGTGAGATACAGGAGAAAAATGGTAAAGCGATCAAACCAGATCTGCCTGTCAAAGTTGGTGGCCATGAAATTCTGAGTGTGGATAGTTGTGATGCCTTGAGTTTTAACATGAGGTTAAAAATGTTGAGAAAGTAGAGGCAAGGGCTGGTGTGGCCCCCTCTCCAGGCTATACCAATGCTTTTACTCAGTCTCCTGAAGACACAAAGAGCTTGATACACTTTGTTGCACAGTGTGTGGCTACAGAAAGCAGGAGGGCGGGTCCTATCTGCAAAGTGGGAATACAAGCTTAAATATGAGAGTGTAGAAGACCTAGACTCTGGTTCTCCCACTTTCTGGGCATATACCATTCCTGGTGTCACCTGTGAGAAGGGCAGATAGTATTGGCTGCGAGTCTTTAATATCATCTGCATATTTATCATTGCTGCTCTGGACCTTTTTTCCCAGTGTTCTCAGTAAATTGCTGACTTATCAATGAATAGAAGTGGGGTTGAAGCTGGAGTGCTTTCCTAACTGACTGGATAGTCTTTACATGCTGCGATAGACAAGCTCTTGTGGTTGTGGGATTAAAATATTACAAGCTTTGTTTTGAAACAATAACACAAGGAATGTTTGCAAAGACTTCCTGAGCAGTGGTAAGTGATTTAGCTCATGTCTGGAAACCACAGTTTTTAGATTGCAAGACAGCTCATAGCTCAGGAATTTCCAAAGTGTCTATTAACTGAAATGTCAGCTTATGTAACTGTGCCTGTGTGAATTCACGTTTTACCCTCTTACAGGTGGCGGTGGTGCTGAGAAAGGGAAGGGAGAACAGGAGAAAACCTCTTACTGTTCATTTTGGGTGGGTGCAGTGGAAATTCAAACTTGACTCTCACCCACCATGCCTGGAATTAATCTCTGCCAAACCAAGTGCAATCATGGCAAAAAATTATATTTTCTACACTGAAGACTTTCCTATGGGGCTGATCCAGATTCTTACAAGGTCAAAGGAAGATTTTTCATAGGCTTCAGCAGGAGTCAGAACAGCTCTAAAGGGCCTTTGTTCCATTCTAAAGTTCATTCTGAACTTCATACTGCAAAATGGATAAGATCAGAAAGCATGTGAGAGTGTTTGAAACTTTTGCTAAGAATATGAAATACCATCTCTTGTGTCTTGGTCACCATTCTTATCCAGTGATTTCCTAAGGCAAAACACTTAGAGAGTCCTTGCAGAGTACCATGAGCTAAATATGTAACAGCAAGAAGTTGCTTCAGTCTGACCCTCTAGTCCAATAGAGGAGCCGCACTTCACCTGTATGTTATATACATAACCTTAGGCAGAAATCATGGCTTCAGAAACGGCTCATCAATTTACTGGTGTGCACAGTGCTTGTTAGAAATCTCAGGCTAAAATCTCTGCTTTTGTTTTCTCATTCACCTTTGTTGTACATGAAGCTAAAGTGCAAATTTAGCACCATAAATGTCAGCCAGAACAGCGGTGTCCAGCTCTGCTCTTTCCTTACTGAACACTTGCTGAAGAGAAAACACACAACTTTAGTTCTGCAGAAGAGGACAACTTCTTAGCATGGACCGCATACAGTCAAAGAAGAGTGAAAATGAGGAACTATTATATGTTAAGATGCTACAAACTGCAAGAAAACATGTACACTCTTGTACATGTATGCCCTTGTTCAAACTTAGAGCACAGCTGAGCTGACTGTCCAGACACTAATGACCAAGATGTTTGTTTGAGTCCTCAGCTGTGGACAAACACACCTGGCTAAGAACTGCTAATCTGAATTTTTCCAGAATTGTCTTCCAAAGATCTCCAAATACAAATAGTGGCCTAAATATTAAGTAATAGAAAACCATACTATTACCACTGAGAGGTATTGTTTTGTTTTGATTTCAATTTGCTTCCAATCTCTTTGGCTTGAAGTTGGCTAATTATGTATTGGTTTAACCCTTTCAAAATTGAATGCTCTTAGACTCCCACGAAAGAGAAATGGCCACCTTTCTCCAGCTTTCTCTACCTAATTAGTGACTTTTTCTTTAGTCCCTAGTGATTCTTTGAATATTCCTTGTGTCTATTACAACTAGAAAGCAATGCTTTTAAGCTGAAAGATTGCATTGCAGTTTAACATCTTTGACTGACAGAGAGTCTTTTCAGCAAGAACCACAAATAATGATGAATTCCTAACATAATGATGAGAAACATTGAGATTACAGATATTTACTGAAAAGTGGTGCAAGTGTAGTTAAAATGAATGGTGAAAGCTAATGAACCCTGCTGTATGAAGTTAAAAACTGCATTCATAATTGAGACCTTAATGTCAGGAAATGTGATGACATGCTTTCTTCATAACCATGAGCAAGCAGAATTTACAGCAACTTACCTCTGAGCCTGGCATTGATATTTTCCCGTGATAAACTGCTGCTCAGACTCTGTGAATCTGAAGATTATTGGACAAAAAGAGAGAGCAAATCTTGAGTAAATCTTGGATTATTTTGTAAAACGCAGAATTGTGCTAATAATGTAAGTGTAAGAAAACAAAATGAATGAAAGGATTTTAAGGTGGGTTTTATCTTGACAAATGAGGGATGCATTTTAACACACCATAAACACATAACCCTCACCTCTTCTGCATTACAAGGTAACATATTGCTTGGCTTTTAGTTTACCTCCCACCCTCTAACTTTGTTCTGGTTTACATTACTGCAACTTGCAGTGTAACAACAGAATTGTTGAATCATATGAGAAGGGTCCAGCAAATCTTATTTGTTCCACCAAAATTCTTTCCATGTGTTAAAGCTTCCTTTTTTTTTTCTTCTGCTAATTTTTGTCATGTGCTTAATTTTAGTAATTTCTCCCACACACCAGAGGCCAGCATCCTTCCCTCACCACTGACAAGTTTTGAGGCCTTACACAAAGTAACCAAAGCCTGTTGGACTTACCACATCCTTAGAAGAATGTAATCACTGTGCATAACTGAAAGTTGCTCTTGAAATGAGAGGAGAAGAGCAAAACAGAAGAGCAAAATAAAGAGGACTTGGACTAGAGAATGTAACTGGTGTTTCAGTTCAGAGATGCTAAACAGTAAAAGAGAACTAAGCAAGAGTTAGACCTCTTGCTGATAGTGGAGATATGATTTCAAAATGGCTGGCATGATATAAAATCAATTGGCTGAATTCAGATGAGGGAAAATGTTGCACCTCCAAGATAAACTGAGCAAACTTGTATGGAAGAGTCTAAGGCAGCGTGGGATTTTGAGCATGTTTCTGCTGTAGACCCTTTAAAGTCTCTCAGCTAGATCTCAGAATCACACAGGGTTTCATCAGGAACTACTGTGCACTTAATTTGCTCAAAAGTGCATTTTATGCATGCATGTTTGGGGGCAGGTTTCCAAACATTTAATGCCTCTTCTGTTCCTTTGGGAAAACATAATTTGGGTCATTGGTCTCTAAAGAACTTTTTCCAACAACGGTTTTGATTTGCTCAAGGAAAGTGAATGGGAATTCTATTAGAAGCAAATGCACAGCAGAGACATCTACTACTGCCCTTTAAATACTGGAGACTTTGCTCTTGTGTATTTTATGCACCTCATAAAAAAAGCTTAGAACCTTGTAAAAAAAATATATATCACAGAAAAGATGTGAGACTTAGCACAAATACATGCCACACATAGAGACTGGTCTTTCCTTTGCGTGTATCCAATGAACTTCCTTTTTTTCATGTTGTTTTTGCCAGTTTCCCATTGTTTCCTCATACATGAATTTGCTTTGGCTTGAGCCATGCTACCTCCATTGTTGTCATGGGCTTTTGCTCTTGCTACAAGTTTATAGCTACCCAATAAAAAAGAATACAGTGAGGATACTCTTTATTCGCAGAGCCAAATATGTAGATGTTTTTAAGAAGCGATGCTTATATTAGAAGTTTTGCTAGCCAAAATTCTAGACATTAAAGAATTGGAGCTGAGATCCAGCACTGTCCCATACAAGTTTTGAATATGGAAGGTTTTTAAAGTAGTGTTTGAAAATGCACTTGAAAATATTTGGATCATATTCATAGCCAGGCCTCAGAAGGACCTTGCATTCTTCTGTTGGGCCAAAGACCTGTATTTAGAGGGGTTGAGGACTCAGTGTGCTTCCTCATTGCTAGTCATCATCCATCAGTACAACTGCTGTTATAGTTGCCTCTCCATTTGCTGGTCCTCATTCGTATTCTCACTGGAGAAGCCACAGGCTCTGTAATGTGGATGCTGAAGCATGGCCTGAATTATCTGTCTTTTGCAAGGCAGAAATTTGCTTTTCAGCACGGTCCTTAATTGCACAGGAGAAACTAGGCAGAGTTTTTGCACCAGTGTGCTACTTGCTACCAACTATTGTGGTTTTCATTTAATACTTTTTTTTTTTTTTAAATCTATTTGAGAGTATTGTCCTTTTTTAAGACATTGGACTTTATTTTCTTAATCTTAGAATCATTCAAGTTTCCTGTAGATGAATAACTTATCCATGACCCTCTTCTACTTATTTTATTTTGCTATTTCTCATATGAGATGAAGTTGTAGTGCTGCATTTTAACACAAGCGAAAGCTTCCGGGCATCATGGAAGCCATTGTTTAGATTTACTGTGTATTACTGGCCTTTGAGTATCACCCCTGTAACTTTTACTGGGCCCAACAGCTGCTCTTAGACTAAAGAGTTGTAGAGAAAATGGTTGTTTATCCAGTAACTCTACATTACAATTCAAGTGAAGCACTGGAGCAACCTCTGTAAATGTTTTTTTTTTTCCTTCTAAAAAGGAATGTTTTGTTAGAGAAAAATACTTCAAATGAAAGGTTTTAAAAGAAGTTGGTAAATTGTGATTTTTCAAAAATATCTGTCGTATTTAATTCTGAAGTCATGATTTCAATAGAAACTTCATGGGTATTTTGGATGCATTGCTGATAATGTTGGGAAATCTGTAAAAACAACAAAGGAGTTAAATAATCTGTAATGATGCACTGGAGCAATACAAAGTGAGCTCAAACAGGCTATAAAGCAGACTGTAATAAGGAGGCTGAATACTTACATGACTAGCATAATCCACTGGGTGTGAAGCACTGCTTTCACAGCGGCCAGTGCTTTGTGAAGCTGACTGAGAAGTAGCCTGCTTCCACAGCATTCCTTCTCGTGGGGCTGTGGTGGAGTAGTATAGTGGCTGTGTTCTACTTAGTTATTTCTTATTTGTTCCAGCAATGACATTTCCATCTCATGACAACTTCCAGGTGTCTGAAATTTCTATTTATTCTGCCTTGGAATGAAGGCCAGTCCACGCAAACCAGCGGCTCTTTCACATGCTTTCACAAGAAGCAACAACTTCTGTTTCAGATTGAAAAACTGAAGGTTTTGGCCAAATTATCCAAATTATCTGGTGGTTTGTTTGTTGGGTTTTCTTTTTTTTTTTTTTCCTTCTCTGAAAGTGACTAGAAAGCCCTCCTACATGTTAAGAACATTACCGTCAAAATTTCTTTCCATGGAACATTTTAATGGAATTGTATTTTTTTTAAGAAGAAAAGCTCTGTCAAAACTATTCTGACCATCTCCTATGAATGTTTTATAAATATTTTTTAACCATCTTATGTGGATTTGCACTTTCTTCTGGCAGGGTTATGTGTCTGAAATGTGGTGTTGTTCCTTTGGATGGTTACTGTTTCTGTACTGAGACTCAAATGGTGCTGTCTAAATCTCTTGTACTCTTCCTGCCTCCTTCAGTCTAAGCCTTTCCCTGCGGTCACCAAGGAGGTCTCTCCAGTGAAGCCTGTCTATCTCTATTTGTTGCGACTTATCTGTGCTTTTGTGTCTAGTTCAACTGAAATCAGCCAGTAGGCTCATAGGTTCCTGACTGGGGGAAAACCATCACACACAACACGCTCGCATCAGCCTCATTTCTTTCAGAAAATAGCTGAATACCACAGAAGTGTGAATTAGTGCATGTGGTAAAAGACTCCGGCTAAAGAGGCCCCATGGCCCAGTCCATGCTCTGAACCATGTTAGCGTTAGTGCAGTGAGCTGCAGAGACATCAGGAAGCTCAGGTCACATGGACTCAACAGTAAAGCTGTGGCCTTGGGAGTGGAGGATATGATGAATGTTACAAAGACTCCTGGACGAGCAGCCCACACATCTTTGCAACTATTGGCAATTTATGCTTGTTTCAGTGTAATTTTTGCAAAGAGTTAATGAGCATTGTCCTTGGTGACTGCAGGAATGCTGTTCCCACTGAAACAATGTGCTAGTCGTTTATAGTTTGGTCTTTTCTCAACACTCTGCTCTGTCCTAAATAGAACCAAGGAAAAAATTGATTTTGCTGAAGCTGAACTTTGAAATCTTTGCTACTTAACTAGGTTTGATATTAGTTTACAGTCAGACAAAAGAAAAGGAATTCACAAATGTCCACAAATAATATTACTTTTTCACTTGCAAGCTGTACTTGTGTCTCTTTTACAGCTGTTTTTTCTTTGGTGGTCTTAATCTCAGAAGACTTCTTCCAGAGCTCTGTTGCTTGTGCCAGATGCCTGCAGTGAAACTCAAGGGTGGTAGGAATGGGCTCCAGCCATTAGACAACCACAAAAATCTCTCAATGATTCAGAAATTTCATTTAAACAATGAAAAGCAGGGTAGAGATAACAGAAAAGAAAAGAAAAAAAAGATGCAAGTGTGTCCCTCCTTTACATTTCATAGCCTACATCTGTTGTAGCTAAAGATTTCATTAGTGCAGCTGTTGTCTTCCACTGTCTACTTTACCCTTAGTTCTTCCTGTGAAAATGTAATACACTAAATCAGGACTGATTCTATTAGGTGCCCTGTTCTTAAGATACTTGGGTGACTGGAGGGTGAGTCTATCACTTTATAGATCAGTCTGTTATCTGTGTAGAGCTTTATAGGATATCTGGCACAAAAAAAAAGGGATGGTGGCAGAAGGAAGTTAAGTTGACTCAGCAGCTGTGGGAAAAAAGGAATAAAATATTGGAACATTTCTTTTTATATGCTTGGCAATAAAATTGAGACCAAAGGCCAAACTAGCAGCTGCTTATTCTTATTGAGATGTATATATTTCTTAGGGGGGATCCTGTGTCACATTTTCTCCATGTGACACCCATACTAATCCACTGATTTCATTGGAGGAGATATCTGACTGTGACTTTTCATTGGTGATGGAACTGCTCCTCTAGAGCAGAAATTCTCCCCTGAGTGTTCCTGACATGCTGCTATTGCCTATGATATCAACTCTGTAATTTTTAAATTGGTCGGAAATGGGTGGGTTAACACAAATCAGACCACCAGATGCTGTGATTCAGCAGTTTTACCTAGTCAGAAGTGTAGGTTTTCTCTACAAACTAGTGGACCAAAAGTAGCCATCTTGAAGTTTTCTCTGTTTCTAGCTTTTTTTGTGCACCTGTCGATATGGAAAAAAAAAAAAAAAAGTCTTCATGCTAAGAAAGGGAAATCACATCACAAGAAAACTGTAGAAACTGTAAGTCAGTTATTACATGATATTGGACAGTATTTCATAGTCTTAGTGAAGCAGATGTGTGATGATATGAGTAATCAGCTTTTTCTAAATTAGGAGAATAACTTTAGACTTTTGAGTCTTCTGCCAACTGCACCCTTTTCTTTGATGTTGCTGTTTCAGGCATGGTTATTAGAGTTTTCACTTGCGGCATTTTACAAGAAGAAATAATTCATCTCAGTATGCATCCCAGTGTCAGTTGTGAGCAAGAGCTTTTGTGAGTCACTGTCATGACTTTCACAGTTGGCAACAAATAATTAGACATAGAGAGAAGCTGGTAACAGAGTGCTGTAAACCTACAAAACAAGCTGTCACCTGACCATGAATTTTGACCTGAAATGTAGATCGAATGCGAGTTAATTGCCAACATCCTTTTTCTGGTTCTAGCCTTGGTCTTCCTGTCACAATTGAACTGGTTGCTTGTGCTCCTTTGAAAACCAAGCTGCTAAAAGGCCTGGAAATGTTTTGTCTATGAAGAAAAAAAAAAAAATCTGAATCCTATATTTGAGCTTTTTGTACTGTGATCAAGAATGTTATCACGTAATTTGGAGAAACTATCTCCAGTTGAAGCATCTTCAAATGACCACAGATATATTCTGTCACATTCTTTGGTACATCTTTAATGTGTTAGTGGACTTTCATATCTCATTCTATTTGTGGCTTTCTCCTTGGCCTGTTGCAAGATTGTTTTGTTTCATCTAATTTTTTCAGCTAGCAAACAAGGTTATAAGAACAAACCTTTTATAACTACTTGCTGCTGGGAAGTAAGTATTAATCAATCAAGTGCCTTACATGTATAACAGCTGTTTGAAAACAAATGAAAATTTATGGGGGAAAATCCACACACAGGCAATACTGGGCTCCGGTTTATGTTCTTTATTCAACCGAAAATACCACTGAAGTAATTTGGGCTTTTTATGAAGTGAGAACAGAGAGTGTCAAACTTTGATTCTTTTAAATAAAGCTTTTAACTACATTGACAGGATAAAATTCTATTTCAGGCCGTTTCTTATTTTCACACCCGAATTTAAGAAAAACCAACAAGTTACATGCTTGGCATTATTTTATTGAAAGAAAAAAAATTATTTCCAGAGCTAGATGAGTGTTTGAAATGAAAATTCCAGTTAAAACAAACAAAAAAAAAATAAAGGCTGGCATTCGAATATCAGCTATTCTAAAGATTACTTTTGAATGAAAATTGTGGAGAACTCTCATGTGCATTTAGATATAGTCAACCACAAATAGAGACTTCTTATGTATTGATATATAGTGCAAGGTTGTATCTTGCTGCCATAATTATTTCTGTTTTACAGGTGGGAAGGTTGAAGCAAAAGAGGAGATTTTTTTTCTCCTAATGCCTAAAGAGAATAGAAATCAAGAGTTCTGTCAGTAGGTTCACACTGTTTGTGTTGTGTCCTGACAACAGGAGAGACAGTTCTGCATAACTGCTGAGAGAGAGCGTTTATTTGCTCGGGCATAATTCTTGGAGCACAGGCATATGAGCTTGTATCTACTTTTCCAGATGGGGGTAGAAGTATCCTGTAGAAGTTGCATTGTGACTTACAGAGTTAGAAATATATAATCTTTTCTAACCTGGTGCTTGTATTTGGACTGTTGATAACTCTAGAATGGGTGTGTTTGCTTGGAAGCACAAATAGAATTGAAAGTTGCAACTTAGCCTCTATTTGTCTAGACTGCAGAATAATGTTTGCTGCTGGACTTCTGGAAGTCATCTGGTCTAACTTGCTCAAAGCAGGTCAGCTTCAAAGTGGGATCCACTTCAGAGTTAGACCAGGTTACTCAGGGGGCAGATAACAATTCACAGGGTTTGGATGATGCTTTGAGCAGATTTGTACTGCAGCTCTGTACTCTGGGGGAGAAGTCATTTTACAGCTAATTTGGATAATGTGGATAGTGCAGTTTTAGTTACAAAATGTCTCACAAACTGGCTTTTGAACTGTGAATGGAAGTCATTATCATTCAGGCGAATATGTAATATCCATGCAAGCAGACAACTGACAGAACACCACTAAATGGCTGCCTGATAGCAACAGCTGGTTTGTCAGAAAGAGAAGAAACATGAGCAAAATTAGCAAATGATTCAGCAAGCAGTAGCCCTGATGTAACACATGGAAATGCTGCCAGTATTCTAGCACAAGTGTTAACAACTGGATTAATGAGTCTTTTAAAGATGGTGGCTACCAGGAGTATACTTCGTTCTCTCTTTCCGAACAGTGACAGCAGCCAAGTACGCTCTGATGAACTGGCCAGTCTGTCTGCACAGCCCTGACCACATAGCTGTGATATGATGCTGGAGCCTGGTACCATGCCGAGTGGTCATGAGGAGGACCCATTACCCCCTAAGCATCTCCTCATCTTTTCTCTAGCCCATGTGACATCGCGCCCTTCTATTCAGACAGGACATACTGAACTGACGTGACCTAACTGAAGAGATGCTCTGGCAATGATTCTAGGAAAGAGGTGACTCCCTGGGGAAGGTGGTTGTATATAATGGCTTGTGACCTCTGACTATGGCTGAAGCTGAAATATCATAGCAGGATGTGAGTTACAGAGCTTGTGCTTGTGGAACAATCTGCTCATACAGTCTTGGGATGGGATGGGGATTTAGCACTGAAGCACCATGTTGAGATTATAACTGGCTCATGGAGAGCTACACAATGACTATGGCAGCATCTGGATCACCTCAAGAAAAGTCAGAGGAAGCTTGGGATGGGATGAGAAGACTTCATTTTCAGCCACTGTCATTGCCCCTGGTTGTGTCAGCCTCTATGGAGCCTGATGGGCTTACACTTTTTGTACTAATGGCAGCAGTAGCCTTGTGGCCACCTGATCAGCTGCCTCTCCTGTCAGCCTCCCACTTGATGAAGTGAAGCATGGAAGGCCACCAGGGACTAGCAAGGATTTCATGCAGCCTAGAGCTGCATCTAGGAATGGGAAAGCTATAAGGAAGCAATCCACCAGGATCTGGTTTTACCTGGTGGTGTAGAGAGGTTATCTATTGGTATCTATTTGGTCAGGCATTGGAATAGGCTGCCCAGGGAGGTGGTGGAGTCAGCATCTCTGGAGATGTTAAAAAAACATGTAAACAAGGCACTTTGTGACATGTCCATGGTGATGTTAGGTTGATGGTTGGACTTGATGATCTTAGAGGTCTTTTCTGATCTGAACAACTCTATGATTCTATGATTCTGTTACTTTGCTTCTATGACTGTGAATGAGCTAAAAAAGGATGAGCTGAATGTTTTTGTTTTAGAAATGTCCTAGAAGGATAGTTTAGTTTGTAGTGTTAATATTGTAAGAATTTAGAGACAATTGCTGGCACAAAGGGGAGTGGATTTGGCCCAAAGCATGGAGATTTCTCCTGGTGAAGAAATTGTAGTCATCCTGAGAGTGAAGTCAAGTCTGCTAGGCAATAAGGGATTGCAGGTGCTGAATGCAAAAAGATTAGTTAACTGTAGCCTCTGAATGAGACCAGTCAGGCAAACTCTCAGGTATTAGAATCATGTTTGTTTTAGACAGTGTAAAGATTAGACTAATATTAGCAGTAATGTGAAGTACCTGATCAGAAAGACTGGTTCAGAAGGACGTTTTCAGAAAGAAATATCTTTGTAGTGTTCATACTTAATCTGGAAAACTTTGTATCTTACGGGAAATGCAAAGCCATAGCAAACCATGTCTAGCATGTACTGTGATCTGCTCATAAAGCATTTGCTGTACTGGTAGGTACTGGTATCAGGACACTGATATATTTCAGGAATGACAGAAGATGGGGCCAAAGGACATTACAATCACTCACAGATACTTACATAATTTTAATAAGTTGTTGCAAGGATTGTAAACATTTTCCAGAGATTCACAATGAATGTGTAACTGCTTAACACAGGATAACCTGTACTGGGAAGTGACAGCACTGGGAGATGTAACAGTGAAAATGTATCAGTATTAGAGAAGGAGCTGTGAAGAGAGAAAGCAAAGAAATTCATGTTCTACCGAGAAGGAGCTGTGAAGAGAGAAAGCAAAGGAATTCATGTTCTACCGAATCACTTTTTGTTTCCTGAAGATGGGAAATAGTGCATCTGGGCTCCTGCATAGGAAAGGAAGGTGGTATAATGGGAAATGAATATAATGAAGCCTTGGAATATGATAGAACTCCGAGTATATTTCTTGTATAGGATAACGTCACATGTTTCTTCCAGAGATTCAGCCTTAATAGAGCCCTCGTGTCAGCTTGGGAGAAAGGAAACAGGAAGCATGTAAAAAACTATTTGAACAGTTTAAGCTCCATAGTGGCTCTCTGCCCTAGACAAGGATTTCATCTGTGATGTCTTGCATTGCCTGGAGGGCAGGGGTACTTGTATCACATCATTCTGGTGATTTCAAGCTGGATATGGATTCAGATACTGGCTAAAGCTGAATGAGGCAATTCCTATAAAGAGAGTGAATATCTATGCTTCATTTGGAATTAAAAAACCACACCCTACAACCCCTCGTCTCTGCCTTCCTCCACCCCTGAACAGTCTACATGGGAAATGACAGTCTACATATTAAAATGTCATAAATCAAAACAGCTGTGAACCTCTCACCAGCCCTAGAGCTTTCTAGATGTAGAGATGAACTTCTGTTTTACTCAAGAGGGTCCATAGCACAGAACATGGGATGTTAGTGTTGTTGCCATCAGCTGTATTTGTATGACAGGTAAGAGAGAAAGTAAACTCTTGAAATGCTGAATGGTAAAAGCTTCCCTGAAAAGAAACATGCCAAATTTCTCACCTTTTTTTGGATCTGGCAGCATATGCTACAAGGCTGGCAAAACTTGATAAGGCTGAAGCATCTTGTGAAGCATGGGATATTATTCTTTGCTAGGATGGGAACATGTTTTCACAGGGTTATGTGAAGTATATGCTGCATTTTTCATGTGAAATCTTTGGCTTGGAGCTATTTAGGTCACCTCACCATGAAGATCTAGAAAAAAATAGTGAAATGTCATCAGCGTTACTTGTTCTTGTTCTGTTACAATGAACCGGATGTGATTGAAAGATAAACAATCAGTAGCTTTCTGCCTGGGAAAGTAGCTGTTTTTAATCAGCATATGCACACACTTGAAGTAAGTAAAAGAGTATGTAGCAACTTTTAGTTTGGAAAAACTCACTCATCTTCAATTCAGAACAATTGCTGAGCAAAAATGACATTAAATCTATTAAAAATTTCCATGTCATCCAGATTTAAATTACCAGGGAGGGATTATCTTTATAGCTGAGATGAAAAATAAATGATTAATGGGAGCTTGGAAATTATTTATTTGAAAGGCTATGAGCCCAGCCCAGGTTTTGATAGGAAGGAAAGTTAAATTCTCAGCATGCAGGTGGGTGTGTAAAGGAAATAATCCTTCAAAAAATAGTCCTGGGACTTATACCAGAGACTAAAAGTTATTTCTGAAGTTGGGTCAGTCATTAATAGCAACTCACTTTCCAGGCTGGATACTGCAATGGCCTGAATTCATGGGTTTTAGTGATGATCACAACATCCAGGTTGATACCAGGATTTCTTGTTAATCATATAGAAACAGCAGAGTCCTTACACTTGGGTAGTGACCATCTGCAGGAATACATGCCAAAAAGATACAACATTTTGGAAATGTCCAAATCAGATACAAAGCAAAGCTGCTCTTCCAGAAGAGTGCTAAAAGGACTCAACACTGACAGCTGTGCTGAGGCCCTGTCCATTGAGAGAGATGTCTGGGGTGTAAACATAGTGGGGAGGCATTAAGCAGAATAGTTGTATTATCCAGACTATTACAGAGTATTATAGTCCCATGCTTTGCTCCTTTCATACTTACATCCTGTTTTGCAAGTGCAACCTCAGATACATGAGAAACATGCTGGTAAGGCCTCGCTTGAGATACCTTGAAGGAGAACAATAAGGAGACAAGTGGACTGTTGAAATAAGATTTTTTTTTTCATGTGTGTAGGATGCTGTTAAATAAATCTCATTGCCAGCTCCATAACTGAAAAACAACCTTAGAAAAGGGTTTGGCAACAAGAGAAAGAAGAATCATTTGGAAGAGAGGAGAAAGATCTAAGCAAAGCTGAGAATGGGGGCAAGAAGGCAGTCAGCTTGTTGACGTTAGAGGATATCATTGGTTAGGGAAGCTGAATGTCTAGGTTTGGCCATGCCTGTGCTTTCCTAGACAGTTTTCCCTATGCCTTATATAAATTGAAATTGTCCTCTTCTCAACTTTCATCTGGAAGATCTGATACTGATCAAGCAACAGGTTAATACACCGGAGGAGGTGAATTCAAGCATTGTGGTTTCTGGGGCTGAACCATGCCAAAAGTTCCAGTGATGTTGGTATTCCTTTGCTGTTTTGTTTCCTATTGCAGGCTTCTGCAAAACTGTTAGTGTATAGCTCATGCATAAAGCAAGGTGGAGCTGGCCTTGACAAGTACAATCTGATGTATATAGATTTTGTTTGTGCATGATTCTACTTCACTGAGTTAGTAACTGCTAGTAAA
Organism: Ramphastos sulfuratus; assembly: GCA_013399055.1. Lineage (NCBI taxonomy): Eukaryota > Metazoa > Chordata > Aves > Piciformes > Ramphastidae > Ramphastos > Ramphastos sulfuratus. The sequence continues at coordinate 14,850 of WBNM01028438.1, read as the reverse complement.
TAATGAAAAAGCATATTGCTTACTATAAAATAAATAGTTCAGCCTAACACTATGGAAGCTGAACATCCATTTTGAGATCTTATGGAAACAGAGGAATTTTTTCAGTGTTGTCCTAGTTAGCAGTAGTGGAAGTGGCTTTCTCCAGGAGAAGGCTATATGTGGATATGCAGTGAGCATACCACCAATACCACCTTTGCCTCCCTTCTCGTTTGCCATCTGGAGCTGTCCAGCAGAAGTCACACAGGTGCTCTGTGATGGGGTCTGGTAGGAGGACAATCCTCTAGCTGATAGCAACCAAGCCACCCATGACTGTTTTTCTGTTTCTTATGCATGGAGGAAGCCCTGGCATACTTCTCAAAACATTTATCTTTCATGACAGCTGACAGAAAAAGCTGATCAACTTCCTTCAGAATTTCCATCTTGAATAAACCCTGACAAGCTGATGTTTGTTTCAGTTCCAAGTCTGAACGAAAAGACAATAGAAGCTTTTTGTGGCTGATAGCTCAGAGTTTTTATGAGACATAGTTATTTGGCAGAACAAAGCAGTTTAGTCAAACCCAGTTTGTCCTTCCACACACTTCAAATAAGTCATGGAGAGCTGTGGTGGTTTCAGGGCTGTTAGTTTACAATTTGCTTTTCAAGACGTGGTCTTGATTTGGTTGATGTACCTTCTCATGCCAGTCATTTCCACCTTTGATCTTACCTCCAGACAAAAGTATTGTTGATATACCATTTCAGTGTCATAAGCTCTCCACAAATCAAGGCTTTCTACTTTTTTTGACAATAGAAGAAGTTTTCTTAAACACATAGAATGGAACTATGCTGATAGCACTTTGACACTTGCTTTTGGTGTATTAAGCCAAGTGAATGCAATTCCTTCTGTGGCTTTGTACTGGAACAATAAATGAGGTCATAAAAGACAATTCAGACCAAATATTTCCCCATGAGAAAATGAGATTTAGTTAAAATAGGAATAAATCTCTGGATCTGTTTTGTGGTCATGTCCCATGGCACCTGCAGTTCCAAGGCTCTTCCTTTTTATTCACTCCCCAAGGATCTGCATGGCATCTGCATTACACTGCAGGGTCTTCTCTGATGCTGCACTGTTTCATGAGTGAAGTCTGGCAAAAAAATATGAGGTTTTAGGAATGCGAATGTTGTGAGACACTACTCGTTTTTGGCCATAGAAGAGATTAATTTTTTCACAGTGATGAATATTGACAGTTCTCTGGACACTATGCATCTCCTTAGTAGCAGCCAAATAAAAAAGCAAAGTTTGGGAATGACTGAACACATAGGTCTTTCACATTTCCTTTCTGAAGAGAATTTGTAAGAGAAGGATTCAGAATTATTACAGAGTAACAGAAAGTGGCATTTGCATCAGGTGTTCTACAAACTTCGGTAAAATAAAATTTATTTAGTTAAACTGATTTCAATGATATTTTCTCATTTCTCAAATCTTTGCTGTGGACTGGAAGTTTTCCCATTGTGCTGCCAACATTGGTCTTTGACCTCTAAATCACCCCAACTGCTAATGTGTCTTTCTTCTGCTATGCCAAGCTAGGGCACTGTCTTAGGCTGCCACACTGTGAGGTATCCCAGAGTGCTAGAAATTCTTCAGTGGAGGAAGACAGCAAGCTCTGGTCAAGTGATTGACTAATTTATTTTCTGGGCTACTGTGTCAGGGGTAGACTGATGTTATGAACTGAGAAGGGATGCTGTAACGTGCCTGAAAGAGAACAGTAAAAACATTTTTTAGGTTTAGAAAAGAATGCTAAAACCTCTATGCTTTTTCAAGCCTTGCAACTTTACAGACCATACCTTTTACTCCTCATTACTTTACGCATGATAGCTGTATATTTACTGTATGGAGATGATAAAATTATTGGTACTGAAGATAACATGCTTTCTTCTCTTGAGCTTCCTTTATCTAGCAAGTTTTCAGTCTTGGCTCAGTATTGATCCTATTTAGAAAGTTGTGAAGTAGCTTTCAAATGTGACTGGGTGACACTGTTAATTTGATGTGTGCTTGAGGAGGGAGAGAGAAATAACTGGCTGGTACATTTTATCTTGAGGTGCTAGAGATGAAATTGCTTTCATTTCTGCCTTAAATAGCTCTAACTTAGAAAGGTGGTGGAAGCCCTATCCCTGAAGGTCTTTAAGGCCAGGCTGGATGGGGCTCTGAGCAACCTGATCTAGTGTGAAGTGTCCTTGCCCATGGCAGGGGGATTGGAACTAGATGATCCTTGAGTTCCCTTCAAGCCCTGACAACTCTATGATTCTATGAACTTGGTTTCTCTATATGCTGATTGCTGATTTCAGCATCACAATACTTCTGTAGAAATCAGCATTTCAAAATGCTCAGTTGAAGGCAACCTGTGGTAAACAGTCTTAAACAGTCTTAAACATATAAGGTGGAAGCAATTTCTGAAGTTAAGTCTTTAGTGAAACTTAAATACCATAGTACTCCTTTCTCTGCACTGTTATCAGATTCTTCTCAGTCATGGTTTCTGTGGAAGGCTGATTCCCTTCATCCTCTGCTCCAAGAAGTTATTATTTTCACTCACTCTAAGAAAATAAACTCAATGGAAGTATATATAAATATTTGCTTCAAGATACTCCAGTAGAGTCCAATCCAATATGTACAGAAGTCTTTCTAATGACTGCAGTCTGATCATTTCCATTCAGTCCTGTAGTGAACGACAATTTAGTTTAATTAAAAACAAACAAACAAAAAATCAAACCAAAAATCCCACACCAAACAAACTCAAAACAAAAGACAGGAGGAAGGCTTTGATGAAAAAGAACATTTTGGTATTTGTAACATTAATCCAAGTGTAGCTGATTTTCCGTTGCATTACAGAGTTGTGTTGCGTGTTCTACTTTTAGCAGTTCACATATGTTCACAAGTATTGATCTGCATTGAATCTTGTTTGATCTTTAACTCCAGATGCTTGTTTCTTACATATCTATGCAAATTCTTCGCCAGATTAATTTAATCTACTCGATTCCTAGCAGGATACTGTATTCTCTGACTGTATTTGCTGTACTTGCTGTTTTGCAAAGGTATCTGAACAAAACCATAAAATAAAGGCAACCCTGAAAAGTCCTAGTGAAGTCAGCTGGCTCCAGAGGGCACAGTTCTTCCATCACTGACAGAGCGTAAATCAGGGCCATGTGGTGTGATACTGATTTTGAATGAGTGCAATAAAAAGCCAAACGAGGTCGGTCAGCTGTGAAAGGAATGGCTTTACAGCTCATGGTCCCATTTTGGTTGCTTGTGACCTGAATACCTAGCTGTACTTGTACCAATGCGTAGCTTAATCACTTCTTCTGAACTATGACATAAATGTGCAATTATTTGAATGTAGCAGACTGCACTAGCAGTTGAGTTAGAAATCTCAACACTTGCTTTTTCTCCCTTTCAGGATAAGCAAATTCCATGTGTCATCACAGAATGAGATACCTCAGCCTCTTATTTCGTGCTCATAATCTAGAGCCTGAGCAGGACTGTGTGCTGCAACTTCTTATGTTCTGTGGGAGAGGGAGTGCTGAAGGAACCCTTGGAGTGACAGGCTCTTTCAGTTGGAGTTGGTGTACAGATTGTCAGCTTGGCAAAGTCCCAGCAAGCTACAAATGGCACATATGTAGGAGTGGTCCCATCACAGTAGACATCTGATTTCTCTTTCTGTCTTCTCTTTCTGCATTAATTTCATAGGGCTGCATGTCAAATGTCTTTATTCAGATCTCCTTTACCAGTCAAACCAAGTCTATACAAACTCCTTTTCTGGGCAGGTCTTCTTGGTGATGTGTCATGCAGCATGTCCCTTTGCTCTAGCCAAGCTCAGATCATGTGTCAATCTTAGGAAGTTAGAAAATATATGTGGTTGAACCACAAAACCAATTTCCAAGAGGGAAAATTGAAAAAAGAGAGATATTGCAGAGTGGGATGCCAAAGGATCCTTGCCATCTGGGAAGAGGCCTTTGGGCGAATTAAATAGATTTCTTTTCTGTGGAGATGTCACAAATGGCAGGTGTGTTGCAAAAGCTGCAAAAGTGTCTGTAGTTTTTTTATTTGGATGAGTAGTGAATTGGACTTTAAGTGGCTACTCAATATCCTAATTGTTTATAGGAGAGGTAGCTTTGTTATTTTCCAATGACCTTTGTTCAACTGTTCCTTTTCACTTGTGCTAATTGTCACCACTCATATATGAGTTACTTATGTGGAATGAAAGCAGTAATACACAGGAAACTGAAAGTGTCTGGTGTGTGTTTCCCCCTTACCTCCTGCTGCAGATGTGGAAGAAACCAGCGTTTAGCTCTGGCATTAGCTTTCAGTAGCGAGCTGTTGCTGCCTTTATTGCTAATTCCTGGTGCTTGGCCCACAGTCAAGATGATGTGACATATATTCACTGCAAAGTCCCTAATATCCAGCAAAGTATTCAAACCAGAACAGTCAACAATTCAAGAGGAAGTTTCGTTGCTTTTATTTTGCCTACTGATTAGATGAAGTATAAGATTCCATTTCTTTATTGCTTAGCCTAGTGCATTAGGTACGAAAATCTGTTTAATAGCACTAGGTTTTAAGAAGGTACAGTCTAAGGAAAATGATCTCTTGGTATAAATTGACATGCTTCCAATGATTTTTCTAGTGGGAGAATCATTTGCACAAAGTGAGGGTCATACTTACAGTCTGTATTTTCAAAGATCACAAATGTCTACCAAACCACTGGGCCTTTTTGCATTTATATTCAGAGCAAAGGTACAAAGACTGCAGTGTAATGAGGCTGATTTAAGAGGATATTACATTCAGAGATATATACATACCTGAGTAGATGCACGTCTGTGAATTGACCAAAATATGCCAGGATTACTGAGCAAGAAGAGACTGTAGAAGCTTGTTGGACTCTTTTGCCAAGGGGAAAATGGACCTGAATATTACATCATGATGAGCCTTCCTTCATTCTTTTCCATATGCTTGGAGCCTTGGAGTGGGTAATACAAAAATGTTGTCCCAGCTCCCCTCTGAACCCCTATACTGGATTTGTGAGACTTTTTACTATCCTGACTGAAAAAGACCCAAGAGACTAAGCTCATGTATCTAAGGGAGCACTCTCCACTAAACACAGTTTAAAAATGCTGTATTGTTGTTTTTTTGTTTGCCTTTTTTTTTTTCCCCTTTAGAATTCAGTACATCTGAGAAGGGAGAGAAGGGTGTTCTTTCTCATCAGGAAGATCACAGCTCTCAACTGTATATTTTTTTCATCAAAAGAAGCCCAGAGTAAGATGAGCACCAAGTTAAAGGAAACAATGGGAGTGTGAATGTCATTTAAACATATATACATCTGCAAGCCATTCTCTTCTGAATGTTTGGGAAGTTTACTATCTAAATATTGCTTTTTCTTACTCATTCCCTGCTCTGCCTAGCTCTGTTCTCAGCCTTAGGACAAAAGGTGGGTGTGGTGCACAATACCATGCAGTGCACCATCACTGCAAAGTCTTTTAAAGTCCAGATACCACTCCATGTAGAGCAGCTGAAAAGCTCTGCCATTAAGCAGACAGGTGGAAGCTCGGCAAGGAGCCCAATGCAGGAGCTAAACCATTGCATGCGTGACTCCATTAAAGTACTTTTTAGTTTGGAAATGAAAAAAATGCCTTAGGCAGACCTTCTCAAAATAGCATTGTGGACACAAAGCCAATATAAACATTAGAAGTTCTTAAAGTGCATTTGTTTGATTCATGGGTTTGAATTGACTCCTTTACCAGTGACAGACAGTGCATATAACTCACTAGCAACTCTCCAGAGACTTCTCAGCTGTTTGCATGGAGAGACAGAGACTGTTCTGCAGGGAGGTTTCTGTGACGTGGATGTTTCTAGAAGGTAAAAGGTCAAAAGCAAAATTCTAGAAACCCAGCAAATAAAAAACTAATACAGCCCTGCCCATCATCTGTGCTGACAAAAGTCTCTTGGAGCTATTAGTGTTATTTAATTTTTTTTTGTTTGTTTTACAACAGCAACACTAATTTATTTGTATTAGTAGCCCCAGCTGTGGTCAGGGTTCCATTGTTACAACCAGTGGAGGGGCATGTTGTAACAGGCAGATCCTCTCTGAAATATTAATGCTTTATTCTGAGCAGCAAGACTGTGTATGGGAGGTAAGGAGGAGTCTTCTTCCTACTTTACAATTGGACAATGGTGGCATGCAAAATTTTACAAGTTGTGCAAGGCCAAGGCCACCCACAGGCCAGAAACTGTAAGCTGGGGATTGTAAATCTCTCAGCTTTAATGAGATGTCTGGATAGAGAGAGTTTCATATGAGACCAGTTTAAAAATAAAGCAGAAAAAGCACTGAAAATATACCATAGCCAGCATACCATGTGCATGGTCAGTACTGCTGCAGGCAGCACAACATTTCTGTGTACTAACAATGTGTAGGCTCACCTTGGTCTAGAATAAAGTTGAGAAGTGATTTTTTTTTTTTTTTTAAATGGAGAGCACACAGTTCTGAAACTACAGTTTTCTTACATTCTCAAAAATCAAGCAGCTGTAAGTACTTTTACTACTGAGAGCAGCATTACTGACATGTGCCTCCACCACTGCATTGAGAATGAACATAGGCTGCTTCTTCTGGACACAAAAGATGCTAACATTGTAAATCAGCTTAGAGTCCCTTGACCCACTGTATTAGGTGTTTCCCCTCACACCTGCAGCCATGCAGGTGCTCACAAGTAGTTGGAGAATATTCCTGACTTTCACCAGGAGGTCAAATAAAAAGTTCAATGAGAGGGAAAATAGTGTAGCATATGGTGGTTGAGGGGACAAAAAAGAGTGGAAATGAAAATGATTCCCACTCTGAAGCAAGGAGTTAAAAAAAGAAATAATTTGTGAACTTGTAATATTTGCTGTCCTCCCTCATTCCATATTTTTTCAAATACAAAAGAAAAGGATGTTCCAGATGGAACTAAGTTTCCAGGATGGCAGAAGGTTGTTTGTGCAAACTGAAACCTTGGACGTTTTCCTTTCTTAGGTTTGGGTATTCACAGACACAATTTGTGTTGCTATGACCCCTGAAAGATCTAAATTTCAAAAGTCACTCAGATAATCACTGTCGTTGCCCTGCTTTAGTCACTAATAAGCTAGTTTGAGCTACTGCTTGGGGAAAAGCAGCAAACTGAATAGGTGACTGTTCTCTTACAGAAAGATGGCAGGAGACTATAGAGAATGTGTTAATTGAGATAGAGGAAGTCTCTTTTTTTCTGTCACTTTCACCATTCTCCATTTCCTTAATGACAGCATGAATGTTAGGGTAAAGATATTGTCACAGATTTCCTAACACATGATGCTAATACTGTAAGGCTGATAAAAGATCTGAAGGGAAAACAAGAAACTCTTCTATGAATGAGCCTGATACATTGCCAGGTAAAGATAACAAAAAGACTTCCATCAGCTCCAGTTAGGCTTGGTTTTATATGTCATAATTAAATGTACATTACTGTTCTGTTTTCCTTTTGCAAGCTGTCCCTTTATTGGTAGTGCTGTTATTGTCGAGTGGCATAGGAAGTGCAGGCTTGGAGTCCGACTGCACCTGACTTCTTGATGTTATCTGGCTAGGAATAGCCTTCAGGGAAACCTGTCATGATCTTGCCACTTCTCTTGACTGTGCAAGGGCTCTGTGAGTGACAAACCCTTCTGTCCATAGTGTAGTTATATTCCTCATTTGTGTGATCTGAATGAAGGTGTTAAGCAGAGCATCTTGTATCAGGTACATGTTTGATCGTGGACCCAAGCACATGCTTGTGCCTATGGTTTGGCAAATTTCATCTGCATGCAGCAGGATGCAACTTCATAGAATCAGAGAATCAGCCAGGTTGGAAAAGACCGCCAAGACAAATCAGACCTCCAGTCAAATCTATCACCCAGCCCTATCCAATCAACTAGACCATGGCACTAAGTGCCTCATCCAGTCTTTTCTTAAGCACCTCCAGGGACGGCGACTCCACCACCTCCCTGGTCAGCCCATTCCAATGGCAAATCACTCTCTCTGTGAAGAACTTCCTCCCAATATCCAGCCTAGACCTTGCCTGACACAACTTGCTATGAATAGCAAATGCATTATTTCTCCGTCTTGTCTGTATATGCCATATGAACAAGTCATATAGAAAGGAAAGGAAGATAACCAATTTACTTAGGTACTAAAACAGGATGCTTCAGGCCAGTCCCATGTGACTGGAAACAATTTATGACTAATTTTTCCCAAAATATTCATCATGTTCATTCTTAAATCTTTGCTACTGTTAAGGAAGAAACTCCTTCAATTTTAACTAAAGGGCATCCTAAAAATAGCTTTGATTCTTGTGAATCAGAAGGCTGCCTAAAGTGTGCCCAGAAAGACTTTTTTTTTTTTTATTATTATATTGTTTTGCTTCTCCTTATTGCAGCTACATTAATGAAATCTGAAAGTAAATCCTGTGTAGTTACTGATAGGATGTGTGACTGTTTGTACCTTTAAAGTTGTGGCCAGCCCTGCTAAATTTGCCACACCTGTACTAGGCTTTTTAGCAAGAAAGAAGCTGGACTTGCAGGGAAAATATGTTCATGTTGCTTTTATGAAAAGTTGTAAAATGAGCCAAGGCAGGACTAGGGGTATACTACTCTGTAAGGGTGAGCTGTAGCAGTTCTGAGCTTGAGGTAGAGCACTTTTTATAGGATTATAATGTTAAATTGAGGAATACTGCCTAGATAAATACTGTTCTTGTGGAGGTCCCTCCTGAAGAAGAAGAAAGTGTGGGAAAGCACTGAGCTTTCCTGGGATCTCAGAACTTTCTTTCGCTTGGAAAAGAAGGGACTACTGAGGACACTATTGAGAGCAAGGAGTAAGAATGAAAGACTTGGCAATATGCTTGAAGCCCTGGTCCTTCAGTCAATCTCTGGTGGCACAGGAGTGAAGCCTGGGCAAGCTACTGCATTGCCTGGGGCAGCTGAAAGGCAGCAGCAAAGAGTAAGAATGAGCCCTGCTGAGTTTGGTTTGGCAATTCCAAGGTTGCTTTTTTCCTCAAGGCAATCCTCCTTTGAAGTTCTGGAGACTTGATTAACTCATTTGCTGCTACCTGTCTACAAATGGCTGGCAGATGAAATCTGCAGCTTGTGGAAACAATGCACCGTTAGTGAATGCTTCAAATGGTAAGCATGTCCTGTGGGGCCTGTGTGGGGTCTTAAAGTGCAGATGTCTTTGAGAGGCTTGTTTGGGATCACAGTCTCTAATAGCCTTATCAGAGATTATGGGCACTAGATGGCCTTATTTTGTGTGTGTGCACACAAGAAGGTATGCTCCCACCTGCTGCAGAGCTGTGATGATAGTACCAACTTGCTTTTCATGGCTCTATAGTACATCAGTGTTCATTCTCTGCAGACAAGGAGGGAAAAAAAACGTACAGGGCTGACTCCTGTAATGCAGTCTGATATTTGAGCCTTTTGTTAAACTGATGGCATGTTGCTAGAGTAAAGTCTGCAAAGTTAAAGCTTTTATCGGAACAAGCAGTGGTGCTTTGATTTAAGTACAAGGATGTTGTAAATCCTGGGATACTGCGAGTTCAGGAAAGGGGTGACATCACTTGGACATGCCTTTTAAGCAGATTCACCATAATCTGCAGACATTTATTGGTCCAGGTGAGATTGCAGGTGGCTAATCTCTGACCTTTATCTCCTTTGCACTTTGAAGAATTAAGACAGATGTTGATGCATACTGTTGCTATTGACTGGAAGGAAAGGCTTGAAATCCTTTGCTGCAGGATGTAAAATTTATTTTTTGTTACCAAGACTACCTAAAATGTATTTAACTACTGGAGCATTAACCACGGCTTGTCATTATTGCATGCAAAGCAATTGCCATTGGGTTGCTATTCAACAGGAAAGTCTGATGCTTACATAAAGTTCTTACGCAGCTTTCCAAATGCTTGTGTCTGAGCCGAGTTAGGGGAAGTGATAAGGGTGATGGTGCTTGGGGTTTTGCTAGAAAATCACTGTGAAACAGCACCTGTACTGATGCAAGGGAACCTTTCCTTACCCAAGCCAGTTTTAGATCCAGGCCATGTTGGGCTGATGTGTGTTCTGTTTTCATCAGACTATTGGTGTATGTGATTTGCCTTGCAGAGTCATTGTTCTGTACTCAGACTAGTGATGGTGGTGGTTATAGCACTGATGGACTTTCTGACCTTCCCCGTCTCTGTGCCTGGGGCAGCACGCAGCATGCTTCTCTGTTTCTGAGGAGGATTTTATTGCAACTTTTGTGTACTGAGGTGATGATTTTTATTGCAATTCTGTAATATGCTGTTCATTTAATTGTAGGGTGCTGCTTTATAAACTTCTTTTCTTTCATTATAAGGATGAAGGATGGGAGTTTGAAGAAATCAGAAGAGGTGTTTTAAAACTAGAGGACCTTCTTTCTTTTTATTCTGCATAATTGATGTTGGCTACTGGTATTTAATTTTCCCTTCCAACTAATGGGGCATGTGGCACGATGAGGAGCGGTCTAAGGAGTGTTAGTAATTATGTTGTGCAACTAAATGTCCAAAAGAGTGAATACATACTCATTTTATGCATTTTCTAACCAATGCTTTGGCTCAAGTGATGAATCATGTGGTAGAAATCTGTCATTTTCCACTTTCATATTGGCTTCAGAAGGTGAGGAAGATCTTCACAAATAACTTTTTCATCAAATGCTTTTTCAGAATCTCAAAAGAACAGCAGTAAGAAAGAGAGGTGGTGTAGGGTAGTAAGTGGAATGTGCAGGTGGTAATGGAGGAATTTTGACACTTGCAACTTATGTGGAATCATTTTTATAGCCTTGTGACAAATTCTGTGGGATTTCAATCCTTGGAAGTGTTCAAGATCCAGTGAGACAAATCCATGAGGAACTTTGTCTAATTAAACCTTGCCTGAACTGGAGTTTAGAGTCTGACTTCCAGAGGACTCTTCCTACTTAAATTATTCCATGATTTTCATAAGAGTACCCAATACCTTGGTACCTGTATCTCTGTGTAGTGTGTGATATATGTTATACTGTTCTGGCAGGGATTTTCTGATTAATTTCTGAAGTCATTTACAATGAAGTAATCCTTGAAAAGATCAATAAACATTATACCATGCAGTATCATCTTGCTGTATGTGCTACTTTTCATACCAATGTTTGCCTGAATTCATGGCTGCTGTAAATCATTTGAGCTCTGTGAGTAGTTGGTTGTGACATTTCGATTTCTTTATTTCTTTTGTATATTCACATCTGACACTTGGTTTTCTTAGTACTGTGTCCAATGTGCAGTGCTTAAAAGGAGATTAAAGCTCGGGGCTTCTCTATTAGCTTTTAAATTCATAATGGAGCCTCCTTCTAACTTGGTCTAAGGTTAGTCAATGGCAGCCAAATAAAATCGGTGATTGCTTCCAATCTTTCCCTTATTGCTGCTATGATTTAAAAGATCTTTTGTGTACATAAGAGCTGTGCCCCTTTTATTTTAAGATAGGAGTCCAAAGTACTTTCAAGCTGGTGAAATGTAATTGACTTTTGTCGGCAGAGAATTTTGCTTATTCAGAAGTGTTTGAAGGTTGACAGATTGAGGATCCAACCTCTGCCAGTTGGCTAGGAGGGAGCACCAAGCCTTGGATGCATATAATCTTGTGAGAACAGTTTAATTCTGGAAATAAGGAAACATTTCCTAAAACTGCTGATTGCTGGGAGGCTATACCACAAGATGTATAAGTCACTTGCTTTGTTTCTGTTCCTAAACAGCTGTTTCCTAGACATGGTTGGAAAAAGGATAATGGACTAGAAGGACCTTTGATTTAACTCATTATGGCTGTTGTTATTTTTGTGTAAAGTAATAGTTGTTTGGAGCTGTGTCTAATAATGGTTGGTAAAGGAGGACCCAGACAAATGATAGAGCTGGGGATTTTGAGGGATGTTGCATTGATGAAGAGTGATGGAGGTGGTCATACATGACTTTGAAATGAGGCTTAATTGCTGCTGTTCAACAAATACTCATGCTGTTCAATGCATGTTTCTGACTAAAATCTCTCTTGATTTTACAGTCTTAATCATACTGTCCTGACAATCAGCAAAATGGCCATATTATGTGAACCACAACATGTCAACAAGACACACCCACTGGTCACATCTGGCAGCTCTTTTTAAAAAGTGAAATAACAAGCTCCAAGAGAGCCAAACCAAACCCTAAATGAAGACAAAACCAGAAGGACCATCCAGATGGGTGTGACACTATTTGAAACAGACCTTTTTTGAACAGGTCTCATGACACACTTGTCCCAACCAGAATCCAAGTCATCAGGTTTATGGTAATAAATGGTTCAAAGTGAGCAACTCCCTCCTCTTCTGTATGTTTATGTTTCTTTAGATTTCTATTGTGAGATGAAGGAAGGAAGAAATCTGTGGTTGTCTAACCACAAACTTCTGATGCAGAATTCTGTTACTCATAACGGATAACCTGTTGCAGGTCTACTAACTACAAAATGTATTGATTAGCCTGATACATCCCTTAATTCAGAGTTGTCTCAGACGTATCTGGGGCACCCAGGTCACTCTTCTAAAGGACTTCAAAGTCGTCTTATGCTCCTCAAAACATGAGAATTTAATTACCTCCCAAAATATAAGGACTAAGATGGTCAGGAAGCCCACTAAAAATGTAACCGAAGTTACTGAACAATCTCTACTTACTTTTTCACCTATCAGATGATTGTGAAGATGAAGTTAATTCTTCATAGCCTTCCTGTTTATGCACCATTACTTACACAGAGATGATAATTTTTGAAGTAAACATTCTTGTTATTTATTTAATATCTAAAGACACTGTTATGAAATATTCCAGAGTAAAAATCAATAGTTTAGTTGTCCATAAATAAAACTTGTTGCTAGATGTTAAGGATGGAGGAGCTCCTACATTTTTCTTCTGTATTGAAATATTAGCTAGAACAAAAATATCTGCTAACTTGGTTAGTTCAATCTGACTCTTGTAGTACTTTGACTTTCCAAAGCTGCCACAGTTAGTTAAGGTTCACAGCACTTGCTTATTTTGAGTGAAATTTTGGAGCATGTGGGTTATTAGAATGTGTGGGTTTTTCCTCTCTAATATACTGGTTTGGAAGTTACTGCTGTGGGCTCTCCACCTTTGGTCATAGAAAACAGAGTGGGTAAGCAAAACTTTCCATCTGTTTATGACATGCGTTTATGACATGCAGTATTTTCAGTGTGCGCTAAACGGATCTTATTCTGTTTAAGTTGGTTGACATTCAGGAATGGAAATAAAACTACAACAATGATCCCTTATTATATATATGTTAAAAGTACTCTTTTCTGCAATAACTTGAGAAAGCATGTTAATATGTGCTTTAATGCCTAGCATATTTTTAATTACAGTTCATCTGAAAATCTAAAGGAGGATAGAGGCTATTTAGTCTAAACAGACAGTGAAGACTAATATGTAAGCAAGGGGCTTTAACTGCTTTTACATGTTGAAGACTGGGCAAAATTTGGATCTCACATTGACAAAACAGGTTGTGAGTTTTTCCTCTGCAGAGGAAAACTTCAGATTTCTGTTTTGCAAAGTGCTTCTCCACAGAGTCTTGCCCAAGTTCACAATGAAACCATTGGATCTCAAATTCTGTTCTTCCAGTATTGCATCTTCCTATATTAAATAGTTTTTGTATTTGTGGCTTATAGAGGTCCCCAAAACCATGCTGGGAGTGGGTGTGGGATACTTTTATAGTAAACTATTCCCTGAAGTATGGCTTCATGGGTTTGTAAATACATTACAGAAGTGCCTGTATCATGATCTAGGGTCATGTCTGTTAGGTGTCATGTAAACACAATTCTGTTTAATGTTCCTAGTGGAAAATCCTCCATGAAATGCTATGATTTTATTCTTTCCTGGGCTAGTAAAAGAGAAAACCTTTTAGATTTGACCATCCTTTTCTCTTGAAAGGGTGCAGGGAGAACAACGATTCTGAGAAGGCAAGATTAAAAACTGAGACTTTTGCTGTCTTGCAACACAGGTTGTGCTAAGTGTGTAACTTAGCCAAAATGCACTTGAATGAAGATGTTTCCATCCATAACGTAAACTAATGACAGTGGTGATCTTTCTTAGTAGGTTTTCAGAGTCCAAATGCCTTTTAGGTATCATATTGTGTCCTTGGGCATAGAAAACAAGAAAATAATCCTCAGTGGCAGCAAGGCTCATTGTGTTTTATAGGTGAAAGACTGATCTGTTGAAATGGTGAGGTGTAGGAGCAAATCTAGACTGGAAACCACACTGCCTGTCTCAGAAAAGGATCACAAGATATCAGCAACCTGTAGCAAGTCAGGGTCAGCACACACAGAGCTTACTGCTAGGTTGGTGACCATGGAAGTGGCTGGCAATGGTCAGACTGCAAGAGTGAAAGCCAATAGATTAAACATTTCAGGAGTTATATACCAATCCATGGAGCATGGGGAATAATCAGGAGGAGCTGGATATCTGCATTAGGCTGAATAACTATGATATAATTGCCATCACTGAAACATGGTGGGACAGCTCCCATGACTAGAATGTTGCCATGGATGGCTATGTACTGCTCAGGAAGGATAGACCAGCAAGACGAGGTGGGGGAGTTGCTCTCTATGTGCGAGAGCAAATGAAATGTGCTGAGTTCCATCCAAGGTGGGAGGCAGAACAGGTTGAAAGCTTGTGGGTAAGAATTAAGGGATGTGGGAAAGGAGATGAAATTGTTAGAGGTGTCTACTATAGACCAGCAAACCAAGAGGACGATGTCGATGAGGCCTTATACAGACAATTGGAGGTAGCCTC